>PCDI01000015.1:525813-546041 GCA_002778195.1 Raffaelea ambrosiae
CAAAAACAAGGTTGGCCCATGTCCGACGCGATTGAACTAACCCCAGAACGTCAAATATTGAATGCTCGTACACTGGGCCGTCCGAGAGCGAGAGAGAATGACAAAACAAACACTCCGAGGCAGAAAAAAAGATCTGAATGAAAGAGAAAAAAAAAGGGGGCGGTTGCTTGTCAACAGCCTATTGTGTACGCGGTGGATCTTACCATGTGCGGCGCGCATGTTCTCCCGAGCAGCTGTGCGTTCTCGCCACGCAAGCCACGCAAAGAGGTGCACAACGAAGACTGAAAAGAAGCGGATGTGCAGTTCCAGTGTGTACATAGTAGTTCCAGCATGAAACAGCACGTGGCCCATACACGCGACGAATCGTACATGCGGCTGTACACGGTATCTTGCGTTGGTTTCCCTTCATCAGTCCCTTCAGCTGAGACGTGTGGCTCGGACAGGGATGGGAAATGGCTCCTTGCCGTTTAGCCATCGCCAATTTTTTCCTCGGAGAGCTGAGGGAGGTCATGGCGAACGGATGGACATAAGCCGGCGATGAAGATGGTTCCTTTCGTTTTCTGCGTCCCAACAGACAAAGCGAAACCATGCCATGTGCAGCAGGGGGAGGTTGGGAATCATGGCGCGTAAGATGCATTTGAATAGTGCATTGCTATGTATGAACTAGGGGAAACGATATGAACAACAAAAGACAAGTGGAAGAGCTTGAAGAGCACATGTCTGGAAAACAAAGACCGGGAGGGCTGGCAAGGCGAGGCAAGGGACAGTTGGACGATGCCACCCCTTGCGTTGTTGACATGGGCTTTGCTC
The DNA here is from genome assembly GCA_002778195.1 of Raffaelea ambrosiae. NCBI lineage: Eukaryota > Fungi > Ascomycota > Sordariomycetes > Ophiostomatales > Ophiostomataceae > Raffaelea > Raffaelea ambrosiae. Next base: position 526,624 of record PCDI01000015.1, read on the forward strand.
GTATTGGCACCTTGTCAGCGTGACAGACTCATTTTTTGTGCATAGGGCGATGATTGGCAGCCGCAGCACAGCTTCTGATGAGCAAAGTAAACAAAGCCAGCTGTTGTGAACTCTCTGCCCGAGCAGTGTTGGCCGAGACGAAGAGGGAAGCTGCGTGTTGCCATCCTCTTCTAATTAAAAACACCGTAGAAGTGTGTGGGTGTGTTGCTTTGATCAGTCTGGTTGGTGATTTTGTGTCGGTGTCTCTCGATGCATGTCAAACCATGATGCCTCGTTGTCTGTTTTCAACGCCTTACAACTCCTTACTTTTGAAAATCAATGACACTGGTGAACGCTATGTGCTGTAATCTGCCTTCCTATTTTTCCTGTTTTTTCCTCTTTGATTCCTGGATTGACCCTGTTTGTTTTGATGCCATATTGCCAACTCTTTTGATGCAAATTCGGACGGTTTTCCTGGTTTCAATAAACAGGAGAGAATGCTGAAAACATTCACAATGGTATATATACGTGCAAATGGCCAACCAAATACAATGCCTGATACGAAAACCAGACGTAACAACCTCTTTGTGTCGTTTAAACTGCCTTTTCCCCCGGCAAAGTGTCCTGTATCGAAACTGGATACTTGTCGAGACTCTCATACCACTGGATGGTGCTGCCAATCTGGCGATGTTAGGCAGAGAGGAAGAGAGGAAGAGCCAGAGAAAGGGGAGACAGAAACGCAGAGAGCGAGAGAGACATACCAGGAAAGCCCATGACCCGATAAAGGTCGACAGCGTCGCCGCGTAGTTCATGTTGCTGTGTGCGGACGCAAAGCCAAAGGCGCCGCAGAGCGTGAAGCCAATGGACCCGACCAGGTTCCACATGCCAATGTGCCACCCGAGCAGGCCCCAGGACGGGCGGTACCAGGCCGTCTGCGTCTCCAGGGTGAACAACAGGCTCGAAACAATAAAGCCGACGCCGCCGACCACCTGGGGCACCCAGTAGACGCCGTTCTCGGTCGCGGTGGAAATGTGGTTGATGATCGGAGGCAGACCGGTGACGCCGGAAATCCAAAAGATGGTGGCCCCGGCCAGCTGGACCGCGCAAGCCCAGAAGCCGAGCTCGTAGCAGTAGTGCGTGCGCACCTCCTCCCACGACGGGCACCAGGACCACCGGCGAGGGGCGGCGGAGAGGCGTCGCGAGACCGAGAAGCGTCGCGGCAGGCCGCTGTCATGGATGTCCAGCACATTGGCATCCGACACGTTGGCATCCACATGGGCGTCCGCATGCCCACCAGGCAAGTGACCCTGGTCGCCGGAAAGGCTGTTCTGGGCTGGCACTCCGTGGATGACTTCCGCTCCGCCGCCGCCGCCGCCGCCGCCGCTGCCAGCGCTGCCAGCGCTGCCAGCGCTGCCATACTCGACACTGGACATGCTTTCGGTGCAAGACGCTTGGTTCTTGCGCGCCCATCGTCCACTCAAGAGCCACTGCCGCTCCGCGTGGTGGTGCAGGCAGCCGCCCGGCTTCCGCAGTCTGTGCACCAGCAGGTCCGTGTGGCTCCCCCAGGCCTCCTCGAGGGCCCAGCCAAAGCAGTCAGAGGTGTTTTCGTTGAGCGCCTCGAGCATGCCGAGAATGGCGCCGACCTCGAAGACGGTGGCGCCGACGACGCCGGTGATGCCGCAGCCCCAGGTGGTCTCGTTGTGGAACTCGGTCGACGGGGACTGCAGGGGCAGCCAGGCAAAGAAGGCATTGATGATCCAGATGGCAGAGCCGAGGGTGTAGAGGACGGCGACGTCGTAGGAAATGTCCCAGACGGGATAGCAGACGACCATCTTGACGAGGCCGCGGCAGATCTCGCGGGGCGAGTTGGACGGCCTGGGCGGTTCGGCGTCCTCGTCCAACGGGCCGTCGGCCTTGGTAGCCGTAGCTGCTGCGGCTGCTGCTGCTCCTTCTGCGGCTGCTACTTCTGCGGCTGTTGCATGACCATCCTGTGGAACGGCTATATCTTGGCCCTCCTTGCCCTCCTGGCTGTCTTTGCTGTCTTGGCCCTCGTTCTTCTCCCGTATTCTCTTTTTCTCCCTGTTCTCGAGGAGACGACGGCTGATCAGCAAGGCATGGCGGCCCTTGCGGTTGTCACGACTGCGCCAGACGTGGTAGGCAGCTGGCGCCGTGTGAGACCGGGTCAGCCCCGGCCAGCGGCCGCCCTGCAAATCCCCCGGTGGGCCCTCCTCGTGTCCGGTGTGGCGATGGGCATGCCTCCTTGCTCCCTGCAGGAGAACATAGCGAGTCGTCGGGTTGAGGAAGCTCACGGGGCCAGTGGCTGTCGCCGCACGGGCAAGGTGTCCTCGCAACCTCCCGCGCAAGTCAGAATGGTTCGGCAGACTCATGGGCTATGTGGTGACAGACGTGGAGAACTGGGAGAAAAGGGACACGAAGAACAGAGAAGGAGAGAAAGGTAGAAAAGTTGGTATAAACAAAAACAGTAAAAATACGAGTGGGTGATGAGAGCAAGCAAAGGGAAGGCACGAGACACCGATTGGGCAGGAACGAAGGGATGGGCCATGGCCCAGGCTCTCCTCGAATAGACTTCTCCAGATAAGCCTAATTGAAGGCCACAAAGGAAACAGAGGCAAAAGCATGGGAAAGGAGAAAGGAAGAAAAATAATCAAACTCTTGTCTGCGAAACTGTACAATGCGGAGATTGAAAAACAAATACCGCCGTGACGTAGGATGTCCGGCCTGGCATTACGAGAGAGAGAAAAAAAGGTTCGCCGCGTAACCTGGACTCCAAACGACGTCAGAGCCTTCCGTGGCCAACCACTTGGACCCATGGCTACCCCATTTTCACGTTTTCTGGGGTTTTGGCCGTCCCGTTTTTGGCAGGTAAAAAAAAAAAAAAAAAATTATTTATCCCACCAATGCAGCTCACCCAGTCAGGAAAAAAAAGGTAAAAAAAAAAAAAAAAAAAAAGGTTTTTTTTTATGCGTTGTCCATATTTTGGTGCGCTTGTCCTTTTGCCCACGGGGATGATTCAGCCAGGCCCGCCCTGTTTCTGCTTACCGGGGCCACGGATACATCGGCACCGACAAGCGCAAGACCAGGAGTAGTACCTCGTAGCTCGAACGGACCGAAGAGCGATCGTCGCCGGACAGGCGTTAGAGACATTCTTAGCGTTCAGGTTGGGCCTCGACAGCCAGTCACGACGCGATGAATTACTAGCAAGGGGGGATGCCTTTCACGAGGTTTGTTTGTCTGTCCATCGTCAAGATAGAGACAATGGGGGGACAAAAGCAAAAATCCCATCTTCCGTGTCGTCTTACAGCGGACATCGGCTTGCCGTCATGAACTTCGCATGCCACTATCACCAATGCCAAGTCGGATCTACCCGCCTCGACCAGAGGAGCAAGAATGAAAGTAAAAATATGGAGAGGTTGGCTTCTTTTTTGCCTTTAAAAAATGGAGATGCTATCATTAAGACTCTACATCCGCGTTCCAAATTCAGCAGACAATGTGCGACTTGTGTATAGAGGACAACCTATTTTTCAAAGAAAAAAACCAGCAAAAAAAACAAAGACACAGGTTCAGGATAACATCTCCAGTTTGGGCAAAGTTAGCTCTCTTGCCCCGGAATACCCCGATACCCGTGCTGGTTGGCTGTATGTCCACAATCGAGAGCATTGTAAGCATCTGGTTTCGCCTTAGTTTCGAGGACTGGTGTTCTGGCTGAGATGGGTAGTGGAAAACGATGGTTTTGCTGTTCGCATATCATAGCCGCCGGGCACTGCCCGCAGAGGGTCTGATATTGGGCCTGAAACGACGCCCGCTTATACCAAGCTGCCCCACGTGACGATGACTGGACGGCAAACCAGTGCAGGAACATAAAAGCATCTTGTAGCCGCCGACATAGAAATAGCCAAATCTTGTTCCTGTCAACGGTCGATTGTTGCTTGTCAAAGGAGACAGCAGTCGAGATCATGTCTAGCGCAGTCAAAAAGTTGCGCGCGGCGCTGAAACGGCCCGGCAAGGAGCATGTATCCCGGTCCGGCAGCACAGCAGACAAGTCCTCAGCCCCAGCCAAAGAAGAGCAGCAGCAGGCAACTCCCTCCTGTCCGACATCCCTATCGTCACCCTCTGAGCCCCTCGACGAAGCACTGCTCTTTCCCTCGTGGCCCCCGCCAGGGCCTTTCGAGATTCTGTCCCGTCAAGACTACTACCGCGAACGCCTCACCCACCGCAAGTACCGCGCTCCCCGCGGCATTTTCGAGGACTCGCCTTTGTTTGCCCTGTACCGCCTCTACGAGTGGATCATGGTCGACCACTATATCAACATCCGCAACGAGCTCGAGTGCTTCTGGTGGGCCCGCTGGCCCGTTGCCAGCATTCCCGACCCGGGCGAGCAGGGGGACCCCGAACGCTATGCTGTTCTGTCCAGTATTCCCGCCCTGATAGTCGAGAGTTTCAACGAGCGCAATGAGCTAGGCCTGCGCCGAGCCGAGCCAAGCGCCATTCTGTCCACGGAAGAGCAGTTGGCGTGGGCGGCTACACCAAAAGTGTACGAGGCGGAGCCGGCGTGGACCAAGACGGTGGTGCCCCTGGAGAAAACATTGCATATTCCGCATACCCAGCCATATCTGCACCAGCTGGAGAGTCTGGACGATCCTGAGGCGTCGCCGTCGTTCAAGGCGCGAAACATTTTGATTGCGAAGCCGCACATCCATTTTATCTAACTATGTGAGGAGGGGAAGGGAGGGGTTTACAATCCAAGTTTTGTGTGGTTAGGAGGGGGGCAAATGTCTGTTGGTATAGAACGATGATGTCCTGGAGTATCTCGAGAGGGCAGAGAGCCTTGAACTTGATGCCCCATTCCTGGACCGTCTCGAACTTGACAGGGCGCCCCGAATTGGATGCCTGGATGTGGTTGTTCAGGTGGGCCACGGCATCCGCGCTGTCGTAGGCCCGACCTGTGCCTTGAGTGATGCGGCTGACTTTCTTTATGAAAGCATAGTTCCACGGCGCGGCCAGCACCACTAGCTCGGGCCTTTTGAACACAACGGCATTCTGTCGGCGGGCCTCCTTGATTAGGTAGTCCACGTTTTCGGCCACGCCCGGCATCCGGGCTGCCTCATTGTTGAGCCAGTTGTAGCTCAGAGGAGCCTGGACATCTTCGGGGGGGCCAGAGAAACATATGGCGGGCAGGACACGTTCCCTTCTTGGAGATGTGCCAAAAGAAGAGGGAAACTAGGTATCGTAGGAGACCGTGGATGACAAGTTCAGGTCAGAGCAGAAAAGAGAATGAAGAGACGAGAAGAAGAGACGAGAAGAAGAGACGAGAAGAAGAGACAAAAATTGAGATATGACCCTTTTGTCTCTTATTTCTTCTGTATTTTCCCTTTATTTTGGTACTCTACACAACATATTCACGCCCGCCACAGAGGCTCGAAGATGAGAGCCTTCTTATAACTCGATCACGGTGTAAGTCGAGCCCTCATTCCATACAGGTCTTGTTCCAAGATGGGCCACCATTTCGCAACCCGCATAGAACAAGACATATTTTTGTCAGTCAGCTGGTTTCAAAATATGCACAGAAACTCACGGGGCTCTTTGGTCATGCATCTTTCTTTAATTGGAAGCATACGATGCCCTATCTTGTTGAAGCATTTGCCTTCACAGCACCAGCTTTCGAAACGGGTGTAGTGGAGAACTCTGTACTGGGGTGTGTCTCGGGAGATCTGGCGCTTATTCAATGGTAACCCCAAAAACACGGCTGCATTTCTAACCATCAATTTCTCCAACCAGATCAACCCGTCTTTCTGCAGCCAACTGGTCGGCGCCAAACCCGTTGGCTATATACAGCCGTCAGTCCAGAAACAGTTGTTCTGCAGGTTTTCAACAACAACAACCCCCAAGGATGTCGCCCTAGAAATATCTTTGGCGTGGCCTTCCAAACTGTAACCGTTTCCACAGCCACCCCCGATAGAGAGTGCGGTTCTCTTGCCAGCATTATCTTTTTTTCCCACTTTGTCTTCGCGTCTATCCCGGCCATGGCCAAAGCTACTGCGCAATCGATCAGCGGGCCGACGGTCGGGCAGCCTCGCAAAGTGGCACTGTCCGAGCGACTGGGGACTCATCTGTACCGCAGCATTCGCCATCTCCGGGGACAAGACCGGCAACACGATCAGGAACAAGACCAGGAAGGAGACAAGCCGCAGGCGGCTTCCAAGTCTACGCCGGCCAATACCACGAGCAGCAGCAGCTCTGCTACGTCGTCACCCTCCCCGCAGCCACCCATCACGCTCGTCTGCATCTCAGACACCCACAACACCAAACCAGAAAACCTGCCCCTGGGCGACATTCTCATTCATGCTGGCGATCTGTCCCAGTATGGCACCTTTGCCGAGATCCAGGCCCAGCTGAGTTGGCTCGCCGCACAACCCCATCCGCACAAGCTCGTCATCGCCGGCAACCATGACCTGCTGCTGGACAAGGCGTTTGTCGCCGCGCATCCGGACCGGGAGCTGGACTGCCACCCGGGCAAGACCCGCGCGGATCTTGACTGGGGGGACATCCACTATCTGGAGAACGCGTCGCTCGAGCTGGACGTGGAGGTGGAGGAAAGCGAAATGGCCGGGACTGGGACCAGGACCATACGCGTCTTTGGCAGTCCATGGACACCGCGCTGCGGAAGTTGGGCCTTTCAGTATTCCGCAGATGGGGAAGAGTGCTTCCAATGGAGTGGTGCCATTCCTGGCGGAACGGATGTCCTCGTCGTCCACGGCCCGCCCCTTGGCCATGTCGACGATGGAGGCAACGGCTGCCCCCAGCTGCTCGCCGAGATATGGCGGTGCCGCCCTCTGGTGCTTGTCTGCGGGCACATCCACGCCGGCCGTGGCGGGGAGCGGCTTTTCTTTGACCAGGCGCAGGCCGATTACGAGGCGGCCATGGCGGGGAAGCGGCCGTGGATGGCCGTTCTGCGACTGGCTGTGACGCTATGCTGGCTGCAGCTGTTTGGCACGGGAACGAGGCATGGAGACAACCCATGCGCAGGTGCAACGGAAGTGGTCAACGCGGCTGTCGTGGCGGGACGGGGCAACCGGGAGAGTCTGCCGGCCACCGTGGTGAGACTGTAACTCGCCCATATGAGGAATGGAGGCTCTTTTTCAAAGGAGATGTGCTCGTACTGGTTTAGAAGCAAGCGTCTACCTGGTCAGCCACCAGTATCCAAGATCATTGAATGGACAGATGGCAGGAGCAACAGTGGCCTATGTCCCAATAGTTGTCGCGCGTCCTGGACATCACGTACACAAGATATACATGATCTATCCGTTTGGGTCTAGGCGTATCGCTTTGTTTGCATCTCTCCCCCCCTTTCTGCCTATCGATGGGACGTCGACTCGGCCAAGACGCTGCTCTTCAATACACAACTCCCAAATCGCCCTCTTTTAGTGATAGCTACGGTTCTCATAGTACTTCAAGGGGAAAAAAAGGATGATGCACGGGGGAAGAAAGCACTTCTCTAACCCGAGGAGGGCGGTGGTGGCGGCTTGAAACGACAGCTGCAGTTTTTTCTTTTTTGTCAGCGGCCGCGCAAAGACCTTTCTTTGGGCGGCAAGGCTCGCGAACGGTTCCTGCATTCTCCCCCTCTTTCCCTTTTTTCTACGGCCCAACCAGTTGGTGGGCAAGAGAGAGAGAGAGAGAGAGACCTTGGGACCTGTAGGGAGATGCGCGCCTGGAGCCAATGATTTGGCGCCCGGATTTGGCGTGGCCGGCATGGGCTGCAGGAGAAAGGAAAACGGCTGGTCGCCAGCCCCAGGGCGGCGGCCTGTAATGAGTTGGGGGCGGCCGCTGACAAGCGCCACAGGCCTCTGTTTGGAGAGGAAAAAAAGATTCAGTGTGGGTGCCCCACTCCACCACCTCCCCCCACGTTTCGGAAGTTCATGGTGTGGAGGCAAATGCTTCGATGACACAGGATCTCGGGGCACGTCTAAGAAAAGAGAGATGCATGACCCCAAAGTTGTGAGAGTCTAGATTCTTGAAAAGGGAAAAGAAAAAAGAAATAAGCATATGGTCTGAGATCTATTCCATTCTATGCAGGCTGACGGCCCCAGGTGCTGGCCCATCCTGCAACAAGAAGTGTTGAAAGAAGAGTGAGGAATGGCCCGACTCACTTACACGGGAATTGGGTTAAAAGAAGAGAACTCCCATTGTTCTTTTGTAGAGATTCGCAAACAGGAAAGGAAACACACTCCCCCCCCCCCCCCCTTCCTCCCTCCCCAGCCAAAACCTCTCCGTTTGTGTCTTGTCATTCATTTCTGGCTTAAATCAGTCATATCAACCAAAACACACACCCAGCACAAACAAACCCAACCTTTCTTTCACACACAAAACAACCCCCCCCTTTCACCATGTGCTTCTCCGGAGACAAAGACGACGATGCCCAGCAGTACCCTGCCCGTCCTCGCCCCATGCCTCGGCAGAATGGCCGGCCACTGAACATGGCACCGCCCTTCCGAGACAGCATCGACGACCCCCACCGGCAGGCCTACGGCAACGACGGGCTCCTTTGGCGGCCCGGCACAGCTGGGTCCCAGCACAAGGGCGGCAGGCACGGCAACAACAACAGCAGCAGCAGCAGCAGCAACAACAACACGCGAGGCCCCGCCGCAGGCGGCAGCCTTGGCCAGTCTCTGCGAGAGCCCCCTCCCTACGCTCCTCTGGGATCGTATGGCGGCGGCGGCAGCCAGAACACTGCGCGGATGCCTGGCTTCGGGCAATCCCAGGGCTCTGCCGGGATGGCGGCCGGCTTCGGCCGTCATGGTGGTTCGAACCACAGCCCGGATATGGCCGAGTATGGCCCTTTCCGGTCGTCGTCCATGTGGGAGAATGTGGCTCAAAACGTTGTTCAGAACGTGGCTCAGGCAGCCCAGGGGCAGATCAGTTCTCGACACGGACACGGACACGGACGTTCTGGCAACAGACACGACCAGAACGAGTACGGTGACTGGAATGAGTACGATGATGGGCAAGGCTACAATGACTACAGAAACCGGTTCTGAGGCAGGAAGTTTTTTTTTTGTTGTTGTTGTGCCAAATTGGTAGATTCCCTAATCTCTAGGCATAGAATAGTTTTTTTTTTTTTTTGTATGTCTGGTGGGTTTGGTTGGTAGTCAGGTATTGGTTGGTAGTTAGATATCTTCAAGATCTCCCCCGCGGGTCGGGTATCATTTTAATGGGCTTTTCTCTCTCGCTCTCTCTCCGCAACTGCTCGGTTCTATTTTGCGTTTAAATCATGTTTACTGCCCCAATCGTTCCTCGACAATCGCTGGCCGGCCATTGTCTCGTGGGGCTGATTCGTGTGAGTGGACATCAATATCAGACCCAGTCGGCGGCAAGGATACGCAAACAGCAAAAGGACCATGACTTTCAAAAGAGCAAAAAAAAAAAAAAAAAAAAAACAACAACAACCGGCAACCCTGGCTTGGATACCGTGTTCGCAGGACAGGGAGAAAGAAACCACATCCTAAGCTCTCTCCACATACTCTCTGGCTTGGTTTCTTGTCACGAAACAGTCGGACATCAACTCGGCCGAGACGCTTGCTCACCAACAAATAACAGAGTCACAGAGCAAACACCAGCATCTCACCTTTTAGGTCGGAAACTGCGGTTATCATATTGCCCGGGTGATCTAGTTCGAGTTGTCATATCTCACCATGCATTCACCGTCGTTGCCATCGGTCATCGCTTTCGCCCGGGCCGTTCAGTGGACCGAGCAACAAACAAAGACGCAGGAAAAAATGATGCATTACGTAGTCACGTTATGAAGGACCAGTAAGCCTAGAGAAGAGGCAGGCTGTTTATCAAGATGATCTCATGTACAGAGATAAGCAACAAAACCAGCAAACAGCACAGTAACACTGCAGCTGAGTTGGCCGGAAGTGACCTTGTATATGACCACAAACGAAGTCACGAGGAAAGTATGGAGGCCTGGGTAATAAACATTCAAAATGGAGTTTTTATAGACGGCAAACAAATATAAGATTTTATCCTCAAAAATAAACACATCCATCGTAGTGGAGGAGGAAAGAGACGACCAGAACCAGACTCCCAAAACTCCAGCTAGCTCTGCCGCTTTTTTTTTTCTTTGCAAAAGACAAAAAGAAAAAGGCCACGGAGAGCGCCTTCTTTCCTATATAATCGTGTGGAAGGGGGGGTGAGGGGGAAGAAGCGACTTGGGACAACCCAAGATACGATAGACTGAAGAGCTCACGCTCCCGGTACAGACTCGTTTTCCGCCTCTAGATTTTTGTAGTGGTTTTGTAACTTGCGTTTCTTGCGTTCTTCGAGATTTGTTCCGGTTTCTTTTCTCCAGCGTAAAATACCATGTTCAAAGGAGTGTGAGCGCGGTGGTTACTTGAGGTATCGTGGTGTCCAGAAAGCACGCCAGGTGTGCGACAGGAAAAAACCAGACCAGTTGTTAACCAGAGCAGGATATATCAACGAGCGTAATGCTGTTTCAAACCAACTAGAATAGGAAATGAAAGAAGTCGTGATAGCGAGAAAAAAAGAAGGAAAAAAAAGATCGAATAGACAAAACAAGAGGGCGAAGAAATCCAGTGGTATGGGATGAAAGGCGGAGAATTCATAATCATCGCCTCTTCTTTTCCATTGGATCTGGGGTTCGTCCTTCGTGACGCAAGGTCTTCTTCGCATGAGCAATCGTCAAGTCGTGTAGAGGGAAGTCTCATGATACAACACGTGAAATCGCTTCGAGGGAGTGTAGCACTTCGAAACTTCGGGGATAGAAACGCAGTGATATCCGGTCGCGGGCGTTCAAAGGATAGGACAGCCTCAGCCAAGTCCAACTGGACTGGAGCCAAAAGAAAAAAAAAATCCAAGATGAAAGAAACTGTCACCCCACAAAATAAGGATGTGGTGGAAGGAGAAGTCGGAGAGAAAATGAAAAGAAAAAAAGAGAAGAGGCTGGAAAAAAGCTTATTTTAACGGCAGACAGAACCCGCTGCACCACAGGTCGCCAAGAAATAAGAGCTGGACACGAAAAGCACAATAATAGCGGGCGCCTGCCACTCATAAGATGACACAGCGGTTGGTCTTTCTCCGGTAGCGCTCCGGGTCGGTCCTCCGGGAGCCGCTCTCGCCGCCGGTAGGGCGACGGCTGCTGCCGCTTGGTGGTGGCGGTCGCGAGGCTTGTTGACGCTGCTGGCGCAAAACGCGGACGACCTCGTAGAAGGCCTTTTCGACGTTTATGCAGTTTTTGGCCGAGGCCTCGACAAATTCGCAGCCTAGCTCACGGGCCAGGGCATGGCCTTCCTGCGTGGAGACTTCGCGTTCCGTGACACGATCGCTCTTGTTGCCGACCAGCATGACAGGCACGGGTAGTTGTGGGTTGACCGCGGACAGGGGGGAGCCAGGATAGGAGGGCGACGAGGCGGTGGACTCTTTCACCCTTTGGATCTGGTGATGGAAGCGTTTAATGCGCGAAAAGGATGACCGGGAGGATATGCTGTATACGAGTACGAAGCCCTCTCCATCGCGGATCCACTGGTCACGCAAGGCTGTGTATTCTTCTTGGCCTGCTGTGTCCAGAACCTCGAGCATGCAAGCCTGGCCGTCTATGACTACTTGCTTCCGATATGAGTCTTCGATAGTGGGATCGTACTATGTTGAAGTGGCAAAAAATGCACCAAGTTAGACACGGTGTAACACGAGAGAAAGAGCAGTACGAGGTGCTCAGAAAGCAGAGAGCGCAAGTGTAAGATAATAGACATGTCCCAGCAGGCGGAGAGCAGAGCAGACAGTTGGTGGAAGCAAGGGCTAAGGTCGGCGAGGTGGGCGAAGGGGGCACCCTGTAGAAAATAGCACAGTGATGCAGAGAAAGAGGCAGCAAAAAAAGCCAAACAAGCGAGTGAGCAACATGGGGGACAAGGAGCGTGACGCAAGGAGCAGGACGCAAGGCGGCGGTCAGACCGGATACAAAAATGGAAACACCACAACTGCTCGTCGCGGTGGAGGGGGGGGGGGGGCATTGCTGGCAGGTGAGTGGGAGAGCTCCAGAGCTGGGAAAGCTGGGAAAGCCGGAAAAGCTGGAAGAGCTGGAAGAGCTGGGCAGGCTGAGGGAGGGGTGCACTTACAGTCTCGACGAAATGTTGCAAGCATAATTGGATGGTCAAAGCTGTTTTGCCAACACCACCGTCTCCTAACACCACCAGCCTGTATAGCACCATTTTGTTCGCCATTTCGAGGAGGAGGAGGCGTCGCCTGGCGACACACCGGTTTCGGTTGCGATGAAAGCGGATAGAGGGGTTTGTAGGCGGTTTTATCTGTTGTTCGGCCGGAACGAGGGGGGGGGGGGCAAGAGGACGAAGGAGAGGAGGCAAGAGACAGAGAGAAGAGACGGAGGGGGACAAAGAAAGAAGGCGGGTGCGTGATGACGAAAATGGCGAAAATGGCGAGAGCACGAGAAAGAGAAGGCGACAGAAGAGGCTGTGGGGAGACAAAGAGCGTCGAGCAGGGGTGGGGGAGGTGGCAGGTTTGGTCGCAGCTCAGTAGTCGGAATTCCAGGTGGAGAGAGGAAATAGATTAGAGAGGAGAGAGATATTACTGAAGCCGGCTAGCTTTTGAGAAGACTAGCTTTTCGAGAAGAAAACAGGGGTGTCGTTCGAAAGAGCGCGCCCGGCAGCGTTGCATGCAATAATGACGTTTGCACAGTCCCAGGACAAAAGGTGGCAGCGGGCGAGCGAGAAAGAGAGAATAAATGAGAGGAGGAGTAGACGGGGGGGGAGAGAGAAAGAAATGGGGAGGGGAAGAAAGGAGCCGAGACGGGGATAAAAGAGATCGCAAGAAGGCGAGAATACGGGAGGGAGGGCTGAGCAGGTTGATGGCGAGCAAACAAATCGGCTTTCGAGATCGTTGGTTGGGCCAGACAAGGAGATGGAGAAAGGAGGTCGTCAGACTGAGGGACTGGGAGACCGAGAGGCAGCGAGAAAGTGTGTGAGAGAACACAAGAAGCGCCAAACGCACAAGACGGATGCGAAAAGGTGCAAAGTAGACAAAAGAGGCGACTAAATCGACAAGACTGAGCGTTGGCAGGACGGGCTCGGCGGGCGTAGCTGGGCAGCGGAATTGGGTCGACCTGGATCGGCTTGGGCTGCTCGGCCTCTTTGGTCTTTCGTTGGTCTTGTGGCTGTAGAACGAGTTTGTTGGCTGGGTTTGGCTGGGTTTGGCTAGGTTTGGCTGCCTTGGGCTGGGCCTTGGGCTGCTTTTAGGCCCTCCGGATGGACCCTCTGGACCCTTTGGACTCTTTGGACTGTCTGGACTGTCTGGCCGTGCGAATGGCTGGCGTCGGAATGGTTGGCGTCGGCAGAGGAGCAAGCCGTGCGTGTCGGGGCTATTTTGTGTTCGGATTTCACTTGCGTTTTTCTTGCGTCTGGAAGAATTGGAGAGAAGGGGGGGGGCAAAAGATGTCGGGGGCCGGTTTGCGAGGGGAGAGAGAGGGGAGTTCAAGTATGTGTACGAGTAGAACGAAAGCAATAATAAGGTTGTAGCTCCGGGAAAGAAGGAGGGGGAGTGGAAGTTGGATGGCGGGGGGGTGTACGGCGATAAGTTTTTTATTTTTTATTTTTATTTTTTGAATATTTTTTGAATATTTTTAAATAATATTTTTTTTGCTCGGTCTTGTTGGAGGGGTCAAAGAGGAAAGGCTGGCGGTGCTTGGTTGAAGCCTGATGGAGCGGCGATGTGCGAGGGAGGAGAAACCGGCGGGCAAAAATGAGGAGCCAAAAAAAGAGGCGAAAAAGACTGCAAATACAGGAGCAGGAACAAGGCACGAACAGAGCCGAAAATGTGCAGAAAATGTGCAGAAAATGGAAACAGAAAAAAAAAAACGAAAAGAGGGAAGAAAATTATAGGAAAGAATAGAAGAAGAGCAAAAGAGCAAATAAAGGGCAAGAGCGAGAATAAAATACAATAATATCAAGCAAGGAAAACACACCAAATATGTGTGTCTTCGAGAAAGTCCGGGAAGGTGCGTTGCGGCACAGCTCCTTTGCTCTTGCCTTTAGAATGGTTGTTCTTTCCTGCGTTCTGTGCTTTTCCTCTCCCACCCCCTGCAGTGTGGGTTGGATGGAAGGAGGAGACGGCGACAAGCGGGTCTGAGCTCTTTCCCAGTCGAGATAGGAAGACAGTCAGATACAACATTAATACGCAGAGGGAAGGAAGCGACAGGCCTGGCCTGGCGAGACCGGGGAGCAGGGGCAAAAAACGGGCCAGGAGCAGAGCAGTCCTCGCAGAGAGCAGCAGAAAGAGGACCAGGAGCCGCTCAACGGACAATTGGGGATAGCACGGCGGACTACCAGACGGACAGGGAGACGGGTTGACGGAGGCAGATGCAGGCAGAAGATGCAGGCAGAGCCTGCCAGGTAACCAGCCAATACCAGGCAGGGTCAGCACCGGGACCAGGTCGACCAAGGGGCCAGGTCCAGATGCAGCACGAATCCGAGCGGGCTGAGGAAGAGGATGCCGAGCGAAACGATGCCACGGCAGGGGGGGGGGGGGATATGCAGAGCGTGAGGAAGAAAAGATGCGGCCCGGGGGGGTGAGCAAGTACGGGCGTCTGTTTGTTTGGGTGGAGGAGGATATGTGGAAGAATGAAAAAAAGACAGGATGAACGCGGGACGAGGGCAGACCACGGAAGAGCGACAGGGAAGACGAGCCAGCGGAGAAATAGCCAGGATGAAGGGGGAGGAGCAGAAGGTGGGCAAGAGAAGCACGTAAGATCAAATCTACGAGGATCGAGGAAGACGGGAATACGAAGCTGCAGACATGGATAAACACAGAACCACAGAACCACAGGACTACAGAACGACAGAGCTACAATACAGTGTATCTTAGACTAGCCGTGGCGAAGAAGCGGCGAGGAATATCCGAGAGAACGAACTAACAGAAGGACAGAGGCAAGACTGAAAAGACGAGCAAGACAGACCCAGAGGCAAAACGGCTTGTGCATGTAAGATGCCTTAGTTAACTACATGCGACTTGCAGCTCGTCCAGGTGTCCACCACGGAAGGCGGACTGGGCGGCGACGGAGGCCACCGCAGCTAGAGCAGAAAGAGGCAAAGCAGCAAGCAGCAAGCGTCCGAGCATCAGAGCATCCGCAGGAGGGAAGGACGATTACCCACAGGGCACGGTCACAAAGGCGAGGGCGCGGACAAACAGAAGAGAAAAACAGACTGAAAAAAAAATAGACAGACAGGCGAGACATGCGAGACAGGCGGAGGACGAAACAAGTCAGACAAAAAAAGCAGGATGCTACGGTGTGCATCTGCGCTACAGTGGGGACCTCTCTGCGACCTGGCTGGGCAGAAAGGAAAAAAAAAATTTAAAAAAAATTTAAAAAAAGGCCAGACTGAGAAAAACCACAAGTCCTGTCTCTATCTAATCTAGCGTGGCAGGCAAACGAGCCACCCGGAGGGCTTACCGCGCAAGCGTTGTGGCGGTGGAACCCACCAGAGCTCTTTTGCTGCGAGTCCCCATGTTACGAGGCCAATGCAGGACTAGGACAAGCCCCGGACGGTGCGTGAAAAGAACGGAGGAGGGGAGAAGGAAAAGGGGAGAAGAGGGAAGAGGGGGAAGAGGGAGATAATAGATCAAGAAATAAGGGAATGAACAAGAAATAAATGCCCTAGGAAGGCACCAGGGAAAACCAAAGGAAGCCCAAGGGAAAATCCAGGGAGAGAACCCTAGTTACAGAGCAAATTGCTTGCGAGTGCGTGCATGTCTCTGCATGCCTGCAGAGTGCATGCATGTACTTACGGGATGACTGTACTATGTAATATCGGGACAGCCGTGTACGAGTACGCCTTTACTAGGCATGGGAAAGGACAAGAAGAGAAAAGATACCATGCACACAGCTACATAGCAGAAGGATCGATTGACACCGGTATCTGGGACCGTTGAAAAAAAGACCAAAACAACGGCCCTGGTCGCCGTTTGAGGGAATTGGCGAGTCTGGAAGAAGCAAGGTTGGGGGACAAGGAGGGAGGCAAAGAAAAAAAAGAGACGAGGGATTGTCCACGGAGACAGGGGTGTTCGGATATGGGGAGGTGACAGTGACAGCGACAAAAAGGTCAAGCTGCCGTGACGCCGGTGTGTTTGAGCTGCTGTGGGTGGACCAGGGGGGTGCGACGCAGGTGAAGGGCAGCGGAGAGAAGAAGCAAAGAGTGCGAATGGAAGGCATCGTACGGAGTAGATATGGAGGTGAAATGGAGTAGATAATTTCTGTGGAAAAGGTAGACGAGCCAGTGCAAGTTCAAGCAGAGGCAAGCAGAGACGCGGACATAACTACTGGTTCACTAGGTATATGTAAGATATTAACTAACCACCCAGGACGAACAGACGCACACATCACTTCAGGCAAGATCGCTGGCTAAAAACATGAAGCAACAGAGCTCCCCGGCCACGAACCATTGGCCTCTATTAAATTTTTATCTGGCCTGCCGTCTTTTTGCCGTCTTTTTTTTTTTCTTCCACCCGCAACGGGGGCGGGAAGCGGCGGTCGGATCAATCCGTGCTCTCGTCTCGAGCGAGACCAGTTGGGATCTACGTCCATGTTTTCTGGTTGTTTTCCCTGTTTTGTTTTATTTTATTTTATTTTATTTTTTTATTTTTTTATTTTTTTTATTCCTTGCGGCGGCGTTCACCTGTGTCCCTCTATCTGCCGCTCCCGTTGCACCCATCATGGCATACGCAAGTGCCTTTTGGTCTGCATGGCATCTCGATGCCTCACACACACACACGCACACAACATAAAGCACATGCTCATAAAACCACATGGCAGCTTCGTCTGCGGGAGACACAAACCCCCATGCCGTGCCGAACCCTCCCTCATCACTGCCTCTCTTCCCCCGTCATCCCTTCACAGAGCCTTTCCCACAACCGCGCCGCCGCCGCCGCCCCTAGCTCTCACAGTTACACGCCGGCATCCCGGCACCTGGCGTTAGCAAATGCACATATGCACGCGCACACCCTCGCTCTCACACACACACTCTCTCACACACCTCACACAAGCACAAGCACGACAAGTACACACACAAGCTATTGCCCGGCATGTGGGGGAGAGAGCGTGAGTGTGTGCGCGGAAGAAAAAAAAAGACAGAGAGAAAAACTTGGTGCGTAAGTCACCCAATGGCGCAACGACGTTTGACGCAACAAAAAAAAAAAACGGATACATTCGACACCTTAGAGCAGTAGCAGTAGCAATGAAGCAAGGTGGACCGCACGAGCCAACGGGTAGGGGAAGGGGGGAGGAAGCAAGGAGCAGCGAAAGCAAAGGAGAAACAAAAAAAGAGGGACCCGAGCACCATTGGGACCATCACTGATACCGTATTGGTTCCATTGGTATCTTACCATTGGGACCGTTGGAGCTTTGGATGATTGGGTCCATTAGGGGGGGGGGGGAACCATTGGGGATCCATTTTTGCAGTTCGTTTGGAGCCATTGGCCATTGGAGCAATTGGGGGCAATGGGGCCATTGGGAATCCACAGTTGGGGCGCGAGAGAGAAGCCCAAGGTGAGGTAAAAGAGAGAGAGAGAGGGACCAGACAACAACAGCAAACCAATATACGAGTACTACATAGTATGATGAGAAGTGCCTAGAGAGCAGGGAGATACTTGTCAAAAAGGTGTCGCGGCCAGGCGCTAGGATAAGGCGGGGTGGTGCTGGTCTGTGCGCCGGGTGCATGAGAGGACAAGGAGAAAATGCGTTTCTTTGCAAGCTGCGCTGAGCAAGGCGTCCAACAGAGGAAGCCGCGACCACTAGACGGGCAGCCTAGGCTCGTGTTTGGGGGCGTTTCTGAACGGAGGTTGCAAGGGCCTAACAGACAACCGCAAGCAGACAACGGCAAACAACAACTGCCCATACTTCCGCGTATATTGAATACTCACTCACTGGTTCTCATTCTACCCGCGTTGAAAGTGTGCTTGCTTTAGTGCTGGTCTCCAATTCGGAGCTTGTTTCTTTTTTGCTCACCTTTTTTTTGGTTGCTCCCCTGTGCTTCCTGCCTTAGCGCAACGATTTTATTTATTTATTTAATTATTTATTTACATAGTATATTTTTTGGCGCTTCGCCAGTTTGGCAGGCAAAACGGTGTACTATGGATACGGTGCATGTACGATAATATGTATTTGATGACGAGACAATGCCACGGTGGAGGCGAGTCCACTGTGTGCAAGGTCCAAGCAGAGAAGGTTGTGGGTGAGACAGGAGCCACAAGAAGGCAAGAACAGACGAGGACAATGACAAAGACAGAGAACGACTGCACGGTATGACATACATAATACATAGTAGTAACAAGCCACTGCCCATCAAAGCAATCGCCCAGCCGGGGAACAGGGTTCCAGCTCCCAGGAGGAACAGGGTTCCAGCTCCCAGGAGGAACAGTGATCATAGCAGGGCACATAAGACACACACACCCACATTCACACACACGCTCGCAGACACGCCGTCGCTCATCCTGCTGTGCCTTCTCTCATAAGTGACCAGTCTGCTCGATCTGAGCGGCACCCTCCTTCTTACACAGCACACAGGACTTCTCTGGGCTCTCTGTCTCTCTCGTGCCCTCCCGGTGAAGAAATGTGACAAGAGTCGGTGCGAGCAAATGCACGGTATGTCACAGTGTATGCACTGTACATTGGTCGGGCCAATAGCAGATGGGTCCGCCAGTTGTGATGGTGGGCAGGACCGCTTGCCGTTTTTTTTTTTCTTTTTTTTTTGGTGGTTGCTGCTATTTGGGGCTTCCTTTTCTTCAGTTTCTGGCCAGTCTGTCTTCAGTATTTTTCCTGTCGGTTTGTCCTCGCTCGACGGAGCCAAAAAAAAAACCCACTCCGGGGACCAACCAGCCCCCCGCCCCGCACGATCCCATTGCATTGGCTGGTTGGCCGCGGGCGCATATGCAGCCGGGACAAGCGAAATCACGTCGATGAAGGGAAAGGCGGCAGAACGTGCAGATGCAGGCGAAAAGGGAGGGCAGGAATGGCAAGGAACCAGGGTTGTCCAGTCCTGGTTCCTTGCCTGATCCTCAAGATGGGAAGAAAAAAAAACAGAACAGGAAAGGCGTCTCACCAGAAGAGGAAGAATGGCCAGAATGGCGTGCAGCCAGCAGGAGAGGGCAGAAGAAGACCTCCCCCAAAAAAGGGCGACGCTCGAAACTCAAAACCTCAAACAGAAGAAACCCGACACGCCCAGAGAGAGTTCATGTAAGTAATTGTTCCAAACCAGAAACGCCTCGCACCACACAAAAGAAGAGGCAGAAAAGAACGGGCTTTCATTGGCTGAAAACGGTCCACTTTGCCGCCTCTTGCCGAGAAATGGGAACAAAGTGATACAGCCCACAATATCAGAGCCAGCCCTCTTTTTTTTTTTTTTTTT
>PCDI01000015.1:546107-784270 GCA_002778195.1 Raffaelea ambrosiae
GGGGGTTCTTTCTTTTTTGCTTGGTTTCTCCCCCCTCCCCTCATTCGCCGACAGAGTGCCGCCCCCCGCCCCTCCCTGATCTGTCGGTGTTTCTCGCGCTCCCGCCCGAGATAGTAACTACTATACACAAGAATACAATATACGTAGTAGCAGTAGCAAGCCCAGGATGCTGAAACTTACCACTTTTTTTGCTTCTTCTGATACTTCGTCTGGCTGCTACACAGCCGCAGGTCACGCTTGCCTCGTCTTGGGGGGGGGCAAAACGGTTGCCGTCGGTGTTGATTTCCCCTTTCCCCGGTGTCTTGTCTCCTGTCCTCGTCTGCTCTTGTCATGTTCCGCCTAGCCTGTCCGATCTATCAGTCTGATCAGTCTGATCAGTCTGACCAGTCTGATCGGTATCTGCCTGGCCTGACACTTCTTCTCCTTTCCCATATCCGACACGCCGTTCTTTGCCTCGCTTGTGCCCCCCATTTTCAGACAACCTGACGGCACAAGCCATCAGGCCCGGGTCCCCATACCGCCAATGCCCAATATCCGTTACTCTGTACGAAAACAGAAACTCATCCCAAGCCCGTGACCCTCCAAAAACGGCCTCCCAGACAAAAATCCATACGATGGATCATCCCATTTTGCCCATGCCGATTCCACGTTTTCTGGTGCTATTTGTGTACCACCGCATAGCAAGTGAGACAACGATCAGTAAGATGCTCGTAAACCATAGAAATGGAAAAAGAAAAAGAAAAGAAAGACACTCTAAAAGTTGCCTCTTTGGGACGGACCGCCGTTTACCCTGTCTTCCCGTAGGAGGAGGCAGAAGGAGTCTAGGACTTTTGACAACTCAGGCCAGTTTGACCGCCCACTGACAGCCCAGAGCAGCGGTTATGACTGGACAGTTCCTCGTTCCCTTACACTAACCGAGAAACTGGACGAGCTTTCATCCCGAGTCAATCCAATTGATAATTTTTTCTTATTTTGTTCGGCCTCTCAACTGCCATGGTCGCCGCCTAATTTGCCGCGGCTGTCAAGGTTCTCTCACCCTCTGTCACATAACTATTCGACTTGGCATATGCTGTCTTTGTCGAGATGGGACACACACACACACACACACACACATACACACTCACACCTCACACTCAGCGTACATACATACATCTCACACGCACGCACGCACGCACACGTGTACACCATACACACCACAATCG
Source organism: Raffaelea ambrosiae (assembly GCA_002778195.1). Taxonomy (NCBI): domain Eukaryota; kingdom Fungi; phylum Ascomycota; class Sordariomycetes; order Ophiostomatales; family Ophiostomataceae; genus Raffaelea; species Raffaelea ambrosiae. The sequence goes on from PCDI01000015.1 coordinate 547,310, forward strand.
AAAAGGAGCCGGCTGTTGAATATAATTGCTTTTTCCTGTGCTGGCAGAGCACCGCTATGCCGCTTTTTTGCCGGTGTAACGGATATGCAGCGACGAAAAAAGAAAACGACCAAAAAGCAAGGCAGCGACTTACAGAAAGAGGAGATACCGCCGAGAAAAAGGCCCCCCCAAAGTGAGAGTAGGAGAAGGGGAAAAATGGTAAGAAAATTGAAAGTACAATACATGAAAAAAAAATAAAAAAATAAAGATACCGTTTACATCACACATTTGTGCGGAGTGGCGGAAGAGAACCCGACAAGAGGGAGACCACATTGCAGCCGGCAAAGTCATCGTCCTGTGCATGATATGTGAGAACGCACATTGCGGGCTGCTATTTGTCTGATTGCCTGTTTTTGTGATGATGAATGAGAAGGCCGTTTTCCCAATGTTTCCAGCACAGTGTGAGCCCTCGTCTTTCTGCAACAGGCTGAAAGAAGAAAACGAGAAGAGACATAATATGGAAAAGGGAGGGTTGACATAATTTTTCTTTTTAACGATGGACAACAATGAAGGCAATAAAAAATCTCCAGGAAAAAAAAGTGAACCCTGTCTTGCAAGGTGTTGCAATAGCAAGAACACAAAAAGGGAGAGAAATGGCCGGAGACCGGAGGAAATGCCCACGACCGACTACCGGAAAAAAGTCTGGGGGGGTTTTTTTTTCTCTCGTTTTCTTTTTCTTTTTCTTATTTTTTTTTTCACCACTGGACGCATACTTTAGTCTCGTCACACCGGCACATAACATGTGATATAGAGTGACGAGCAGGGCAGGGGAACAGCCGCAGCGGGCAGCCACTCCCCAGGGAGCACTCTAATAGGAGGACACCCTAGGAAGGTACCCTATTAGAAGGAGACCCTAGAAGGACACCCTACGAGTAGACCCCAGCACCACCACCCCTCTAGACAAGCAACAGCGGTAGAAAGCGAGTTAATAGCCGCAAACAAGGAGCAACGTCCACAGCAAGTAGCAAGTAGCCAGTAGCCAAGAACTAACTATAACGAAAGCAACACGCGAGCCACAAACAACAAGCAACAAGTCGGCAACAAAAAAAAATATATATAACGATTTATTGAAACGTTGAAACACTGAAACATCGAAAATAAAAATAAAAATGCATGGGGTCCAGGCCAACCAACAGTTTCCCCCCCTCCCTCAAGGATACTACCGTAAAACCCTCCGAAGCGGCTTGTGCTTTTTCCCCCCGTCCTTCCGTGATAAATCTACACCGTTGAATCTTACGAGCAATTGCATTATTTGGAGAGTTTCCTCTTTTCTCTTTTCTCTTCTCCCAATCCTTCCCCTTTCTTCCTGCTCTCCCGGTCCTACTGCCGTTCCGAAGCGGCAATCGCCTTCTCGGCTGCGAACTGGCATGATCAGTCCATCCTCCTCAAGCGAAAAAAAAAGAAAAAAAAAACACCCGAACTGTCGTACCATGCAGAAAAGAAAACCCTTGCTCGACTAAACCTGCCGTCTGGATAGCCGTAGGTCCTTGTACGAACCCGTCTGGAATGCATCTTCGTAGTTGTCGACCCCCCTGTAAACCTGCCTGGCAACTTCGTGGTCGTCGACTCTACGAAACCTGCGTGGAATGCATCGTGTAAACTACCGGCCTGCAACAGACAGAAAATAGAAACACCAGTAGTCCGAAAAAATACCGCCACTGGTGCACTGCTATGCAATGTGGCAAAGCTAGCTAGGACGGGGCCAGTATCAGTATTAGAAGCTCATACCTTTCAACCCCCCCAAATAGGAGCTACGGACTTGCCAAGACCGGCGCACGTTTTTGTTGGAGAGAAAGAGAGAGAGAGAGAGAGTGTGTGTGTGTGTATGTGTGCGCGCCCCCCAAAAGACAAATACAACCTGTAAGAGATACCCGTACATAGTCTACTGTGGTAGAAGGAAAGACAACCAACCCCCGTAAGGCTAGAAAGGCTAGAACGGAGAAAAGAAAGAAAAGAAGGCACATACTATATGCATGCTGTGTATATGCGATGCAAGCGAACCAAAGAGGATAGACAGGGTGTCCCGAGGAGGGTCCCAGGAGGGTCCCCGACAGGGTCGCGAGGGTCGAGAGGACCAAATGGAAGCAAAGGACGGCAAGATGCCCCCCATCCCAAAGGATCAAAAGAGGATCAATGAGGACAACCGGGTGGGTGCTTGGGCCTTTGTGTGTGTGTGTGTATGTGTGTATGTGTGCGTGTTTTTGCCGCCGCCGCCACCTCGAACACGAATTTCAGTGATGATGCTGGCATGCATGTCACGATGCCGGAGCTAACTATCTATGTAACTACTGTAGTAGGATCCGTAAATTGACAATTCGCGGTAAGACTGTTTTATTTTTGCAGTCGACTCATCCAAAAAAAAAAAAAAAAAAAAGAAAAAAAAACTCCCAACTGTCCAAGGGCCGCGACTCGGCAAAGATGCGCGCCTTGTCGGACATCGTCCCCGTACAGCTAGCTCTTTGATGATGGCGCGTTGCCAGGCTGCCAGCATCGCCTTGGTGTCGGCGTATTCGGCGTGCGACGTCGCACCCTCTTTCCTCGGACTGGACGACCGGGGCGAACTGGGCGAGCCCCGAGCAGGAGCACGGCCGAGCACGGCCAGACACGGCGCGCCCGTCTCGTAGATGCGCCGGGCCACGTGCTGGATGTGTGTGGCCGGCGGGGGGGGAGGCCCGGAACCGGCACGTGTGGTGTATGGCACGGGCGATGCCCCCCCTCCCCCCCCCTTTCGGAGCAAGGTGCGCCAGACGACCACGAGGAGACGTAGGCCAGGTTTGCTGTCTGGGCCACGGCGGTCTCTTCGTCCGACATGCCGGTCGTGTCGGTCTGGGGCGGCCGCGCCAGGTGGTCCTCGACGCCCCAGGGCCGTGGTAGTCGATGAATGGCGGGATCCATGTTGTGGTCCTCAACGAAGGGGCGCAATCTGGGTGGGATTGCCAGTCGATGATGGACGTGATCGGCGTCGGAATGGTCGGGGTCGACAATGGTGTTTTCGCCGTGTAGGTGGTCATCATGCCAGAGCCGGTCCAGCAGCAGGTTGTTGTCGTCGCTTGCATCTGGTGGTGCTACGTCTGGTCAAATATGCATATGCTCCAGGACACACGCCAGTAGGCGTTGCGAGACCAGATCTTGTTGGCCGCAGCGGGTTGATATACTGTGTTGTGGGCGGCGGTTGCATCGACAGGGAGAGAGATATGCTATCCGAGACATCAGCCGCGTAGTAGGAGAGGCTGCCGTACCCGGGGAAAGCTGTGGCAACCCACGTTATCATCATGGTCAATCGTTGCAGAGACACCTTGAGCTTGGCCCTGGGCCTCAACACACCCCGGACACGGCGCACGGGCAAACCAGCAGATTTCTCCATGATGATGTACGCAGCACCAACTGCGTCACTCTCTGCATGTGAGTTCCAGGCGAGTGCCTGAGGAGCGGACACGTCGAAGGAATATTTCTCATCTATCCAAAATGAAATCTTGACTTTTCTCTTTACAAAAAAAAACCCCCAAGAAAATATCAACCAAAATGGAAAGTTTAGACCAAGACATGAACTGACAAAATCCATGGCAGCTGCCGCACTGGCTGCGGTGTAATGTCGAATGCCTGCATTGGGGTTGCAGATGAAGTCGCAGCCGGGTCTGAAAGTCTTTTTCGAAGACCTCGCCGACAACAGGGACGACAATTCGTCTGGCGCACACCATTCCTTTGGGGTTTTGCGTACTTGCACCGAGGCATCATTCCAATTCCATCTCCTGTTTGCATTGCAACAGATTCAGTTCTACAAAGCAACCCAAAATCTTTGGCTCGAACAATGTGGCACTTGACTATTCCGTTCAGCTGCAGTGATGGAGTGTGGTACTGCGGCACATTGCTGTGTACGTCCCGCTTGTTCTTAGGTCAGTTGTGATGCATCCCCCCCCGTGGCCCACCCCTTGGGTTTTCTGCCCCTTCTGACTCTGGCGGCAGAAGCGGCGAGGGCTCCCCAGACCGTCCACACCCGAACCCCAATCGGTACATGGATGCATCTTACAGTGGGCTGGGTGCACCGTGGTATGCAGTCAGAGTGAAATGGTAAGGTGCCCTGGGTCGGTATTGTCGGTATGATTCTGAAGGGGTGCCTTAACATCTGCCGGACCCAACGGGCAACCCCCCGACCGTCCGTGGGAAGAACTTTCTTTCTGGACGACGTTGTGTCTTGTTCTTGTATCCGTGTAGTCTTTTTTGGGGCGGTATTCGATCATAGGTTTCCGTTGTCTCTTTTGTTATCAACGCTTATATCAACGCGATGCATATGGAACTTGTCCTTTGGCTGAACACAAACTCTCTACCAGAAAATTAGAGGAAGAACGAGGATTCTCGCTCAGAACCCTATTCTGCTTCTGCAGACTCTCTCCCTCTTCGCGTGTGTCTCTATCCATTTATTTTCTGTCACGTTTCACTTTTGGGGTAAGCTTGGGTTTCCACCCTCACCCCCGTTTGCACCTCCTTCCCCCATGTTCATCACCAACCAAAAACCACTACGCCCAGAAACCCGCCCATGCACAGGCCAGCCTGTTGTCCCGGCGTGCCAGCCAAGCATATGGAGGAAAGCCCCCCGCTCTCCCTGCCTCTCTCTACTACTCGTACTCTCGGGGTGTGTGCTGAGAATCGCGGGTGCATCTCCGACGATGGAAGAGGAGGACTAGGGCAGGGGGGGTCATAACGGGTACACATACACAAACACTCACAGGACCTTGCCCGAACGCATACACAACCTTTTTTGACTGCATAATAGTCATCACACGCAGACGCACACGCACACGCACACGCACACGCAGACGTCCAAACATGAGACAAGGGTTCTCGTGTACTCCCGTGGTGACCAAAGATTAGCCAAAGAAAAAGAGCCCTTTGTTCTTTTTTTTTTCATTTCTTTTCTTGTAAACTAGTATTGTTACTCGTACGTACAAAGTAGACACTTGTAAGGAGCTATCGCCGTGGGGGATTTTCTTTGTAGCATGTCCACTCGGACGCCGAATCGGACCAGCCAGCCTGGTGGTAAGATCCATAGGATGCAACTGCGCGTGCGTAGGCAGGTAGCCTTCTCTACGGGTACTCTCTTCGTGCTTCTCTTCCTCTGGGTGGCTCGGGTCGTCTCGTTCTGCCCGCCTTTCCAGCGGACGAAAAAAAAAAAAAAAACGAAGCAACTCTCTGGGAGAAATGCCTCGTGCCACAGTGCCAGATCCAGCAAACCCTTCTCGCAATTCGATTCTATTCGTCTTTTTTTGCCCTTCTCTTACCGGCGGCGAATCCCTACACCGCTCTGTCTCTTTACAGCAGGGGAGGCATATCGTTCAGCGGGCTGATCTGTTTCCCCGGGGGGGGGTTATGGGAGAGCGAGATAGGAAAAGATAGCGAGATGTCAAAGGGAGATAGACCAGATAACTAGTTACAGGGTAGATGTAGACGGAGAATATACCGATAAACAGAAGATGGGGGTCTCTACTCTGCCGACAGAGGCCCAGCCACAGCAATGCCGGGAACAGATACAGGAGATAGCTGCGAGTAGTTACAGAAGATACAGAAGATACAGAAGATAATACAGACGACAACCGCGTCGATAACACCTCCAGCCGTGCCAGAAAGAGGTAATAAGACCCGGCGGAGGGCGCTCACACCCCCTTTTCCCTACCGGAGATCCTCAGAACGCAACCCTCCAATACAATCTCGCTGTACGAGTAGACGACAAAGAAGACCTCTGCAACTCGTATCCCGGGACATTTTGATTTTGTGACGATGCTGCTGTTGATCCTGTCTCTCTTCTGTCGAGCTTACTTGGCTACGGCCATTCTGGCAACGACGCTGCCCCCCCGTCCACCCCCCCTTTTTGGCCTCTTCAGCAAGCCCCCAAACAGCCTGGTACCCCCACGCGCGTGCCCTGGGGACAAAGCGACGTAAAACGAGAGGGCGAGGTAGGCAGAGAAAATCAGAGAAGAGCACGAGAGGCAGAAGAGCAAAGCAGACGAGGAGAGAGCCTTAGAGATCCCGTCTCCCAAAACCGCCAACTTTTACTTCGGGGTGTCGGTGAAGCAACGCATTGCTAGCCGCTACAAGGAAGCACGTGTGGGAACCAGTCGTGGATGAGCCTCGAGTTTTCTTTTTTTCTTTCCTTTCTTTTTTTTTCATCGTGCTCGGTGTCTTCGGGCCTCTCTTCTCTGGATGCTGTAAGGGTGAGCAAATACAGAAAGAATCGCAGTAGCAGATCGTCTCATCCCATCTCTAGCTTGCTGAACGTTTGGGTGTTTTGTCAGTGTCTTGTCACTCTTTTTTTCCTTTCTTGCTCACCCACCCTTCCCGTCCGCAGCGTCCCATCAGGATCGCCCACCTTCTCTGTTTGTTGATGGGGGTGGCAAAGTGTCACCTTATATTGGGCCACGCAGTATGGTCATGAAGTGGCATTGAACAGCCGCTGGGAACCCTAACTACCTCCAGTATTCCAACAAGCGTGGGGGAGGGGAGAATGTGTCATGAAGGAATTGCCTGCCATAATAGAGTAAAGGAGAACATGACCATTGTACAAGTACACTCAATGAGGAGCTTTGCTATGCAACTGCTACCTCCAGTCGTATCATGCCACCACTATCTTGAGCTCTGACGACATAGCAGTCCCTTGAGGTTAACGTTGCTCGCACATGACATTGGTCACACGTCTCCTGTCTTGTAGATCTCAACTCGAGTCCAATCTTGATGTCTCGTCTCACTGTGCGCTGCACAATCATGGCTAACACATGTTTTCATGGGTAAAAGTTCGTCATCTCAATTCCAAAAAAAGTAAGTCTTGTATATACCAACAGGGAGCCACTGGAGGCAAATCTGTCCAATATCCAAAGAAAGAAAGTCGTAAAAAGCCCGTCGAGTGCGCCTTAGGCCTGGGTCCTGAAACAAGAAGATATAGAAGAAAAAAATAAGAAGAAAATATAGACAAAAGAAGATGATTGTATTGGTCTGTCCTTTCCAGACCGTATGTGTGCAAGACCACATCCAATGTGTCTTTCCAAACAAAACACAAAACAAAAATGGAGACCTTGTGTGGCCGGGGGTGCGGGGGTATATTGTTTTTTTTTTTCTTTTCTTGGTATTGTACACGGGGTTTAGTCGTCGTGTGTTTCGTTCTCGTCGCCGAATGGACTCCGGTTACGGTCTGTTGGCGGGGTCTGTGTCACGTCCCGGCCCGACGCCCTCCGTGTCGCCTCTTCGATAACAGCGCTGAGGCTGCCATTCGTATTTCTCCGGCTGGAGCGTGCTGGAGGGTCAGAGAAGGGGCCTTGGTCGGCTGCTGGCGACTCCTCAATGGTTGTGGCCGTCGTAGCCGAGTCACGAGCAGCGCCCGATGTTGGGGACTTGGCCTTCTTGTTGGGAGATGATGACGCGGATGGCTTTTCGCTGGGGCTCTCAACAGCGGTGGCTTCGGAGGCACCGTCAGCGCTGAGCACCTTGCTCGTGCCGAGGTTGGATGGCTTCTTGCGGTTGCTACCGACGCGCACGACCACCGGCTTTGCCGTCATGGCCGTGTGGGCACTGGCATTGTTGAGGAAGGTGGACCCGACACTAAATGTGCTGTTGGCAGAGCTGACGGGCCGCAGATTGTGCTGCTGGTTGAGCTTCTCGTAGTCGATAGAGGGGACGGGGGGTGAGGTTGCGCTGTTCGGGCTGAGGGCGCCCGTCGACTTGAGATTGACCATGGTCGGCTTGATTCTCATACCGGTCTGCGGCGGAGCGGCAATGACGGCATTCTTTCCATAAATGGTGGAAGCAATACTGGACCGTGGAGCGTACGACGTGCGTGCATACGATGTGCGATCAGAGAAGCCAGAGTAGCCCGAGTATGTGGAGTCGCGCAGATCGCCTGGCACAAAGAAATGCTGCTCGCCGACCGATGCGCCTGACTGCGAGGCGCTGGAGACGGCGATCGGGATGGGGGGGACAGGCGGCACCAGAACGGTGGGAGACGTAGGCGTGGCACGGTTCATGACACCGGGAATGTAGGCGATCTGGATGATGTTGGAGGCACGAGTCAGGACGGTCGAAGCAATTGAGCCCACGGTGTGCGTGGAAGAGCGCTGGTCGCGACGGGCTTCGAACGAGTCGACATCGTATGCTTTCTGGATCTCGGCGTCATCGAAAGGCTGCTCTGTCGGCACACGCTGTCTCTTGGTCTTGATGCAGAATCTCCATACGAAGTATGTGATGATAGCAATCATGGCGACGCCACCGACAACACCGCCCGCGATGGCGCCGGTGTTCGTGTGCCCGGTGGATGCGGCCGTGGTCGACGGGGTGGCCGAGTTCGCAGCGCAGTAACTCCTTGGGCATTCTGTGCAAGTCAGGGGCACGGTCACCTGGCAGCTCTGGCCTGATGGGCAGGACGGGCACACTGGTGATATATCTTGACACTCGACGCAAGTGCTCTGTCTAGGAAAGAGTTGCCGGACGGGCACTGGAAAAGGAGAGGTGTCAGTGTTACATCTCTTTTTTTTTTTTGCATCTTACGACTGTGGAATCTTGAAACGGAAGGCATGGAAGTGCGGGTCGGCGCAAGAATGAGGGCGATACGAGGAGAAGTCTCAAACGGGAAACGAAACTGTCTCCTCGAGAATCCCAAGTTGAGGCAAACGTACCTGCGGCAATTTCTTCAGTTCTGGTCGCCATTGTGAGGAGTTTGAAGGCGATACGGAAGCGAAAGCGTCAATCGTGCACAACGAAAGTAAATGGTCGTTGGACGTCGCCGGTGTCTAATTGTCGGTCCTGTCGCCAGAACGTTTGGATTGTTCGAGTTTATTTTTGGTCTTTGTTGTACGGGCGAATGATCGGCCCCTTTGTGCGTGGGCGCGTGGGTGTCGCTGATCGGCGGATGAAGATCGCACAGGGTCGATGCAAAGGTGTCGGGTAAATCGCACAGGATCCTGCGCTCTTCTTGTTCGCCTGCGTCTTCTCGCGATGTGCTCTTTTCGGCCGTATTCAAAGGCGTGTGTCGGCGAGCGATGCGGGAGGAAACGATCGCTTCGCAAGGAGACGAGTTCGCTTGTGGTTGGTTTGTGGTGTTCGAACAGACAGGGCGTCGTTGTGGGTGTCTCTTCGGATGTCCGGTCGAGAAAAAGAGAAGCGAAGGCGAAAGAACGCGCGTATACGCAGAGCCAACACAGGACAAGGACAATAGGGGTTGAGAGAGCAAGACAACAACAAAGATTTCCAAAGGAAAAAGCGAAAGACAACAAAAAACGAAAGAGAAGAAGAAAAAAGAACGGGAGACGAGACTACACGGTAGCTCTCAACAAAGAATGAAAGGGTAAGGGCAATAGAGTGAGAGCGGGAGGGCGAGAGAAGAATAAAAAGGGGAGACGGCAGACTCAGCAGCGCTTCACCAACATTGGACGAAAAAGACGGGATATCCAACGAGGGGAAGAGAGGAAGAAGAAGCAGAGCGAGTGACAAGAAACGAGAGAAATAAGGAATTAAGATCTCGGGGGAGGGGCGAGTTCTAGACGGATTGCCGATTTGTTGTTGCGTCTTTGCTGGCGAACAGAAGAAAAACAGGAAGGGAAGTCCAGAGGAAAATCGGACAGGGAAATGCAGAGGGCCCAACGAGCCAGGGCGACCAAAACGACCAGGATGAGGAGAAGGAGCGAACGAGTACCGCGAATGAACGAATGGACTGCAGCAGGATGGGGAAGAAGAAAAGAGGACCGCCTGCAGATGGCGAGGGTGGTGTGGGACAGAAGAGCAGGGCAACCGAGAGAAGGGGGGGGGAAACGAGAGGACGGGAGAAGAGAGCGAAAATATGAGGGCCGAAAGAACGAGTGACGGGAAACACGAGCGATGTTCAGGCACGCACTGGAAAGGGACCAGGGTGGGCTGTTGGTGGGCACGCCTCGTTTGGGGCTACCTCCCTGTGGCCCCACACGAGTACGCGACATGGTGCACTAACAACGGTGTAGGGTCCCTTGGGTGGCCAACGGGGGCGTTTTCCAGGGACGGCCGGCGCGCTGGCTGTTAGTGCGGGAAGACACCCTTGCTTGGGAGGGAAGGAGCGAAGGAAAAGGGGTGCCTGGGTGTGATTGGGTGGGCAGGTGCACGAGCGCTCTGTGTCGGTTGGTGTGTGCTCCTTCCAGCGGGCGCAGCACGGAAGAGGCCTGGCAAGGAGCGACAGGGCAGCATACTGACAGGAACGGGACCCTGGGAAGGGGCGATGGACCAGCAAAAGCGGGAAAAAAAAACCCAACTCGGCAGGGATGGAAGCAAACAGGCGACAGCACACTGTACATGGTCGTATCTTACTCGTACATAGTAGTACGAGTACATGCAAAGTAGTAGGTGAGATGCTGAGATTAGACCAGGGACGAACGCCATGCCTGTCGCAACGGTGGTACTACGAGTACAGTACGAGTATGTAAGATAACTAGTTACTCTGCAAGAAGATACACAAAGTCTGCACAAAAAAGCTCAGCGACGCACAAAGACAGGGCCCCGGCACAGCGTCGCAGCGAAGTCTATTCACGCAAAGGCCAGCCCAAATTGGGAGGGAACACTCGGCATTTTAGCGAAACAGACCCCGTCCAGGGGACATTTATGGTGGGATTGAAGAGGAGACCGGCCGGACAGAGAGGAAAAGAGACCCTGTCTCTGCAGCTGACTGGCTGTGTGTGTTCGGCTGTTCTTGGCCAAGTCTCTGCTGGCCAAACGGGGAGCCAAATGGGGTGGGTCGCCCAGCCAAAGCTCACCAGAAAGAGCCAAAGCCGAATATCCACCCTCAATGAACAAGCACTATGCGCGATACAAGATACCCTGCACCTACGAGTACATGCAAAGTAGTACGATGGGCATGTCTTGTCGTACTTCTCTGTTGCCCCCAGGGAGTCGATAGAAGGTCCTTGTCGTAAATGAACTGGCCTCCCTTTCGGTGCACAGGCGGGAGGCGGGAGGCGGGCGGGCTCTTTTTGCCATCTGTCTTTTTTCTTGGTGAGCGCCATATTAATGAACGGAGCAGCTTCCGATGCGACGGTTTGTGGGGGACGACGCGCACGGGGACAAGACTACTTCAAGCTTAGAAGCAAGATCCAGTCTACGGCATGTACGAGTACTTGCAAATTACCTTGTGGTAGGTCAAAAGACCCTTCATTTCTGCTTCATGCTTCATCTCGTCTTTGTTCTTCGTCTCTGCTGTTGCCTTGCCAAAACGCATGTCTTGCCTGCATGGAACTCTGGTGGCTTACAGAGTGAAGCACACAATAGCTGTTTACCGGAATCGCCTGTCCCCTTTGCGTGCTCTGCCGAGATTGTCCTGCACCAATGCCTGTACTCGCACTCGTAGGCCTCGTATTGTTCACGAATTGGAACAGCCCTCCCAAGATCCGGACGAAGAAAGAAGAGACCAGAAAAATACAAATCACCGTACAGGAAATATTGGTTTGTGCATTGGTGCCGCAAGGGACAGCGTACTGCCAATCTTGGCCAGACCATATTGATAGACCCTCAACAGCCTTCTATTGGCCGACCCAGCACTGCTGGCGCTTGCCAACACCACCACCACCACCACCATCACCACAACAGCAACAACAACAAGAACACGCACACATGCACACATGCAGGTCCAAGTGTTTGCAGCTGTTCAGACGACTGAGAATTGCACTGGCCATGTACGCCGTGGCACACGCAAGCTTTGCCTATTTCTCTGTGTCATCCGCCACTCGTTAATTGAACCACGCAGCCAGACCCGGGGCTGGGACCCCAGCGGGACGGGAGTCGCTCAGAACCAATATACATAGTTCGTAGGAGGAAAAAAAAAAAAAAAAGATGAAAAGGCCCTTCATCTATATATTGGTGTTGCCGACGCCTGAGAGTTTTTGACTCCCTTGCTTGCCTACTCTTTGTCAGGTTCTCTTCTGCATCAGGCTAATCTATATAACGAGAAAAACTTTTCACCACCAGTACTTCTGACCAACTGTCATCTGCCAAGGACTGAGTCTAGATGCCAGAACTTTACAGACAAAGCAACAGAAGTGGGACAAAACCCCGTGACTTGTCGGAAAGGCTGGACCTGTGCCGGTCTTTGGCCGGTCTGGCCACACCCCCGGGCCTTTGCAAGTGACTCCAGTCCTACGAGTAGGTTGCTTGATCGGGTCCCTATATCATCAGGCCGAGGCGACCGACAGGTACAAAGACTGTCTCTCGTTTCTTTGCTTGAGGTTTCTCTGTGCCACATCATGTAATGGACTGGCCTGCCCGTCACGTCACAGAGTGGGCAAAGGAATAGATCCTGACCAAAAAATACGCGCATCAACAATCCTATCGCTTAAGACGACGAACAGAGACATGCCACACTCGTAAGTGCGAGAAGGTTTTGAGAAAGTCTGGTGGATCCTCGCACAAAAGGCAAAATGTACTCGTTGCCTGGGGATCTGGCCTGCAGTGGCACGGTAGTCTGTTTCAAACAAATGCAAGCTCTATGTAAGGTACAAACAGTTTCCTAGTGAGCGCGATAACCAACAACCATGCATGTTTGGGATCAGAACAACGCGGGCGAGGCAAGGTACCGAGCAGATTCAACCATACGTCAAAATACAAAAAAAAAATCCCATATATTCTGTGTTGTTGGGGGAAAAAAAAGGGTCCGTCTTGTTCGACCAAGTCCATGTTGACAGTGGTGGTACCGGATCGACGGCCCCAGGATCTGTTTACTCTATATTCTTCTTTTGTCTCCAGACCAAGCACCTGCTCTGCCCACATTCACTCTCGTCTCTCAAACTTCAGCACACACTTCATCCCGTACGGCACGCCTGATGTCAACTGGTCGTCCATCGCCATGCTCGCATCGGTGCAGCTCGGCGTCGTCTCCGTCCGGTAGTACCGATACACCGAGGCCACCAGCATTTTCATCTCCATCGTGGCGACACTAACACCAACGTGCCGTTAGCATTTGCTCCCTTGCCCGGTCTTTTTTTTTTCCCCTTGCTCTCTACTTACTGGTGCCCTAAGCACAGTCGTGCACCGCTCGAAAACGGCCAGTAGTGCGCCCGCATCGCGCTCAGCTTCGCCGTGTCTGTCGTCAGCCACCGCTCCGGCACAAACGCCTCCGGGTCGTCAAACACGTCGGGCACGCGGTGTAGGCTGTACGGTTGGCACCCGACCACCGTGCCGGGTGGCAAGGAACAGCCGTCAATCGTCTGTGGCGGTCCTCCTCCGCCGCCCCGCTGGGACGGGACCACCACCCGGAACAAGGTCATGGGGATCGAGGGGCGCCATCGCAGACCCTCCCGAATGACGGCGTCGAGGTATGGCAGGGCATCCAGAGCCGCCATCGGGGCCGTCATCGTCTGAGCAAAGACGTTCTCAGACCGATCCAGTGCCTGCAGCTCGGCACACAGCCGCTCCTGGATCGGACGGTGCTCCGGTTGCGAGAGCTTCCACAGCAGAACACACAGCGCGTCGCCCGTGGTGTCGATGCCGGCGACGAGATGGTCGATGCACTCGGCCGCGACCTGGTTGTCGTTGCTGGGCACCTTGGCGAGGAGAGTCGCGCAGACAGAAGGGAAGGGGTTTGTTTCGCCCGCCTTCTCGGCGTCGGCACCGTTTTTTTCGTGTTTGTTGTTGCGGTTGTTGTTCTCGCCCCCGCCGCCATAGTACGTCCTCCAGTTGGCCACGCTCTCTTTCCCGTAGGCATTGACGCGGGCACCCCGTACATTGATGGTGCTGTCCTCCGTCTCTCCCCGGACAAGCCGCCGCCAGGCGCCCCGGACCGCCGCCACGGCGCCCGAGAGCCCGTAGTGCAGCAGGTAGAGCCTCGTTCGGTGCTTCTCTCCAGACAGATCCCGGAAGAGGTGGCGGTGCGTAGGCTCGGAGAGGGTGTGGGTGCCGTAGCGGCCATAGACATGGTTGGTGATGACGTCCAGCGCAAAGTAGTGCAGGGTGACGTAGACGTCCATGATCGGCTGGGTGCCCACCGCGGCCATAAACGCAGCGACGTGGCGGCGCACCTCGTCGGCAACGGCCGGCTGCATGACAAACGACTTGGTGTAGTTCTCGGCGACGAGTTTCTTGCGGGCGTCGTGCTGCAGGTGAGGTCAGCATCTCGGCTTCTACTTTTTGGGGGGACTCTGTTCAGATCCAACCATCTCCCCCCACCTTGTTCTTGGTCGGACTTGTGAAGACGTTGCGTTCACCATAGTAGACAAACATGTCGTAGAAGTTGCTCTTGGGGAAGTCGGACTTGGCGCCGTAGATGTCTCGAACGGCCCCGAGACTGTTGAAGGCCACCTCGTCCGGAGCGAGTCGGACCACGGGGCCATACTGAGCATGCAGCCTGTTGATCAGCAGCGTCCGGTCGCCTTTGAACTCGTGGTAAATCAACCACAAACGCGTCAGTGCAGTCCATCGCGGGCCGGGCAGCTTGGACAAGGGAGAAAAAAACAGCTGGTGCACAAGCCAGCCGACGAAGAGACAGGCGGCCACGCCAGCCAAAGCCAGCGGATTGAGAGGAAGATGCATTTGCGTTCTCGATTTTAAGGATTGTGTATACACGGTCTGTATACACGGTCAAGTCAGGGGGGCCGAATTGGCAATCGACCACAGCATAAAGGATTGCTTTTAGGCAAGTCTACGATTGCTGTGTTCTCTATCTTCTGGGCACCGGTGTATAACCAGTCCCGGCGGCATACCGCACGGAACAAAGTCGGGCAACTCCTTCCCAAGATCTGACGGATGCAGATAAGAGTTGGCCGAGATACTCTGTACTATCGGGGACTGTCTACAGGAAGGTGTGGGTGAACATACATGCAATGCCAGATAAGTGGCCGATGACGTATCAGCGATGCAGATACCTGATGGCTGTAAGTCGACTCGTCTGAGCCACAGACAGCAGCTACCAGAGGAGTGAATCATCCTGCTGACAATGTCACAACAGCACCCAAGACGAGCAGGTCAAATATAAAGGCTATCGTGGTAGGGAAAGCAATCGAGGGCTAACCTCAGAGGCAACTATGGTAGCAAGGCAACTTCTCTAGAAACCAGGCAATAATTACACCTTTCTACAACAGCTCTGGGGAAAAGTGCATAAGTGAGATCAGCCTCAGCCTTGTCAGATGGCCAGGAAGCATATACTTGAACAGGCCTTGAACCCAACCCGGGATCGGTGGGTCGGTGATGGCCAGCCGGCAATGTTCGGCCGGTGTCGACCGGTAAATTTTTAGCCGTATACGCGGTTGTCACATTGGTCCTGCGGGCCGCCTAACAGACCGGATCGCAACTACCTAAAAGTGGTATTCAATAGTGTTCTTACACGGAGAAGCTATATCAAGGGTCTATAACACCTCTCTGTGCCCTTCCTGCTGTTGCCCTTATTCCGTTGTCCTGTTTCCAGAATTAGAAGAGCTGTCAACCATTTTGGCAGACTGCGGGGTGTTACATGGGCCGTGCCCTGTGTTAGCACTAAGTAACTAGGTAATAGTTAACATTCCTTTCTAATAAATTGTCCACGCCAAAAGGGCTGGTCAGCCCAGAAAACTCAAACTACCAGCCAAGCCCCAAACTGGTGCACTTTTTCATAGTAGAACACAGTTCTAAAAAAGGGAAGGATCTTGGGGCAACGTTACACATGGCACAGGACGGCCAAACCGGTCGGGGCCGCAATACGAACCGAAAAAAAAGCCTGTAATTCTTAGTTTTTTTGTCAATAGTGTGACAGTTCGTGTAGCGTGGCTCCATTTTCGGAGCTTTCAGCCGCCCGTTGAAAAACATCTGCCGTTTGGGTCTCGTGCCTGTCCCAGCACTCTGTAACGTCATTATGCCGCCACTGGGTGCAAACAAGATGCCGTCATGTATCTGGCGTCCGAAGTTTTTTTTGTTTTTTCTCTCTCTTTTTCCCTTGCAAAGCTCCAAGAGTGAGCCCTTGCAATTGAGCCAGTATCGCCAAACGGCTTTTGACGATCTCCAGCCTGATCTGATCACAACCTACCAGTGATAGTCTACAGCCATGAAGCTCATCATCCGAGAAACCGACGCCGAAGTGGGCCAGTATGCTGCCCAGGAAATTGCCGGTGAGAAGGGAACAATTCTGCTTGCGCCCCCCCGTCGACCTTGAGCACGTCTTCTGTCGTGGCCACTCTCAGTACTGATGCATCGTGTCCTTCATCCAACAGACCACATCAATGCGGCAAAGCCTACCCCCGAAAAGCCGTTTGTTCTCGGCCTTCCCACCGGCAGCACACCTCTCAAGACATATGCTGCCCTGATTGCCCTGTATAACGCGGGCCAGGTCAGCTTCCGCAATGTGGTCACCTTCAACATGGTAAGACGATGCTCTCTCTCCCTCTCAAAGATTGGCCAAAATCACTGGATCTGTCACTAATACTTTTTCTCTATAGGACGAATACGTCGGCCTCCCGCCTACCCACCCCCAGAGCTACCGCCGCTTCATGTTTGAAAACTTTTTCAACCACGTCGACATCCCCCGCGAAAACATCCACCTCCTCAACGGCTGCGCCGCCGACCTCGAGGCCGAGTGCCAGGCCTACGAAGACGCCATCGCCGCGGCCGGCGGCATCGACCTGTTTATGGGCGGCATGGGCCCGGACGGCCACATCGCCTTCAACGAGCCGGGCTCCAGTCTCGGCTCCCGCACCCGCGTCAAGACGCTCGCCTACGACACCATTCTCGCCAACGCTCGGTTCTTTGACGGCGACCCGGACAAGGTGCCCCGCTGGGCGCTGACCGTCGGCGTCCGGACCGTCATGGACGCCCGCTCGGTCCTGGTTCTGGTCAGCGGCCCGCACAAGGCGCTGGCCCTCAAGAAGTGCGTCGAGGACCCGGTCAACCACATGTGGACGCTGTCGTGTCTGCAGCTGCACCCGCGGGCGACCATTGTCGTGGACGACGATGCCACGCTCGAGCTGCACGTCAAGACGGTGCGGTACTTCAAGGGCATCGAGCGGGACCTCAACGAGCCGCTGGACGTGAGCCCGGTGGCCACCCACAAGACGCCCCAGGAGCCAGTAGTGCCTGCTTCTGCTGCTGCTGTTGCGCCCGAGATTGTCATGACGCCCCACTCGCCGGTCGAGGCGCGGAAACCTGTGGTCGACGGCGCGAAGCCAGACGACCTGGCGGGCGACTATGTGGCCGTGCCTTTGTCTGGTGATATCTCCCGCAGCCGGACCCCTGAGCTCCAGCCAGACAGCATGCACACGCGGATCCATGAGCCATAATGTACGTCAGTTCCGGGTTTTGTCTCTATTTTCCGTTTCTTAATTTTCTTCTTTTGTGTGTTTCTTTCTGTTGTCTGCTTGGTTTGGTCACAATGATTTGCTTGTTCAAAGGTGAGAGAGGGGGGATGCGTCAACCAAAAAGAGAGAGAACGGATTGTATATATATCTACTAGGGAAAAGGAAATAAATCCCCCAAAAGCAGTAATCATGAATATCTGTGTTTAACAAGGAGAGAGCTGAGTTTTTGATTCCAGGCAGACAAAATGCCATTGGTCCTCCGAAAAGTAGTTCTTTCATTAGAAATTATGCCAAAAGAAAAAATTCCACATTTGAGCCAGATGTGCGTATAAGTGGGTGGGTTCTTCCAATTTACGCCACCGTAGGCTTACCACAAACCCGTCGTCTGCAGCAGGTATTCCGCCACCTCCACGGGGGCATCCACGGGTGACAGGTGGCCCGAACGTGGCATCACTTTGATCAGCTTCGTCGTCGCCGCCGGCAGCCTTCCATATACTTGGGTCTGCACACGGGCCAGGGGTTCGACCACGTCGTGCTCGGCGGCCAAGACCAGCACAGGCACAGCAATCCCGCCGACAGCGTCCATGTCTTTTGATATGTCCTCAGCCATGGCATAGGTCGGCCAGGCTGCACGGGCTGCGGCGTTTCCCCGAACCATGTCCTCGACAAGAAAGGACGGCAAGGGTGGTTCGCTGCCCTCCCGATATGTGACCGTCAACACTTGCCGCGCAACGAACGCGGCCGCTTCGGCTGTCTCGTACGCCTGCTTCTGCTGCTCCTGCATATCTGGCGGTAGTCGCAGCGCCGTTGGTGGCGCCGGGCTGACAAGGACGACGCCTTGGAGGCCGCGGACCGTGTTTCTTGCCGCCACCAGCTGGGCCACCTTGGCGCCCATCGACAGGCCGACAAGGACGAAGCGACGGCGGTCTGGGTCAGGCAAGAGCTGCGGCAAGACGGCTTCGACGTCGCGGGCCAGGGTTGCTATGGAGTACGCAGTTCCATCATCGTCTTGGCCAGGGCCCGTGGACTCGCCCCAGCCTCGGAAGTCTAGAGCAATGGTGGGACAGCGAAGGCCCAGGTTACCCGGCGATGAGATGACACGGTCCCACGTGCGTGTGGAACCTCCCCAGAAATGGAGGAAGACGAGTGCAGTAGTCGTGGATTTGGTGGGAATGGTGGTCTCGGCTGCATCCGGTGACGGCTTGCCAGGGGGCTGAGGAGGTTCCGAGAGGACGGTGTGGATGCGCACGTTGGGCTCTAGCTGGATGAGCTTGTGTGTAAACGTGGGTACCGCCATGCTCAGAGTTTGTCGTCAATTACTAGTTTTGGGGCTGTAATGGTTGCTGCTGGTCGCTCAGAGTCTTTGCATTATTAGAATAGCGAGAGTCTTCATTCTCATTTACGCGGATCCGTTCTTCACTTATGCTTCTTTTTTTTCCCCAAGAGACAGACATCCCGCCATCCTCGATGCAGTTCATGGCCGTTCCGACGCATGCCACTCATGATTCCATTGGAGCAGTGATTCCTCATAACAGGAGAACCGGCATGCTGTAGGTGAGCCGAGTACAACGGTTGGTTCAGCTATCAGTCCTCATTGGCTGAGTAGTCACACACAGGAAGTCCGGAGGGGGTGCTGAGTCATGTCACGTGGTCTATTGTGGCGTTCTGGAATAGCGTCATTCTCTGTTCCCATCGGCCTGCACCGATTCCTTGTGCACCGCCGCACAGAGCGAGTCTCAAAGAGGACAAGCGCCTCCCTCTCCTTTCGATGGGGTCACTGATGGATCCCACCGCCACCGCTACCCTTTTTTGCCTTTTTTTTTTTTTAATGTTGCGCCCCTTTCATTTCTATTTTTAAACAGCTTGTTTGACTTTTTTTTCTTTCCCTAGGCTGGGCACGAGCCGACGAGTTGGCAAAGTCGCGAGTTTTTCTGGGGAGACACGGTGAACCGCGAAATTAAAGACTCCGTATTCTGCGCATTCCGGAGGAGACATTGCGCGGCCAGTAATTCTTCTTGTACTATGTAATCTAAAGAAAGATGGCGTCTACCGACATACATTGTATGCACAGTAGAAACGCCATTCTCCTATTGATTTTTTTTGGTTCTCCCCTATTCTTTGCGACGTGATATACAGTCCACACGAAACCAATAGCATTTTCACACCATCGAGTTGGCTGGCCAGTGGGTATTATTAATGCAGGAGGCAAGTACCGGCCTTCCGTCTTTGTGTGGCATGAGACGGGATTTGATGGCATGGATCTCACCCACACGAGGACAAAATAGGCTGCAGTCAGCCATGAGCTTACAGGAGAGGTCAAATAAGCATTGGACAGTGATTCTGTCAGGAGGCGTGTCATCATAGGCCACTGCAGGGTTTGAAACACGCTGGAGACTGGGTTGTGTTGAGCTGCTGGATGGGGAATGGCCAGAAGGATCGATGGGCATGTTCGCAGCACGCTGTCATGTTCGGGCGTTGTCCACGGGGTATGGTCCACGGGATGTTGTTGTTCACAAGGGGGCGCCATTTGGACGTTGCACTTCCCGGCCCAGCAGGGTTTGAAACAAGTTTTTCTGTCCCCAAGGTAATACGGGAAGCGA
Source organism: Raffaelea ambrosiae (assembly GCA_002778195.1). Taxonomy (NCBI): domain Eukaryota; kingdom Fungi; phylum Ascomycota; class Sordariomycetes; order Ophiostomatales; family Ophiostomataceae; genus Raffaelea; species Raffaelea ambrosiae. The sequence continues at coordinate 567,195 of PCDI01000015.1, forward strand.
TCGGCAAGGGTTCCATAAGAGGGGGCCAGCAAATAGGGGCGCACCTTTGCGGAGACTACGCTAAAATGCTGCTGTACGAGGAGCCCCAAGTGATTAATGCTAGAGTAGAAAAAGCTTACTTGCGACGAAGTAAGATACGAGGAGAAGTATCGTATTACTACGAGTATGTAATCGTAGGAACCAGGAGGCGGGAAACGGTCAGAAGCTACATGGTAGGCCACGGAGGCCACCTAGGATGGTGCTCAGCCATGGAGCGACCCAATAAAGAGAGAAAATACACTGTACGAGTAGGGACAGAAAGACAAAATAAACAAAACGGCATGGCCGACACGAACGGCCCGGAACACGCGTAAAAGCATACCTGCGCGATGCACTATGCGACAGCTTGGGAAGGCGCGATAGGAAAGAGAATTTCCTCCTCTCCTCTCCCTTTCTTTCGTTCCCCACGAGTTCCGTCTCTCTATGTGTGTCTTCCTCTCCCTTGGCATGTCCGTCGTCTGAATTAGCCAACGCGCTATGCTCGCCGCGCAGCGAGGGCTGACAGGCTTTCTCCGGAGCTATTGACGGCTTTGCCCACCTTCATCATATGTCCGTCCTCAGGCTCTTCTTGCGATCGCGGCTGCGTGAGAGCCACGTACCAAGCAGCCTGGGCCTTGGAAGGGCTGAAGCACACCGTCTCGCCTAATTGAGGTGTGGCTGACCATCCCATCGTGAGACTGCAAAGACGGCCTTGCAGCATCTTACTTAGTTGCACATGTTCAGGAGCGATCCAGCCTCCTGTCGCGCTCATACAGTGTGTCTCAGTCCAAGATCGTAGCGCCCTAGCTCCTAACTATCAATCGTAGTCTCTGCTAGTGACCGTTTGGCGTTCCAGGGAAGGGAAGGCGGGACCCTGACGTTCTTTCCCCTTTTGCCTGGCCCACCCCTAAAATTTTCAAACAAGCCGAGGGACCAAGAAGCCAAGCCCAAGACGCCCCCCGACACGACCCAGAGCTAACTATGCCGTAAATGCACGCCCTGCGGCTCAGCCACAGCACCACTTTTAGCATTTCCACATCCACAGCCGTTCCTTCCTGCTAACCGTGGCTTCTCTTTGTGTCTGCGGTTCGCTCAGCTTTTTTTTTTGTGGTTTTGGTTTTGGCCTTTGGCATTCTTCTTTTCAGCTTTAAGCGTGGTCTCCCTTTCTTTTTCGTGTTTTGACATCCGCTTCCCCTCCCTCACGTCTCCAGAACCCAAAAAGGTCCTCAAGGCAAACTGTTCAGGGAGTGCCTCTGTCTGCATTGGTCTGCATCGGGTTTCTTACTTCTTATTTCTCTTTCTATTTGTTGCTGTTTTGGATCAGCCTGCCACCGTTGCTTGGAACCCGAAGCATTATTCGTTTTCTGCCCTCTCTTCCTCCTTTTCTGCCTTCGCGCTTCTTTTCTTCATCTGCTCGACCCTTTCTCTCTTTGTCTGCCTTGCTTCAGTGCGGCCGCTCACAGACATCGCTCGCTCGCCTTGCCGGCCCCCCCTAGCCCCTTTCGTCCTGTTGGCCTGCATGAGACGTTGGCGCACCTCTCCTGCACCAGCGCTGCACCTCCACTCACCCCAATCCTGAGCCAGCCAAAACCGGACCTCAACCCCTGTCTTGTCTCCTTTCTCGCTTCCAAACCTCAAACACCACACGACCAACGCCAGTTGTTGTCCAACTTTGTTCTTCTTTCATCTCCAGATCCGCCAGACCGCTGTCCCATCCCCCCCAGCCAAATTTATCAACTGCTTGCCAGCGCCCTGTCGTGTCTTTGACCTGTACTGCCAATCTGGCTTCTCTATCGAGCTGAATCGACTCTAGCCTTTTCCCTCCTCTCTCGCCATGGCTTACAACGGCCGTGACGGCCAAAACGGCCGCGAATACGAGGGCCACAATCTACAGGAGCTCCCTCGCGGCAACCAGGTAAGCAAGCAGCATCCTAGATGCCAGCAGAAGGATGAAGGGGGGAAAAGAGACAAAAAAAAGAAACAGTTGAGAATATTAGAGAGAACAGAGAGACAAAGACCCCGAAATTCGAGATGGTCTCCAAAAAAAACAAGAACAAGGGGAGAATTGCAGATAGAAGCCTGCAGCTCTTCGCACAACCCCTATCTTTTCCGGCACCCATGACTTCTGGCTTCGAATTCTGATTCTGATTCTGATTCTGACTCTCCTCTCAACAACAGTACCATCTTCCTCCTCAAGATGACGCCGACGAGGCCGAGCACTCGTTGCTCGGCCAGGGCACCTCCGCCTATGATAATGACCACCTCGGCGTCGGCGGCATCCCCCCGCGGCCGAACTCGACATACAGCCTGAGCGAGTCCTACGTGCCGGGTGCGGGCACGACTGTGCGCGGCCAATCCCCCCATGCCCCGTCCCCCTTCCAGAACGACACAGGCCTGTCCAGCGGCATGGTCTACAACCCCGACCAGAACACCTTTGGCGGCTTCAACGTCGACCGGCCAATGTCCACCGTCTCGTACCAAGACAGCGACCGGGACGAGAGCTTCTATCGTCGTCAGATGGAAGCATCTGGCGGCGGCAACCTCAAGCGCAGCCAGACCCGTAAGGTCAAGCTGGTCCAGGGCTCTGTCCTGAGCATCGACTACCCCGTGCCCAGCGCCATCCGCAACTCTGTCCAAAAGCAGTACCTCGATGCCGAGGCCAACCACGACGAGTTCTTCACGATGCGCTACACTGCCGCCACCTGCGATCCCAACGATTTCACCCTCAAGAACGGCTATGACCTGCGCCCGCGCATGTACAACCGTCACACCGAGCTGCTCATCGCCATTACCTACTACAACGAAGACAAGGTCCTGCTGTCGCGTACCCTGCACGGCGTCATGCAGAACGTCCGCGACATTGTCAATCTCAAGAAGTCCACCTTCTGGAACAAAGGCGGCCCGGCCTGGCAGAAGATTGTTGTCTGTCTTGTCTTTGACGGTCTGGAGAAGACCGACAAGAACGTCCTCGATGTCCTCGCCACCGTCGGCATCTTCCAGGACGGCGTCATCAAGAAGGATGTCAACGGCCAGAACACCGTTGCCCATATTTTCGAGTACACGACTCAACTGTCCGTCACCCCCAACCAGCAGCTCATCCGCCCCACCCCCGAGAGCCCCAACAACCTGCCGCCCGTCCAGTTCCTCTTCTGCCTGAAGCAGGACAACAGCAAGAAGATCAACTCCCATCGTTGGCTCTTCAACGCCTTTGGACGCATTCTCAACCCCGAGGTCTGCATTCTGCTCGACGCCGGCACCAAGCCCAGCCCCAAGTCGCTGCTGGCCCTGTGGGAGGGTTTCTACAACGACAAGGATCTTGGCGGTGCCTGCGGTGAGATCCATGCCATGTTGGGCAAGGGTGGCCGCAAGCTGCTCAATCCCCTCGTCGCCGTCCAGAACTTCGAGTACAAGATTTCCAACATCCTCGACAAGCCCCTTGAGAGCGCTTTTGGCTACGTTAGCGTGTTGCCCGGTGCCTTCTCCGCCTACCGCTTCCGCGCCATCATGGGCCGTCCCTTGGACCAGTACTTCCACGGCGACCACACTCTGTCGAAGATTCTCGGCAAGAAGGGTATTGAGGGCATGAACATTTTCAAGAAGAACATGTTCTTGGCCGAGGACCGTATTCTGTGTTTCGAGCTTGTCGCCAAGGCTGGCCAGAAGTGGCATCTGTCCTACATCAAGGCCGCTAAGGGTGAGACCGATGTGCCCGAAGGTGCCGCCGAATTTATCGGCCAGCGTCGTCGTTGGCTGAACGGCTCCTTCGCCGCCAGTCTGTATTCGCTGATGCATTTCGGCCGCATGTACAAGAGCGGCCACAACATCGTCCGCATGTTCTTCCTGCACATCCAGCTCCTCTACAACATTGCTAATGTTATCTTCACCTGGTTCTCGCTCGCCTCGTACTGGCTTACTACTACTGTCATCATGGATCTGGTTGGCGACCCCGTCGCCGCTTCAGCTACGACTTCGGAGCATCACGGCTGGCCCTTTGGCGACACCGCGACCCCCATTGTCAATGCCGTTCTCAAGTACATTTACCTTGGCTTTGTCATCCTGCAATTCATTCTGGCTTTGGGCAACCGTCCCAAGGGGTCCAAGTACACCTACGTCACGTCGTTTGTCGCCTTTGGCATCATCCAAGCCTATGTTCTCGTTCTTTCCGCCTATCTCGTCGTGCAGGCCTTCCAGACACCCCTCGGCGATCAGATCAAGACGGACAACGTGCAGGACTTCTTTGCCAGTGTGTTTGGTACCAATGCCGGCGCTGCTGGTGTCATTATTCTGGCCTTGTTCACCATCTACGGCCTGTACTTTGTCGCCTCGTTCCTCTACCTCGACCCCTGGCACATGTTCCACTCGTTCCCCTACTACTTGGTCCTCATGTCTACTTACATCAACATCCTGATGGTGTACGCCTTCAACAACTGGCATGATGTCTCGTGGGGTACCAAGGGTTCTGACAAGCAGGAAGCACTGCCTTCTGCCCAAGTCTTGAAGGGCGAGAAAGACGAGGCCGTCGTCGAGGAAGTCGAAAAGCCTCAGGAGGATATCGACAAGGCTTTCGAATCCACAGTCAAGCGTGCTCTGCAGCCGTACAAGGAGGACGTCAAGCCTGAGCCTAAGGATATCCAGGATTCATACAAGTCCTTCCGTACGACGCTGGTCTCACTGTGGCTTTTCTCCAACTGCTTGCTGGCAGTTGCCATCACCAGCGACAACTTTGACAGCATGGGCATTGGCGTAAGTTTCTCTTCTGCTCTTCTTCTCTCTGTGTTTTCCTGTCTTTTCAACCTCATGCTGACCTGTTCTCTCTCTCCCCTCAGAAAACGGCTTCGAAGCGTACTGCTTGGTTCTTCAAGTTCCTTCTATTCGCCACTGCCTTCCTTTCTATCATTCGCTTCATTGGTTTCCTGTGGTTCCTTGGAAAGACCGGTCTCATGTGCTGCATTTCCCGGAGGTAAACTCGATCATTCAAAGAACGGCCCCACGACTTATCAAACAAACACAAGTGTGTGCGCGTAAGGTTGTTGGTTCAGTTTGTGTGAGACGAATAAGACATGGCAGTACGTGGCAAGGCGTGACAAGAGTTGACTATGCCGGGCAACCCACGGTTGAGTGGGATGAAAGGAGCACAAAAAATCGGCATGGAATCTGGCGTTCTGTTTTCTGCGCTTTCCTTTTCTTTTTCGTTGTCATTTCATCATCTCCCATATATTTTATCTACTAGTTATATTTTCTTGGAGAATTTCCTGTTCCTGTCATTTGGACATTATGCCAAGTTTGTTTGTCTTGTTTTTCTTTTTGTTTTTCCTTGTTCTAGGTTTAGTCGATTTGCTGTTTTCTGTTTTTGCTTGCCTAGGACCGTTTTCAGAGAAGATGCTGAGTGCCAACATCGTCATTATTGATTAATTGAGAGATATCCCAATCTGTTAAACCAGTTAGCGGGGCTTGCAAGAAAGAAATTATGACATGAAGAACCTAGTCAAAGACTGCAGAGAGGCAGCCTTGTGGGCTGACAATTTTGCCGAGGCTGGCATCGAAGGTTTGCCTGCCCGTTGAAGCCCACTTACACGGAAGCACTCAGGGTGGCGCGAGTCACGTGTCCGCGTCCGGTCTGCGTTGGTGCTGGGAAATGATTGTTCCGTTTTCCGCCACTTCCTTTGACTGGGAAAGGCAACCAACCTGTTAGGCACCCAACGGCCCACCACATGCCTACCTGTCTTGCGCCAGAGAATTCCCCTCCATGGGTTTCCCATTCTGCGTTTCGCGAAGTCATACATAATACGATCGGTCCCTCCCGATTAAGAGTTCTACATTAGAAAGCCGCCACCACATACGACCGCGTCCGAGTGCACTCGAACTTCCCCTTTCCCCCATATTCCTTCTGTTTTTTTGTATAATTTTTTCTTTCTTTTCTCTCTTTTTTCTTTTTCTTTTGTCTTCTCCTTTCTTTTCCTTTTTGAACAATCCTCAGACACGACCGCACGTTCGGACCACGTGCACCAGCTATCACGATGTTGAAGATATGGTCTATGGTACGCTTTACCTGAAAGGGAGGAGGGGTTGAGGCGGAGAAACGGGAAGGGACAGAGGAAAGAGAAGCGGCAGTGGGGGACTAGGGGAGAGGAGAGCGTGGGAGATGAGGCGGCTGCATTCTCAAAGAGGGTTATTCTTCGTTCAAGTGGGCTAACCGTTTGTCGTTGTTTCTGTCTGTACAGAAAAAGGAGCAGCAGAAGGCAGAGAATGCCGAGATTGCGACATCCGGCGGCAAGAAGAAGAAGGTGACGGCAGCGCAGTTGCGCGTACAAAAAGGTGAGGAGCCCTAGAGATCTTTTGAGATCTTTTGACACGCAGAGAGATCAGCCCGTCTCTAACCTCTCCAGACCTCTCTGAACTGTCCCTCGGCAACACGATGAAAATCGACTTCCCCGATGCCGACGATATCCTCAACTTTACCCTGACCATCGAGCCCGACGAGGGTATGTACCGCGGCGGCCGCTTCGTCTTTAACTTCCACATCACCCCGAACTTCCCTCACGAACCGCCCAAGGTCGAGTGCCAGCAAAAGATTTACCATCCCAACATTGACCAGCAGGGCAAGGTGTGCCTGAATATTCTGCGCGAGGACTGGAAGCCGGTCCTCAACCTGAACGCAGTGATTGTCGGATTGCAGGTGGGTTCTCAGACACCTTGACTGGTAGTTTTGACTCTGATAAGAGTTAACTGTTACCGGCTATCGACGCCACCCTCCCCCCCCCCCATCCCTTTGCCACAGAGTTAATGTCTGTCTAACATCTGCCTAGTTCCTCTTCCTCGAACCGAATGCTTCCGACCCTTTGAACAAGGAGGCGGCCGAGGACCTGCGGAGCCACCGGGAGAACTTCAAGCGGAACGTGCGCGTATCGATGGGCGGCGGATCGGTGCGGGGCTTCACATACGACAAGGTGCTGATCCAGAAATAAAGCGAAGGTNGGGGGGGGAGGGGGGGGTTGGGTATACCACGAAAATACAGAGGATTGAGACACACCCACACTGCCCTGTCCTTGCGACAGAGGTGCTGCCCGCAGAGAGGGTATGGAGCAAGAGTGGCAGTCCCTACCTTGCTTTTGTCTTCCTGTCTCCCTGTCTTCTTGTTGTCTCAGCCGCGACCTCCCTCCTGACCACCTCACTTTGCAGAGGTTTTCTTTATTATTGCTTTCCCGGTACAGACATATCACGCAGAGAAAGAGCAAGCGAAATCATCCAGACCAGAGCGATAGAGTTTGGGAGAGAGTGTGACTTTGGCGGGAAGAAATAATGGGCTCGAAGAGCAGGGGGGGCAGCATTCGAAAGGAGTCACAGGTTTACTTTTATTTTTATTGTTTTCGTTTGTTTTCTAATGATTTGACGTGTTTCTCTTCATCATACTCTTCCATTTTCTCTGGTCTTTTATATATTTGTCCTTTTTGACACACACCATTCCTCCACAGTTGTATTGACTGTTTTTGTCAAGTACCTGATAGACTTTCTTTCCCCATTTGCAAGTTTCGATGTTGTCCTTGGTTTGTATTGTCCAAAGGATAGCCTGCTGCTTCTAACAGTTTAAAGAGTCCCGAATTATAACGTCAGAGACAAGGTGTTGCCCAGCTGATCCTACCTGAGTTTGTAACCCGTATTCATAAGAGCAATCAATGCTAGAAATGTTGGCCAGGGACGGCTGATTACCGTTCGATACACGACAAACCTCCCGGTCCTCCTCACAGCCTTATGTAAGTCATTCTATAGTGCCATTTCAAGATATCTGCCATCAAACTGTCATTTATCTGGTCTTCTTGATCATGTGACGCTTCCTGTCTTCTTGCTAACTCTTCATTGCAACACTATCCCATCTGACTCGAGGTTCGCTGACTTGCGCGTGAGACCGGCTGAATGATAGCTTATTTCTTAAGCGGATGTACCCGCATGCAGGGACAGCTCTGTTTCGAATGCAGACTCTCTTTCCAGAGGCCGTTTCGCTCTTGGTACTGCATCTTCACTCTAATGGGCTGCTGCTGTATGGCTTTCTCATCCCTACATGGCAGTCACGTGGCAGTGCAGGGTCTATGTTGGTCTGTGCCTACGCGGGGAGACTAGCACGTTGGTATCGCTGGCTTCCCCATTTATTGTCAACAGCCCACCAAGCGGCATCGGCAGTGGGATGGGAAAAAGAGGGCACAAAAAGCAGAAAAATGCCACCGGCAGCGAAAAATGGTCCAAAAAGCACGAGGAAAAGAGGGCCAGACGGGTCCACCGGAGACGCACAAGACTCCCCGAGCCAATTGAGTCACCCAAAAAAATCCCCAGAGCTCCTCCTAGCAACCTCCTCCCTTGGAGCATTTTTTTCCTGTAAGAGTATTTTAAAAGGGTATTTACACCCCTCTTTCTCTTTTCTGTCTTTCCATTTTTCTGTTCCCTCTTCTGATTCTCTCCCCACAAAGTTCATTCTCCTCATCCTTTTGCCCTTTGCCCGTCCAACTCCCCAATCTCCCCTCAACCACACACAATGGCTTCTCGTGGCTTCTCCAAGGCCCTGCGGGCGCCGATGGCCCGCCAGCTGGCTGCTCCTGCCCAGCGCCGCACCTTTGTGGCTGCTGCCGGCCTGGTCCGGGCCAAGGCTGCTGTTTCGGCCGCCATGTCGGCCCCGGCTGCTCCTCTGGCTGGCCAGCAGGTGCGCGGTGTCAAGACCATTGACTTTGCCGGCTCCAAGGAGAAGGTGTGGGAGCGCGAGGACTGGCCTCGTGAGAAGCTTCTGGTACGTACAGCTCTGGGCAGGGGACCTGCTCTGGACAGCCATCGTCTTCCAGCGGAGGCCTGGGGGCGTCCCTCAACTAACACGTTTTCTTTCTCTCTTTCAGGACTACTTCAAGGACGACACCTTCGCTCTGATTGGCTACGGCTCGCAGGGCCACGGCCAGGGCCTGAACCTCCGCGACAACGGCGTCAACGTCGTCATCGGCGTGCGCAAGGACGGCAAGTCGTGGAAGGACGCCGTGCAGGACGGCTGGGTCCCGGGCAAGAACCTGTTCGAGGTGGACGATGCCATCGCCCGCGGCACCATTGTGATGAACCTGCTGTCGGACGCCGCGCAGTCGGAGACGTGGCCGCACATCAAGCCGCAGCTGACCAAGGGCAAGACGCTGTACTTCTCGCACGGCTTCTCGCCCGTGTTCAAGGACCTGACCAAGGTCGACGTGCCGGCCGACATTGACGTGATCCTGGTCGCGCCCAAAGGCTCTGGCCGCACTGTGCGCTCGCTCTTCCGCGAGGGCCGCGGCATCAACTCGTCGTTTGCCGTGTACCAGGACGTGACCGGCAAGGCCGAGGAGAAGGCCCAGGCCATTGGCGTCGCCATTGGCTCCGGCTACCTGTACAAGACCACCTTTGAGAAGGAGGTCTACTCGGACCTGTACGGTGAGCGCGGCTGCCTGATGGGCGGCATCCACGGCATGTTCCTGGCCCAGTACGAGGTCCTGCGCGAGCGCGGCCACAGCCCGTCGGAGGCGTTCAACGAGACCGTCGAGGAGGCCACCCAGAGCCTGTACCCGCTGATCGGCGCCAACGGCATGGACTGGATGTACGAGGCCTGCTCGACCACCGCCCGCCGCGGTGCCATTGACTGGACCCCCAAGTTCAAGGAGGCCCTCAAGCCCGTGTTCAACAACCTGTACGACTCGGTCAAGAACGGCGAGGAGACCAAGCGCTCGCTCGAGTACAACGGCCAGAAGGACTACCGCGAGAAGTTCGAGGCCGAGATGGAGGAGATCCGCAACATGGAGATCTGGCGGGCCGGCAAGGCCGTCCGGTCTCTGCGTCCCGAGAACCAGAAATAAGGAGGAGGGATGTGGGAACAACACACACGCACACATGTGGTTAGAAGAAAGGACGAAAGGCAGGGCAAGGTTATGACAAAAAAAAACATTATTCAGGGCAATTTGTAACACGACCTCGCATATGGGATGAGGATGGGTGTTGTATTCTTTTTTTTTTTTTTCCTGTTCTTATTGCTTTGGGTTATATCATGAGAAGACAAAAAAAAAAGGGCAAAAAGACTTTTAAAGTCTTCAAAAGACAACGAAAAGAATTTGTGTGAATTTAAACAGGGGGGAGGAGGACACTTTTTTGACATTCTGCAATGCTTGCACGATCATACCACTGTATGAAATAGGGTCTTCGTATAGTAGATCTATGATGGAACGAAAAAGGAAAGTTGCACTTGGGGCCCAGAGAATACCACAATGAAAAAAATGGCGATGTTTGTCCTCGTCTGTAGCCAAGATTCAAACCAGCTGGATACAACGTTTCTCCGCTATCGGCGATTACTTGTGCCGGCCATCGTGATGGTATGACGAGACAGACATCCGACCGAGGAAAAACAAAACCCAAGAAAAAAAAACATAGAACGACCATCACCAACCCTGCATCCTTCCTCGTTCTCTCCCTTCTCCCACCACAGCCACCCGCCATGGCCGAACTCTCGACCTGCCCGCCCCTCACGCGGGCCTCCGTCGTCGACGCCCACGCCCTCATCCGCCCCTTTATCCACCGCACCCCTGTCCTCAACAATGCCACGATCGACACCGTTGCCTCGACGCCCCGGACAGAGGAAGAGCTCGCCGGGACCCCGTGGGCCCAGGGCGCCCAGGGCGGTGGCAACGAAGAGTCCTTCTCCCCGGCCAAGCCCGTCTTCCGCCTCTGGTTCAAGTGCGAGAACCTCCAGCGCATCGGCGCCTTCAAGGTCCGCGGCGCGTTCCATGCCATTGAGCGCCTCAAGAAGGAGCCGGGCTTTCTCGAGAACGGCGGCCTCGCCAAAGGCGTCGTGACACATTCGTCGGGTGGGTTGTTCTCTCCTCTCCCCCCCGGGGCGGATGTCCCACCAACCAACCCCCTTTTGTCTTTTTTTTGCTGTTTCTGTTGTTCTTCTATATTCTTCTTCTTCCCGTACCGATCATCTGCTCCCCTCCTGCTTCTTTTGCTTCCCCTGCCCTACTAATACCAGCCTCCCAGGCAACCATGCCCAGGCCCTCGCGTTGGCCGCCCGCACCGCCGGCATGCCCGCCCACATTGTCATGCCCCGCATCTCCACCCCGTCCAAGGTCGCCGCCACCCGCGGCTACGGCGCCGACGTCATCTTCAGCGGGTCCACTGCGCCCGAGCGCGAGGCCGTCGCCGCCGAGGTGATTGCCCGCACCGGCGCCCGGCTCGTGCCCCCGTACGACCACCCGGACATCATCCTGGGGCAGGGCACGGCCGGGCTCGAGCTGCAGGCCCAGGTGGCGGCGATCAAGAAGGCGGGCCACGACACAGGCGACGACCACGTTCCCGCCCCCGGGACGGCCTGGCTCCGGGCGCCCGTGACGGAGCCAGCCACGGGCCCGGGCTCCTCGAACACGTCCGGCCTCGACGCTATGATGACACCGTGTGGCGGCGGCGGCCTGCTGGCCGGCACGGTGCTGTCGGCGCAGGGCACGGGCATCCGCGTGTTTGGCGCGGAGCCGTCGCTGGACGGCGGGGACGACTGCGCGCGCGGGCTGGCGCAGGGCCGGCGGATCGAGAGCGTGTCGACGCTGACGATTGCCGACGGGCTGCGGACGCCCGTCGGGGTGCACAACTGGGGGGTCCTGACCGGCCAGGGCAGCGAGGGGACGACGACGGGAGGCGAAGGCGGCAGCGGCGGCGAAGGCGTGGCCGGGGTCTACGCGGTGGGCGAGGACCAGATCAAGGCGGCCCTGCGGCTGCTGCTGGAGCGGTTCAAGCTGGTGGTGGAGCCGAGCTCGGCGGTGCCGCTGGCGGTGGTGCTGTACAACGAGGCGTTCCGGCGACGCGTCGAGAAGGAGGCCGGGCCGGCCGGCTGGGACCTGGGCATTGTGCTGAGCGGCGGCAACATCAGTCTGGAAGCGCTGGGGAAGCTGTTCCCGAGCAGCTGAAGGAATGCCCCCCCCCAAAAATTTTTGGAAGACATGGTTTCCACAAAAAGAAAGGGCATATTTTGCCGCCTTTCTTATATACATATATGCGAGAAAGATCACGCAAAATAAGCGTCTATCTGAACGACGGTGGTTACATCTTTTCCAAGTATGCGCATTCGTCTCACTGCATGGCACAAGACCTGGCTTTGCCTCTCTGCCTATAGGTGTGGCAATACTCCAGCAGACCGGATCTCGGCATCGTATCAGCATCTGTCTTTGACAAATTTTGTTATAACTTTTGCCCTGCCCTACCCCCAATCCAATGCCCGCATCTTGCGCCGAACATCCGAGTCCCAGAGGTCTGTTTTTACTTCCTAGCCCCCCCCCCCCCCCCCCCCCCCCCCCTAGGTTTCCCATCAGCACCTTCTTTCGGAAGAGCCCGTACGCCGTCTTTTTAAGCCCGGCTTTGCCTTGTCACTTCTCAGATTGAAGCTTGTTTGCTGGACCCGTAGGTTTGGTACGTGGGAGGGAAAAGGAAGGTGGTAACGTGTAAGTGTTGCCAAGCAGGATGGGGTACCCGAAACGTTATGTCATAAATAAATGAAACTCTGCGACTTTGGCTATGCCCTATCTAAACCACAACAAGCAATCGCAATCATCATTCTTACTCGGTGTTGTCAGACCAAACGTAGCCAAGGTCGGAAAGCCCTGTCAGTTCCTTCTTCGTGCCCTTCACCTCCAGGTCGGCAATCACAATGTTCATCCGGCGAAGGCGGTCCAGGGCGTCCTTTTCGTAGGTTGAAAAGGCCTTCAAGCCGTCCTTTTGCATTTTGATGCGGGGGTCTTCCTTGACTATGGTAAGTAGCTTTGTAAGGTGTTAGCAAATCATACCGACTCGAGCAAAAAAAAAGTGCTTGGGAAGCCCACGTACTCGGTCAACCAAGTTGATGCGTGCGTCCAGCACCCCATCCTTGATCATGGTGGCTAGCTCGCCCTCGATGGACTCGCCCGGCTTGGCGAAAGTGGTGTTGAGGCTGTCAAGAGTCACACACGAGAAGGGGATGAGGTACTGCGTGATGCACTTGCTGCGGATCTGTGCGTAAATAGCATCAACATGCGGCTGCAGGTATATATCCAGCAAGTAGTCGGGGCGGTAGGAGTCCAGAATGGCCAGGCATGCTGCGTAGCGGCCGTTGGCAAACTGCGACACGGCGCGGCGGATCTGCGGCTCCATCTCCAAAAAAAAGCGAAAGTTGGGGCTTTCCAGGACACGCTTGCGCAGTCCCTGGCGGTCCATGGTCGCGAGGGCCAGCAGGCCTCCATAGACGGCCACATCGTTGGAGCTTATCAGGCCGGCAGTCGCCGTGCCGATGGACTCAGACAAGGACTGGATCTCAAGAAACTTGGCGGCCGCCGCCTCGTACTGGTTCTGTCCGAGCAAGCACAAGCCTGACATGGCACGGAGGTAGGGGAGCATAGCCTTCTCCTCGTCGGTGCCCTGCAGTCCGGTAATCTTGTTCAAGTGGCCCAGCGCCGCCGACCATTCTTTGCGCTCCACTGCGAGGCGCACCAGGTGCTTGCCCACGTCCACGATGTGCTTCGGGGCGCTCACATCGGGGCGCATGCGATTGTACGCATCGACGGCGTCGAATACGCTGCCAGACGCCTCAAGGTGCTTGCCGAGTTCCTCATTGGCCATCTGGTAAGAGACAGACAATTTTGTCAGCTTCCAGAAAAGCACGCTGTGCACGGGCGCTTTCAAAACGAGTTGCTAGCACTCACCCTTATGCTTTCCTTCACAAGGTTGTTCTTGTAGCCCTTGAGTTCGCGCTCGAGACGCTTGGTCTCGGCCTTGTTCTCAGCCTCCTTGGTGTCTACCCAGTCCTTGTCAAATGCAGCCTCAGGCTCGCCTGGTGCCGCGATGCGCAGGCAGTTCCAGACGCTTCGGTACCGCCCAACATCCTTGCCGTTCTTGGCCTCGGCATGGGCTGCCTTGAGCGCGTCGATGCAGAGAGGGACAGAGCGCTGCCCGATGAACAGGAGGCGGTCAAATCGCGAATGTCCTGCAGCAGAGACAAGGAGTGTTAGGTGGGCGTGTCAGATTCTTGGGGGGGAACCTAGTCCCTTGGCTGGTATGGGGAGGTCCAACATGCCTTTGTAATTTTGTATGTAGGAATCCAGATCGAATTTTGGTTGCTCTGTATGCTCCGGATGCCGGCGAGAAACGAAAATGGTCAGCGCATGTCTTCTTGGCCCGAGATGACAGCTGTCTTCGGGATAGCCCAGCTGCTACTCGCACGCACCTGGAACAACCACGAAGCCCTCTGCCTGCACGACGGCAAAAAAGTCTTCCAGCGGTGTTGCTGCCATTTTTCTGTGTGTTTCTGTGTTTCTGTGTGTCCAGCCGTCCAGACGAGTGGTGGGTATCAACGAGACCGTCCCAGGGCAAAAAAAAAAAAAAAACTCGAGATCCTTGTGATCCGGGATCACACTCAGCAGCCTCGTTTCGGCGGCACAGGTTGCAAGTCTGGTCCTCGCTGTACAGGGCCGGCAAGACGCGTAGAATCCAGTCTCTCGGTCGGCAACTCGGCCGGCCGGCTGCACGGTCGGTCGCTCTCGGCAAGATGTGCGAGCGTCAAGCCAAGTCGAACGAGGCGGGAAGAAGGCCAACTGGGGATGTCGGTCAAGCTTCTCGAAAGATCGAAGAAGGAGCTCGAGGTCAGAAGGGCGGGAGGCTGACACACACACGCACACACACACAGGTGTGGACCTGTTGCAAGCAGAGGTCGTGCCGGTCTGGTACCAGGGTAGCGTCGGTATTGGGCTTCTGGGGTGCGGTGTATCGTCGTCGGGGGTGGTCGATGAAGCTGTTCGTCTGGGGCGGCTTTGTCTGGTCCCTGATGTTAGGAAGGTTCAGCCGTCGTTACTGGCGTGGGAAGGCAGCAACGCCTCGCCCGCAGGAGCTCGATCAACGGGCAAGTGGGGCAGGCGGGGAGAGGGGTGGGCGACGCTGATTGGCCCGCTGCCAATATGGTCCTAAATCGGACAAAATGGCTTGTTCTGCTGTTATGCTGCCAGTGCCCATATTCGGCGCATGCGTGCGTCGTTTCTACCGAGTGCCGCCCCCATTGAACATAGTATCGTATGCATCTTGCACGTCTCATCACACGTTCCCCCTGGCCCGCGTTTGACCCAAATCAAGAATCCAAATGCTTGTTTCCCATCGGGAGGGGTATTCTCGTAAGATATGGACGCACATGGATCCGCATATCGGTCTGGTTGGCACCATCTTGGCCACGCATCTCGGTACCGACTGCCATTATAGGGCTTCCTGTTTGGGTTGGCGCGGCGGTTCGAGATGACGATCACTCATAGTCCTCCATGGCATGGCTTGCGCCCTGGGGTAGCAGTTCTCCTGGCCTGGACCTCCAGCGGGCATCATTCATGACACTTGGAGGCCACGCGTTCCTGTGATACACCGGGTCCAACCTCGAAACGGACTGGGGTCATTTCGGTTTCGAAGGACAACTGCCGCTTGGCTGTTTAAGGGAGAAGAAAATCCAAGATACCTTATCTGCTTCGTGCATACTCGTACGTCGTCCGCTCTCGTATTCGAGCAATGTTGCTCTAGTCCAATGTGCGTCATGGTTGGCATGCATTTGCTGTGTCGACTTCCTGCCAAACCCTGCATGCCCATAGATTGTAATCGAGGAACAAAAGGCTCCGTCTTGACTTATTCTTCCGTAGGATGATTAAAAAGCAAAAGGAAGCCTCGCTTTCAGTTGCCAATTGCAACATTGCCAGGGCAAGGATACGATTTACGCGGATAGTACCATGTACTCGTAGACCTTTCGGGAGGGAGGTCCTTTGTGGGTGAGCAAATATTTTGCATGTGGACAGGATAAGGATCATCTACAGAGACTCCATCGCCAATTTCGTCTGCCCACATGCTGGTTCCCACTCTGGAGCTAGGCGTTTGACTTTTCAGTTTACGGTGTAAGCCAGGAAATATCAGGGGAGGGGACACACACGGCACAACCAGATTGCGGAAGAGACGCCTGGCAGGATCCGAATCAAAGAACAATGAAAGCCAAGTACCAAAGTACTCCTATGCCCATCACATTTGGACAGGCATGGTCAGTTCACCCGCGCTTTGCTGGGACGGGCCAGCCGGCGCCTGTATCGAAATCGTTAATACACCGCATCTTATACGGCAAAGTCCATGGAACCGTGCCCTTTATTCCTTTTGATAGTTATGGCGTATGCCAAGCTTTTTAGCCAATGTGTTCCCATGTCCTTCCGACCCCATGTCCACCACACTCTGGGGAAAAATGCGGTCCGTCAAAGGTCTCTAAAAAAAGTGTGCCCGACTTTTTTTAATTGCGCAATTGCTTACTTTGGCTCGGTGCAGTTTTGTTCTCTCGTGCTTCCCGAAGAATTCCCTGCGCGGTTATTGGCAGGCTGGAGCTGCCCTCTGCCCGCTGGCCTAGCCATGAAAGGGAACCCGTCCTGCAAAAGGTGTCCTTGTGATCACCGACAGCGTCCCCCCCCCCCAAAGAACCAACCTGCAGGCACCGCCCACAATCCCACGCTCGTGGAAGATGGTGCTGCGAGGTCGCTCCTTTGAGCCCTTCACCTGGTGACTGCCGCCCCACAAGGGTTCTCTCCCCGGCCTGTCAACCCCTGTCCTGGTGCTGGGTGGTAGTGGGTTGCATGTGCCTTCCAGTGGAGGGGGAGGTCGACTTAATATCTGGACGTCAATCTGGGAGCAATGAGGCAAAAGAAGCGCCGTCAAGGTGGTGGTGTCCTTACCGTTTAGTCACAAGGTAGGACGGCTCTGCTTGAGGGGATATCTTGCGCATGTAACCAACATGCGTGCCTTGCTCACCGTGAAAATGCAGGAAACTAACTGCTGGGGCTTGGGCATGCAGCCGAGCAAACCCGCCGTGGCGGCCAATTGTTAACCATGATTGTTACCGTGATGTTCACCGTGATGGGGTTTACTTTGCAGCTGTCTGGACCCATGAGAGCTGCAGAGACCCCTGCGCTGGAGTCGTAAGGGATCCGCATCCTTGGCATGATTGTCCCTATCATAGCCCGATCCGGCACACCGTCTCTGATATGTGGCCGTGGAGTCGATGTTGGGGATGAGAAAGTTTGGCCTCTGATGCACCGTACCGGCAATACGATAGATGAGTACGGCTCTCGTAGAGATGCAACACCTGGACGGCCGCGGTTCTCGGTCATGAAAGGACGTGACTGCCCGGAGGCTTTACCGACGCCCTCCGAGACCATGATAATGGCGCTGGCTAACCAGGGCGGTTGTGCGCACTAGAGTTGCTTTCTGGTAGGTTTTTTTTTCTCCGCGTCTACGTAATCATCTCAGGATAACTGGGCGAGATGACGGGATGAGCAAAAGGAAAGAAAAAACAGACGCTGGGGAAAACATAGACCCCCCCGGGAATAAACAGAATTTCAGCGAGGCCGTCATGGCGCGAGGGAAAGAGCGACCCGACAGCGCACCGTCAACTGGCCTGTCAGCTTGCCGCCCGCCTAGGAAGGGTTGCTGGAGATGGCAGGAACGACCGGGTGCCAAGAGGTTTTTTTTTTTTCTCGCTGAGTGCGGGCATCCCCCAATTTGCTGGTCTGCTGCACGAGTCTTTACTTTTCTGCAGCATCTTTTGCTATTTCCTGCGAGGACAGCTCTTCGCGACAGGCATCGGCGCACCGCACCGTCGCAGTGGGTTTAGGAGCCGTTTTTCGCTTGTTTCCCGTGCTCGTCTAATTTCCCCATTTGCACGTCTGCCACCACGCGCGCAGCCGTTGAAAGTGGCATGTTCTGGCTCTTGACCAGACCAAGGCTGACGGGACTTTTTCGTGCCTGCGGTATTCGGGCAGCCTCCAGCGGCCCGGAGAAGACAGCAGCAGACACACAGCACGCCCGGGAGAGGAAGGGACCCAACCAGAGAGGGGGTTGTCGCCCAGTGGTGTCCGGGTTGTGCATTCGCTGCCCCCCCTTCCTGCCAGACGCTGCCAGCAGGTTCTCTCCTGGATCGGTGCGGCTTTTGCGGAGATACTGGGCCTCTGCTACAGTGATCGGCTTCTAATAAGCCCTCATAACTGACCGCTGGACTGCCAACTCCGCCGCGACCGCCGACCAGCAGTCCTCTGCGCCCGTCTGTCTGGCTGGCTGTCTGGCTGTCTGGCCGTCTCGCTCCCACAACGATGCTGCGGCTTCGCTGCGGCTCATTTGGCGCCCACCTGTGACACCCTGCGCTTCTGCCCGCCGCCAGCGTTTATAACCCAGCCAGGCCGCCTCACCTCCGGCCCTACCGGCCCTGCGCTCCTCATTGTCTTTCATTGCAGCCTCACTGCTGCTTCGTTGCCGCCAATTTGCTCGTCCAGAGCCAGGAGCTGCCTCTCCGCACCAGAGTGTGTTCTCCCTGGTCCTTTCCCCTCTGGCAGCCGTCAATATAATATGCCATACTAACAAACCGCCCTCATCTGCACAGCGCATCCCGTCCTGCTTTCTCCCCGAACCCACGTTTGCTGTTTGTTGCGCATTCATCCTTGCGGCTATCTGTGCCTCTGTTTGTGTCATTTTGTCTGTCACCCACTAACCAGCTCTTGCTGGGCCCGTCACTAATAACGGGCTTCTTCTTTGGTCCTCGTTCGTCTTCCCGTCCTATACCCACACAAGAGATACCCAACACAGTATTTGTTCCCTATTGTCCCGTTTTGTGGGCTTTGTCGAATCCACTGGCCCATGACTAGTCTGTCCAATATTGTATCCCTCGATTCGCTGTACGGTGCAAGCTTACCTGTGGAGGCACCATCCCTCCTGCTATAGCCCCCCCTTTGGCTATCCTTCATTGCTTGAGTCTCCCACACGTCAGCTTCTTTACTGAGCTTTTCTCTTCTGTCTCTTTTGAACCGACTTCTTTAACGCCCCCCCCCTTTCCCCCCCTCCTCCCCGTCTTCACTACTTGTACCCGGGTCTCCTCCCGCTTCTTGCTCGGTGTTTCTTGGCACTTTCTTTCATTTCTGTTGCTCCTGATCGCTTCCTGCCAAGACCTCCTACCCTTGCTACCTGCCCCTTCCTCCCGTCGACGGTGCCTGGCGGACGAACCTCTTCCCCGTCTCCGCTCATCCCTGCTATTTACTCGTACCCGCGCACTCGGTAAACGGCTTTCCCAATCGGTGTTTTGAAGATTCCAATCCCGTTGTGCAAGTGACGGTGTTCGCCAGACGCTCCACCCTCCAGGTATAGCCCCCATTGGGCTTGCAGTGGAACCGCCCCGGTCGTTCTTAGTCTGCCACCTACAGTTATCAACGGGCTGTTGCCACATTGCGTTCTCGCAACTGAAAAAGAAGGGACAAAAAAAATTACATGGGGCTTTTGCTAAAGGCATAATAATACGGTGGACAATCTCATTCCTCATCACAACAATACCAACCGTCTGCTCTGTATTCGGTGCTGAAATAAAACGGCGAACTTGATCTGTCGAGCCCAGTAGGGTCCTCGTTGCTCCTGCCGCCTTGTTATCAGTGTTCGGCGCCCAGGCAGACCACCACCACGAACCTCGGCCGCTCTCGACAACTTGGTCAAGGAGAAATTGTTAATCCTCCTTGGCAGCGTCTTTCTGTCTGTGTCCGCTGCGTCTTTCGGCGATAGTCAATCTATTGCCCGAGCGCCGAACTGCGACAACTCGCCGAATAGATTTCTTGATCCTGCCTGGCACATCATGACCCTCGAGTTGTCCATATTCGCGTACAACCTGTAGGTCTACTCGTTCCTAGGAGCGGCTGCTGCCACCTACCTTGTGAGGGTAGCAGGTGGGTGTTGTCCGCACAGACAGTCGCAAATCACGGCAAAGCACGACACGAGCTCGCCACAGCCCCGACCACCCCCGGGCGCTGAACACACAATCCCGCCAGCTCCTCGTGGAAGCACAGGCTTCCCTAGACATGACAGTTCGAGACATCTTACCAATATACGGCTCTCGATCGTTTGCATCGCCAATATACCGTTCCCGAGAGCTGCGGACGACCTCTCACATTATGGAACCCGACCCCCTTTCCGCCCTATCAGACGACGACTCAGGCGTCTCGCCTGAGGACAGTTCTCCCGAAGACCAAGACCGGGCCAAGGCCGAAGGGCAATACACCCAGGCGGATCAGAATTTTAATTCCAACGACAGCCTCGTCCCACTTCCTGTTCAGAAACGGCGACGTGTGACACGTGCATGTGACGAGTGCCGCCGCAAGAAGATCAAGTGCGATGGCAAGCAACCTTGCACCCACTGCTCTGTGTATAGTTATGGTGAGAGCAAGAAAAGCCTCTTCTTTGTTTCTTCGGTTTTTGGCTAACGCGAATACGCAGAATGCACGTATGACAAGCCGTCAAATCGTCGACGGAACCCAGCACCACAATACATTGAGGCTCTGGAGACTAGACTGCAACGTGCAGAGAACCTTCTCCGCAAGTTCATGCCCAATTTGGACCTGTCAGATCCCTCACTCGACCCGGCCGTTCAGCAGGAGTTTCAGAACCGTGAACGAGCCCGGGCGGCGCAACTTGCCCAGCTGCGGGCAGATGAGCTTGTCCAACTACAAAAGGCCCCGGCACAACCACACCAGGATCAGCACCAACAACAACGGCAGCAGCAACAGCAGCAGCAACAGCAACAGCAACAACAAAACGGTTCTAGTGGAGAGCAGATACTGTCCATGATAGAGACGATTGGTCAGCTTGACCTTACGGAAAGAGGCGAGTGGGATTTCCACGGTATCTCTTCTGGAACTGTGTTTCTACGCCGCATGAAACAACACTTCAGCGGCCTGCTTGGCAGTGACACGGTTGGTCCACAGCTGGGCCAGGTTCAACGCCCTGCCGGAATTTTCAATCTGGACTCTCCCATGTCCGATGATGGCTCTCCTTGGGACACCGCCGTACTGGATTCTTACCGCCTTCCGCCGAAGGAGCATGCGCGCACACTCTGCTACTTCTCACTCAACTGTGCTACGTGTCTTCTCCGGATTGTTCATGTGCCCAGCTTCTACGACATGTTTGACCAGCTCTATCAGAAAACCCCCGACCAGATGGGACCAGATGAGCACAAGTCTCTTGCCCTGCTATACGCTGTGCTCGCGCTTGGCTGCATGTATAACATATCAGAGGACACGCCAGATCACAAGGTTACCTTTGAAGCTGCCATGGAAGAAGGGTAAGTTTTCTGGGGGGGGGGGGGGGGTTTCTTCCCTCTTATCTTCCCCTCCTCCTTTTGTCTGTTTTCCTGCTTTCCTCCCTCTTTTGTTTCTCTTCTTTTGCTGACCATGTTGCTTTCTTTTTACAGCGTCAAGTACCAGTCGACTGCTCGACTGCTACTCCAGGACATCACCGAATCCCGAGACTTGAAGTCTCTGCAAGCACTGCTGTTCATCATCTTGTTTCTGCAAGCAATCTCAGATCTGGGAGCTTGCTATTCATTTCTAGGAATTGCTCTCCGTGCCGCCATGCGCATGGGACTGCACCGCCACCTCCCCCACGCTCGTTTTACGGCAATTGAAGACGAGTCGAGACGCCGAGTCTTTTATGTCACTCGGCAGATGGACACGTATGTGTCTGCCATTCTCGGCTTTCCAATGTTGCTGAACAGCGACGATATCGACCAACCCTGGCCAACGGAAGTGGATGACGAATACATTACCAAAGATGGTATACTGACACCACCGGAAGGGAAGCCGTCCTTCATACAGGCATTCAATTGCTACACCCGACTCATCGAAATCATGGCCAAGGTCGTTAAATACATTTATCCTCTCAAGCATATTGAGGAATGTGTGGGGAACCGGGACGGACCGAACACGACTTACATGATTAGCTATGCCAAGATCAAGGAAATCGAACAGCAACTGCACGAGTGGCACGAACAGTTGCCTATCCATTGGCGTCCTTCTCCGGATGGCACCATTGAAGTGATTCGGTATGCTCTCACAACGCTGGTCCTGCCTGTCTGCCGCTGCTTTGGTCTTTTATTGCTAACAGTCTCATAGAGTTCGCACGCTCTTACGGTTTTCTTATGCCCATGTGCAAATGCTGCTCTACCGTCCCTTTCTCCATTACGTTTCGCCACGAATGTCGGCCGGCAAAAACGTTGACGAACGGTACTATGCATGCGCGGCTGCTGCAGTCAGCATCTCACGCAACATTGTGCATATCGGCATGGAGATACGAAAACAAGCTGTCTTGATCGGGCCCTATTGGTTTATTCTGTACACAGAGTTCTTCGCCATTCTTTCGTTGGTATATTACGCACTCGAGAATCCGGGAATTCCTGGGTCGTCAGACGTCATGGCCGATGCGATAGCTGGTAGGGAAGCTATTGCCGGACTAACACAGAGGAGCCTGGCTGCAAGCCGGGTAACCAAATCCTTGAATGTATGTTCTCTCTCTGTTTGAACGTGTATTCTGTCGCTGCGTTTCGTACTAATTGGCTGTTTTCTCCTCTCCAGGCCCTTTTTGAGCGACTTCCCGAATCCTTCAAGACGTCAAAACCCCAGCCGCCTGCAGCCACCAGAAAGCGGTCTGCCCCGGCTCCAAAGACAGCGCACGTGGCGAAGCCTCCCAATTCGTCTCCTTCCAAGCAACAAATGCGGAGATCGGACGAATTCAGTCGCCCTGCGATCCTGGACCAGCTGAGGCATCCACCGCACCAGCGGCGGTCATTCGACATGTCCCAGCACAAGCATAAACATAAAAAACACCACAATGGTGTTTCGGCTCATCCAAGCAGCTTACATGATTTCTTGCCCCCTGACTATCCTTCGACAACGGGAAGCCCTGAGTCAACCGGGCCAGCATCAGTCGGACACCAATCGGCTGCGAGCTATATGACCCAACACGGACAGGCGGCGAACCTGTCATCAAGCGTTCCCCCAAGTGTGAGCGGTCTTGACATGCATGTCCCGACTTCTGTCACGGACACTGCACCCACGACTGCGAATCCTCTAAACCAGATGGATGCCTTGATGTTTCCGACGGGTGACCCTTTTGCCTATCCGAGTCAACCGATGATGGATTTCGGGTTACAGTATTTTGCTGGCCTGGATGGTTTCGGTGCTGGAAGCACTGTTGGAGGCGATGCCAGCGGATCTGACCAGGCCAACCATGCGGGCTCCAAGTATCCGGATGCTATGCTCCCTGATGCCATGATGCCCGACTCCATACCTGGCAATGCGCTGGACTTTTTTTCAAGCAGCAAATCGTACGACAATATCGAAGGCCAGCTTTTGGGACCACTTCCAGCGTATCTCATGCAGCCTTCAGATGGACAACATGCTGACCTCGCCTCTGAATTGTATCACGCTTCAAGCATGCTCACTCTACAGCAGTCCCACGTCCACAATGCCCTGCAGCAGGAGCAGGCGGCCAAAGCCCACCACGAAAGGCAGCAGCAGCAGCAGCAGCAGCAGCAGCAGCAACAACAACAACAACAACAACAACAACAGCAGCAGCAGCAGCAGCACCAGCAACAACAACAACAACAACAACAGCAGCACCAGCACCAGCACCAGCAACAACAACAACAACGGGACGAACAGCAGCAGCAGCGCCAAGAGCTTGAGAAAATATTTTCTGACGGCAACTTTTCGGATATTTTCGTCAACCAGTACCGTCTGACTTAGTTCCACGGACATGAAAAAAAGAGGGAGGGGGGGGTATGGCGTTTGGGTCTCCGCGGGTGGAAAATCTTTGGAAGGTCGAGCATATATGATACCTATACGTGGATGACTCGGTTCCTTCCTATTTGACCCCTCTTATTTTCTGGCATATTTTTTCTTCAGGTGGGAGGACAGGTGCAACGAAGAGGTCGCAAGGGAAAGTGTTTACGAGATGCTTGGGATTATACCATTGTTGGCAGCGTGCCATATTGAGCAGTTTGCAATTTGCTTGTCTTCTTTTATTGATTGGAATTTATGTGTACGTGTTGGATTTTGTTCTCCTTAGACATGGAGCGATGGCCCGGCGTGAAATATGAGCATTTGGAGAGCACCTTTACTGGGACAAGCTACATTTTGAGCACTTTGACGTGGCTGAACCACGATATGCATAAGCGCAAAAGGGCGCTATTTGGCTTGTGTAAAAGTGGACAAAAGTGATGGAAAGCATCAGTTGGAGAAAGTGCTGAAAGACGAAAGACGCTGGCTGTGTCTTACAGTGTTATGCACGGGTGCTAAAGTGCTGGCGCCGGATTTGACCAGGCCTTCACAACTAACCTTGACTGGTGGGCGCCGAACTGGTCGCCTGGCGCACGAGCCCGGCGACAATAGTGGGGAACCAGAGTTTAAGCTAGATTGCTTCTTTGTTTTGATTCGCGGCCTCTTCTGCTTCTCTGCGCTGGATTCCCACCTCCTTTGATAAGCTAACAAGCGAGCTTTCCCGCAGTATTTCACTGAAACTGCGTTCTGTTTTGTTTCCTGTCTCCTTCTTTTATGCGCATCCGGAATTTTTTTTTTCTTTGTGTTACCCATCTTGGTCGCCGCAACTCTCCCCCGTCTTGTCTCTGCTTTGTGAAGAGTGATTGATCTCTCGTTTGGTTTGCTGGCCACCATGTTTGAGCTTCCAGGGGTCGCAGTGACTCGACGGGAAGAGCTGAGGCTGGCCCTTTATGGGAAGCGCAGCGACACCTCGCCCATCCTGGGGGCGAGTCCCGACCGCGACTGGGTGTTTGTGGACGAGTTCGATGAACTGTACGTGGCTGATGCCGATGAAAATGATGCTGATGTCGACTCGAGCCCGCCGTGAACCTTGATGGCTGCCAATGCGCTTGAAACCGACCTCTAACGTGCGTTCCTTGCAGGAATATTGCCTTGGATGCCGAATCGCCGCCATGGGCCGCGCCGAAAACAGCAGCACCGAAATCCTCGGCACCGAACGCAGGAGTGTTGTCTTCCGATCCCACGATTCCGCCCAAGTACCCAGGTAAGATGCTTTCTTGCGTCCACTGGCCTCCTCCGGGGGGAACAGTACTTGCTAACTAATATGTGCGCTTCCCAGCCAAGCTTCATGCGCGCAAGGTGGCCAAGGAGCTCGGCATCAAGGACGGCCTCGTGTATCTCCCGGGACTGCCGACGCCGCTCTACGAAGACTCGGACATGGGGCCGGCCTTCCGTCAACGACGATAGTAAGTGTCCGGGCGTGGTTGTGCGGCTTTTTTTTCTTTTCTTTCTCTTTTTCTCGTTCTTTCTTTTTTTTTTGCGCGTAGTGGCCACGTGCTAACATGTCCCCAGCTTCTACTACCTGGGCGGCGCCGACTTTGAGGGCTGCGCGGTGACGTACGACATTGCCAGCGACTACCTGGTGCTCTGGGTGCCGTACATTGACCCGAGCCAGATTTTGTGGTACGGCACCAGCCCTGGGCCGGCCGAGTGCAAGAAGTCCATCGACACGGACGACGTGCGGTACATTGACGGTCTCGACGGCTACCTGCACCAGCGCCTCGACGTCGGGAGCAGTGGCATTATCAGCGCCTCGGGCGGCGGCGCTTTTTGCTGCGAACGGGCTGCTGCGGGCCACCGCCATGCGTCGTCCACACTGCCCCCCTCCTCGTCGACGATCCCGACGACGCTGTTCGTGCTGCATCCCGAGCAGGCGCCGGCTTGGCTCCAGGCGAAGAAGGACAATGTCTCCTCCGCACAACGGCCCATTGTCCCCGTGGACGTCAAGCGGCTGCTGCCGGCCATGGACGCAGCGCGCGTGACCAAGACGCCCTACGAGATCGCCATGATCCGCAAGGCCAACGACATCAGCTCGGGCGCCCACCGCGCCGTCCTGCACCAGCTCAAGGGCATGACCAACGAGCGCGAGATCGAGGGCGCCTTCACCGACTACTGTGTCTCGGTCCACGGCGCCAAGCACCAGGCCTACCCCGTGATCGCCGGCTCCGGCCCCAACGCCGCCGTCCTGCACTATTTTGCCAACGACCAGCCGCTCGCCGGCCGCCAGCTCGTCTGCCTCGACGCCAGCTGCGAGTGGGATCTGTATGCGTCGGACATTACCCGCACGTTCCCCATTTCGGGTGCGTATACGCCCGAGGCGGCCGCCATCTATGCCGCCGTCAACCGCATGCAGACCGAGGTCATTGAGCGCTTCCAGCCCGGCGTCGCGTACCGCCGCCTGCACATCCACGCCGCGCTCGTAGCCGCCGAGGAGCTGCTCGCGCTGGGCGTCTTGAAGAGCGGCTACACGCCGCGCGACATTGT
This sequence comes from Raffaelea ambrosiae, assembly GCA_002778195.1. NCBI lineage: Eukaryota > Fungi > Ascomycota > Sordariomycetes > Ophiostomatales > Ophiostomataceae > Raffaelea > Raffaelea ambrosiae. The sequence goes on from PCDI01000015.1 coordinate 593,405, forward strand.
GGCCGCGGGCACCATCTCGGCCTTTTTCCCCCACGGCCTGGGCCACCACGTCGGCCTCGAGGTGCACGACGTGCTGTCGTCGGACCTGGTGGCGCGGCCACCCAAGAAGGACACCAAAACGGCGGCGGCGACGACGACCACCACCACCACCACCACCGCCACGAAAGCAAAGGCGCGGAGCCAGCTCGGCCTGGGCAAGCGCGAGATGGTGACGGCGCACATGTATGCGACGCTGTTGCGGGAGGTCGAAGCCGAAGCCGCGGCGGCCGTCGAGGTTGGCCGCGGTGCGCGCAGCGTAGACGACAAGCGGCGCTTCCTGGAGCCGGGCATGGTGGTCACGGTCGAGCCGGGCATCTACTTTTGCCGGCCGTACATCGATGCGTTCTTCCTGTCCGACCCATTGCACGCCCGGCTCATTGACGCGGAGGTCCTGGAGCAGTTCTACCCGGTGGGCGGCGTGCGCATCGAGGACTGCATCCTCGTGACGAAGGACGGCCACGAGAACTTGACGACCGCTCCCAAGGGCGAGGAGGCTCTGCGGATCATCAACGCGAAATGATCTTGTGTGTGTGTCGTCTGCCTCACATGACAGAAAACGACGAGGTGTATATAGTGTACTACTCCGTGTTTGTTTGATCTCATTTAGCAGTTTTTTTTTTGTTTCTTGTCTTGACAAGTTTTGTTCCGCTTGTTTGCTGGTTTCTTTGTATTGTATTGTATTTGCTTCCTGCTTGTTCTTCCATTTTCATCACCTGCTGCTTCTCATCCATAATCCTTCATCCTAACTAGACAACATATATAGTGCACCTAGGCCTCTCCAACGACATGCGTCATGCTGTTTTTTTTGTGTGTGTTTTTTTTTGGTAATATTTTGTTTGATGCCATGCACAAGCTTCTCCAGCTTCTTCCTCTCGTCGTAAAATAAGCAATGTGTATAAGATAAAATCAAAGCATCACCCAGCGCCATGAGCTCAAAACGAAAAAAAAAAGGCGTCCAAAAACCCCAGAGGAAAACAACGTAATAAGAAAAAAAAAAATACAAGAACAGAGAAAACGAAGAAAAAAAAAAGTATCATTGTGTTTTCCTTCCTTTTTTTTGGCTCCCAATGCAGTCCTCCTCCCCTCCCAGCTCCACCGCCTCACAGTCACAAGTACTTCTTGGGCGAGTTGGCTCTCTTCCGCTTGTAGAGGTAGTACGACAGCCCCAGGCAGACCTGGCCCCCGATGATCACCAGAATCAGCTTCATGTGACCCGGGTGCTTCAGCGTCTCCACCAGCTTGTCGTGGTGGCCCGCCAGGTGGCCCGTCACATGGTACATCACCGACTGCTCCGCGTGCGTCACCGACTCCCGCAGCTCCCCGTGCAGCGCCTTCATGTCGCGGTCCAGCTGCTCCAGCTTGTCCTCGATCATCTCCAGCCGCTCCAGCTTGTCCAGCTTGTCCAGCATGCGCCGCATCTGGCCCAGCGTGATCGCCACCTCGCCCCGCCGCTTCTCGGCCGCCTGCGCCGCGTCGGCCGTCTGCCGGTAGATCGTCGACAGGTGGTGGTTGACGCTCTGGAGGCGGTTGTGCAGGTCGGCAAACTGGGCCTTGGAGCTGGTGATGGACTCGGCCTCGGCATCCGGCAGGAGGCTCTCTGGTGGGGGCGCATTGGCGTCGGAGACACCGCCGCGCGTGATCCGCACCTGGCCGTCGGAGCCAAACTGCTGCTGTGCCTGCTGGTCTCCCCCTTGTGGGTCTCCTTCCTGTTGGACTCCTCCTTGCTGCTGCTGCTGCTGCTGCAACTGCTCCTGCTGCTCCGCCTCCAGATCGGTCGTCACCACCAGCTTGAAAATCTCCGCCGAGTCGGGCGTGTCGGCCGACGCGGCCGAGACGCCAAACCGGTAGCCCTTGGGGATCACGACGTCGTTGCTCGCAAAGCAGGGCTGGCCGTCGATCTCGACGGAAAACGTCTGCGCCGTCTGGCGGATCTTGATCTGCGACGGCCGGCCCAGGTTGCGGTAGGGGTAGTCGCAGTGGCCAAACGCGAGGCCCTCCAGCGCGGAGGCCGAGGCCAGCGCCTTGAAGTCCTTGGTGCCGTCGTTGAGGTACCCGCGCAGCGAGCCGGCGGCCGACGACGCCCCGGCCGCGTCCAGCACCAGCACCAGGCCTTCAAACGGGCCCGCCGTGTACACGCTGCTCGTGCCGACCTCGTGCCACCCGTCCTTGGCCAGCCAGATGTTGAGGTTGCCGCCGCCGCGCTCGGGCCCGCTCACGCGGAAGTCGACGTCCGCCACCCAGGTGGCCTTGTCGAGTGGCCGCTCGCCCCAGACCGCGCCGCGCTGGTTGCCGGGCGCGGGCGCGGACGGCGTGAGGATGATCTTGTTGGAGAGGATTTCGGGTTTGTAGGGCATGCCCATGAGCTGGAAGTTGGGCACGTCACGCGAGCGTTCTGGGGCTATTCTGCAAGAGTAGACGGCCATGGTCAGCTGCTGTCTCTGTCTCTGTCTCTGTCTCTGTCCCCTGAGCATACGTACCTCGGTCCAAACCCAAAACTGAGCTCGCTCATGAGCAATTGGGCCTGCGCCGTGCCGGCAAACAGGCCCCATGCCAGGGGCGACGACGGGAAGCGCATTGCGACAGCCGGCCAGGTAGAGGGAGATGTGTGTGTGTGTGTTGTGTGCGCGTGTTCTCTGCGGGTTATTGCGATTTTGGTCGAGCCAGGAGGAAAGGTCGCGCAGGCAGGCAGAGTGAGTCGGTACCACTAAGAATGTCGAAAATAGAAAACCCTCCCTTGGCAATTCAGGGGCAAAAATCGCCCAACTCAAAAGGCAACAACGAAAAAACAGCACCGCTCGCCTGGCTGGTAGAAGGACTGGGTTGGCAAAGAAAGGGAAAAAGAAAAGCAGTCGCGATATGCTCGTCGGCTCGCTAAGGACAGCTGGCCGGTAAAGAAAAAGAAAAAGAGTGAGCGTGTGTCGTTTTAGAAGAGAGAGGCGTGCAGGCCCCAAAAAGCTAAGCTGTCTTCTTTCACCGAGTAACAGCCTGAATGGAGACTACCTTTCCCAAGCTCCGTTCCCAAGAAATATCGACTCGCTGAGGAGGGAATGTCCAGTAAATCGCGGTGCAAATCCAGCTCGGGGAGGGAGAAAAGGGGAAAGAAAAGAAACGGGGCAAGGACCGGTTCGGCGCTTTGCGCAGAGCTGTCGCAGTCAGTGTTTTTCAGAAGCTTTCTTGAAGCTTATTTGGCCTGACAAGTCGTGTCTAAGAACGCGACTTCTCTTTTGGTTTAGTGCTTTAGCGTGTCCGTCTGCACGCAATGGGGGCGGTTACAGGTAGCGGCTATTAGTTGGAGGGCACGGCCAGCCAATAGTGACGCAGATTTGAGACAACCCGTCCCTGATCCAGGGTCTATGGGGGAAGGATGGGCGTGGCTTGCTTGGCAGGCAGGACACTTTGAAGAAGAGTCTGCCTGGCTACACACAGTTGCTCGTGCTTACACGACTAAGAGAAAACCCCGACTTTCGCCTTTTGACTGAGTTTATATTGCAACTAGTTGTTCCATACAACCTCTTGTCATACAAGACAGATGCCATACAAGCACAAATCTGTGGCTGGTGGCGCCACAGTTCCCTTGCCCCTGGCTGGGGCGCCGTAAGATTGGCGCTAAGCCTACTTGGTCAGCTTTCCTATCAAAAAAACAAGGACAGCAGGCCTAGCATCGTCGGCTCTCTCTGAGAGCTTCGACAAGAGCCAACAAACACACTTTCGCAAGAGAAGGGCCAAGCGACGTCGGTGATCCTGCCCGACACGACATGTCTCCATGGCTGTGGAAAGTTACCCTTCAATTGCGCAGTGTGCGCTAGTGGCTGCCGCTTTCAAGATTCTTCTGTTCCCAGCCTAGTAAGTCACTTTTTTTTTTTCTGAACACATCCCCCCAAACAAAGAAGTATGAGGAAAACTACAAAGACGACAACGACCCGCCTCTAACCACCCGTGCGTCTTCGCCTCTAGCAAATCCACCGACTTCGAAGTCCACCGCAACTGGCTCGCCATTACCAACAGCCTGCCGATATGGGAGTGGTACTACGAGCACACGTCCGAATGGACGCTCGACTACCCCCCCTTCTTTGCCTACTTTGAGTGGGCGCTCTCCCAGATCGCCGTCCGCGTCGACCCGGCCATGGTCCGGGTCGCCAACCTCAACTACGCCAGCTGGCAGACCGTCTACTTCCAGCGCTCTTCCGTCATTGCCACCGAGCTCGTTTTGGTCTGGGCCCTGCAGAAATACGTCGACGCCTGCGTCGGCCCGGCCAACAAGCGCGCCGCCCAGGCCGCGGCCCTCTCCATCCTGCTCTCGCCGGGCCTTCTGATCATCGACCACATCCACTTCCAGTACAATGGGCTCATGTACGGCATTCTCATCTACTCGCTCGTGCTCGCCAAGAAACGCACCGGCCTGCTCGGCAGCGGCCTCGTCTTTGCCGCCCTGCTCTGCATGAAGCACATTTACGCCTATTTGGTGCCCGCCTATGTCGTCTTTCTGCTGCGCGCCTACTGTCTGTCGCCCAAGTCCATCTTCCGCATCCAGTGGCTCAATTGCATCAAGCTTGGCAGCGGCATTGCCGCCATCGTTGCTGCCGCCTTTGGCCCCTTTGCCCTGCGCGACCAGCTCCCGCAGATTCTCAGCCGGCTGTTTCCGTTCTCGCGCGGCCTCTGCCACGCCTACTGGGCGCCCAATGTGTGGGCCATGTACTCGTTTACGGATCGAGTTCTCATCCACGGTAGGTTTTTTGGGGATGTGTTTTTGGGGGGTGGGAGGGGGTGTGTGTAGTGTGTATGTTCGTTCTTTTGTACTGAAACTAGTGTGGCATAGTCGCCCCCCGACTTGGGTGGGCAGTCCGCGCTGATGCTCTTAACAGCGTGACTCGCGGCCTTGTGGGCGACACGTCGTTCGCCGTGTTGCCCGACGTCAGCCCGCGCATGTGCTTCCTTCTCACCATTCTCTTCCAGGTGCTGCCGCTCCTGAAGCTCTTTGCTCAGCCGACCTGGGACAACTTTGTCGGCGCCGTCACGCTGTGTGGTTATGCGTCGTTCCTGTTTGGCTGGCACGTGCATGAAAAGGCTGTCCTGCTCGTCATTATCCCCTTCAGTCTCTTGGCCCTCAAGGACCGCCGGTATCTTAGTGCGTTCCGGCCCTTGGCTGTGTCGGGGCATGTGGCCCTGTTCCCTCTGCTCTTCACCCCGGCCGAGTTCCCTATCAAGACGGTGTACACAATCTTCTGGCTGGTGCTGTTCCTGATCGTCTTTGACTATCTGGCGCCGGCTTCGTCGCGTCCGCGCCTCTTCCTCTTTGACCGTTTCAACACCATATACATTGCCATCAGCATCCCGCTGATTGCCTACTGCTCGCTCATCCACCAGGTGGCATTTGGCGCCAAGTATCAGTTCCTGCCGCTCATGTTTACGAGCTCCTATTCCGCCATAGGCGTTGTGGGCAGCTGGGTTGGCTTCCTAGTGGTGTACTTTGCTTCATAAAAAAAAAACTAGATCGGCACGCCAGTGTCCTTTGTTCCATTTGTCGATTCAAACCAGATAGATCAGAATACATCTTTGTAAGATATCCAACCGTGAAGACGAGAAAAAAATCGAGGAACATGAGGGAGGTAAGGCTCCCGCGAGGCCCTCCGCCTGGCGTGTAAGCGATTTGGTGGCAGCAGGCCTGCCGCAGTCGAGCCGCGGCGAGCCGTGTGGCCAGCAGCGGGAATCGCGACAGCGTTGGCTGATGCTGCGGATGGGAGGGCCCCCTCCCCAGTGCCGGCGCTCTAATGCAGGCGACGCTCAGTCGCAGAGGGTGCGCTGTGCCGGTAAAACTAGAGTTGAAGTCGAGGTGTGGCTGTGTCCACGTGATCTACTAGCTGCTTTTGGTTAGTTTAATGAGCCGTGACCTAACAAGCCACCTCATGGCTGGGCCAGCCAGCGCACCGAAACAGCCCTTTGGCTGCAGAATGCAAGGCTGAAGAGGGTGGCCCTACAAATTCCACAGCCAATGAAATCAGAGAGAAGATCGGGGACCGGACCACGTCCCACTTCCCTGGCTCAATTCCCCCCCCCCCTCGCCCCCTCGGGAGTGAGGAAAGAACGCAGTGCCACGATTACCGCACCTCGCTCTCTGTCTCTTCAGTAGCGCACCCACTTACGGGAAAACACAGAGCAAACAGAACAGAACGCGGCCGCAAACAAGAGAACATGATTGCACATTCGACGGACAGCCAGTCGATTGCACATGGATGCATAGCAAAAAAAAAGTATTTATAGATCTGCAATTTTTGTAAACGACAGTTGAGCCTCATTTCCGGAAGATGCCGCCAACCACGTCGATGCACCAGTTCCAATAGGCCGTAGGACAAGTAGAAGACAGAGAGCAGCAAAGGCTGCTCAGACCCTGGGTAGATCTTGCACGCGCTTTTCGGGCTCGGCTTGTCTGCCCACGAGCCAGAATGTGCATCCCGACAAGACTGGTGGTTCGCGTGTGCACTTTTTTTGGCGTGGCTATTTTTTGGCTACCCAGGATGCGACGGACGTCCAATTGCGTTGAGCACACACTAGCATCTGCCCAACACCAGAAAATCGCTCCTTCGGGTACTCGATCAAAAGCTCTCGTTCTGGGGATTACAACGAGTACAAGAACTTGCAAAACAAATCGCGTTGCCGCTGTCGAGTGGCCATTCAACTGCGCGGTCGCGCGGGAGTGGTGGCTCTGCTGGATCGCGTTTTCGACTTACAAGCGGAGGGGAGGGGGAACCGGGCCTGCGCCAGGCTGCTTATTTACTTTTTTTTCTTGTTCTTTCCAGTTTGGCTCTTGCACTGCTGACAGTGTCGAGCAGAGCTGCTGCACATTTGCACATGCGTGCGGTGTGCAGGTTTGGGGTGGCCGTCCGGCCGGTAGCTTAGATGCAGCAATGGGGAAGAAGGAGAGAGAGTCGGTCTGGGCAGGAGCGAGCGACGAAGTGGATGGAGGGAGGGTGTGGGAAGGGAAAGAGCGCCAGGTAGTGGTGGTGGGGGACCCACACGACGGGAACGGTACCTTGCGCGTTGGTGGTTTGCCATTTGGTAGTGACATAGTACTATGGAGGTGTGGTTTTTTTGTTTTAATTTTTTTTGCGTTTTTTTTTTTTAAAGTAAAGATGAATTCTTTAATTTTTTTTCTTGTCCTCGTCTGTGGCCCTCCCTGGTCGGTTTCGAACACGACCTAATAGCCGTGCAATCAATCATTCTGACGCCCGTATATACCATACCTGCTTAGCTGTCAGTCTCTTTGGCTGTCACAGCTCCTGCTGCTTTCAGTCAGTCTGCCTTTCTGCCCTTTTCTTGGTCTCCGCCCGCCATCTCCGCCGCCTCCCGCCGAGTCGCCCTTAGTTTTTCCTCCTTCCTCCTCCCCTTGTCCCACTCCTGCACCCCGTCGTCCACGTTTCTTTATTTTTTTTGGCCCTTCCTCTTCTTCTTTCTTTCTTCTTTCCCCGTCGCCCACCGTTGTCACATCTCCCATCGGCCACGCACTTCTCTGTGGCCCTTTGCCAGCTGCCCGCAGCTGTGTGTATCTCTTTCCTAATCCAGTAGTAATCCAGTATTAGCAGCTGCGACTTCCTCTTTTGACTTCTACTTCGGCTTTTCCGCCTCTTTTCGCCGCCATTTCTGCTCCCCCAACATCGGCACACTCAACAAAAACTTCAGTTCGTTTTCTCCATCACCAACTTCGACCAGCAGTCTTTGCGGCCTCGACAACACCGCAACGCCGTTGGGCCACGCCTGGTCTCTGATCTAGTCGATCTCGCACAGTGCCCATACGGCCTCAAGTAACGAACTCTATTGTCACGCCGGACAAATTCGTGTAAGTGGGCTTGAACTTAAATCCTCCTCGATTTTCCTACTTATTTCCTTCTTCTTGGTGGTCTTTGTCTCTTTGTGCTCTTATTGTTCCCTTTCTCTTCTCCTCCATCGCTGTCCTGTCTGCGTTACTGCTCTCTCACTCACTCTCTCTCTCTCTCTCTCTGCATCTGCCTGCACATCGATCTCACTCTCCCTGGTCACAGCCCACACTCATGAACCGTCTTCCTCCTCCCCCTTTCCTTGCCAATAACGGCCCCCCTCGGCCTCCCCACTTAAACCACACCCCAAACAACAACACGCCCGGTCCATTATAACACCACGCACAACAGACACACACACACACACCTCTTGCAAACGTAGACGCACCCTCGCCTCGCCTCCCTCCCCCCCCCATAACCTAAGAAATAAAACCCTTCCTCCTCCCTCGCCGAAAAAAATTCCCCTTCCTCCGCCTCTCCGCCACAAACCACCATTCTTACATCGCAGCTTCATTCGAGCAGCCAACCCACCCGCTGCACCTCCGCAACCCTTCTCAATCTCTGCTCTTCCCTTTGCACGTCGCGTAACGCTCCACCTCAATTGCGCCGACTTCGCCGCACGTCCCGGAGCTCAGGACTAACACGCAATATCAGCAATAAACGCGAACCTGCCACCCACACGCAGCCACGCACAAACGGCTCTTCCCAGCTTCGCCCAGCTGCATCGCGTCGACGTCCCCGTCGACAGCTCTTCACAATGGTATGTTCTATCTACATCTTCGCCGGGCTTCTTGTTTGTCGCCCAGCCTCTTATATCTTCTCGCGCCCTTACACGCATGTGCTTCCGCGATGAACTTTTTTGGAACTTGTCTTCTCCGCGCCCCCAGCCTCTCTATCTGGCCTCTTCCCGTTCGCATATGCTTACCTCGACTTTGCAGGTGCTCTTCAAGCGCAAGCCGGTGCAGTTCCGGCCAACGCCCCCGACTGTAAAAGATGACGATGAGGTTTGTTTGCTCTCCCACTTCCCCATGTTCGCCTTCGTGAAACGTCTTAGGCTAGCTTGTTGCCCCCCCCCACCCCCCAAATGACGCGCCTATTCGCTGATGCGCGATCACTTTCGCTCCATAGATCTGGTACATCGAGAAGACGGGTGAGGTTTTCACCACATATGACGATTACTTGGCAAGGTTTGTTTGTTCTACTTGTCTTTATTTCCGGCTTAATTCTCGGCGTTGCTCTCCGATCCCCATGTATATATAGACAGAGAGAGAGACGCGTTTTTCCTAGTCTCGCACGTCTCCCATTCAAGTATCCAAAGCTGACAACATATCTAGGATGGATTTCTACAAACAGGTACAGCAACCAGCCGACGATCCGCGCCCTTTTTTTCTCCAATCGTCGCGTGTTGATCGCGCGAACGCCTTGCTGACAATTTCCTGCAGAAGCGATTCAACTGCCAAATAACCGGCCACTCCAACCTCAGCTTTTTTGAGGCGCTAGAGAGCGAGGTTTGTTTGCTACCGCCTTCCCCCTACTTTCCAGCTGTCCCCAGCAAAGCAAGCCCCCCTCACTGACTTTTCTGCCTCTACACAGCGCGCCGGTGCTGCCGAGGTCGAGCAGGCCTTTCCCGAAGCTCTCAAGGGCCCCGTTCTGCGCCGCGTCCAATTCCAAACGATTTCGCGCATCGATACCCTGGTCGACCAGATCTACGACGAATTCAAGGCCGATTACCATCCCGGCGAGGCTGTTACGGTTGTGTTGTTCGATGGCGAGCGGTTGCACGGCGTGGTGCGCGACAAGACAAGATATGGCAGCAAGGTCCTCCCCGACGGCACCCTCACCGATCCCTTTTCACGCTACATTGTCAGCCTGGACAACCGGCCAGGCGAGGAGGCCGGTGTGGAGGAGACCAACATCTTCCGCGACCGCAAAGTCTTCACCAAGTCCGTGCTGCGGTCATTTATCAAGAAAACGGTCACGAGGGAAGCATGGAACGGCGCGCCATGGGTGGTGAAGGAAGACGTCGCAGAGCGCTACCAAATCGACACGCGCGTCCCGTCACATCTGCTCTACAGCACCAAAGTCCAGGAGCGGAAGCAGCTGCAGGCCCAGAAGCGCGCGTCGCTGCAGCCGCATGACGTCAACAGTCTCTTGAACAGCAGCCCCGGAAGCCCCGAGACTCAAGACTCGGGCGGCGGCCTGCGCCTGCCCGAGCTGAAGCCCAGCACCAAGAGCCACAAGGCCAAGCACATCCAGCTTGCCCAGCAGCAGCGACAGCACCAGCAACCGCACCCGAAGCAGCAACACGGCCAGCAGAACGGGTCCTCAAAAGCACGGCCAAACGGCTTTGCTCATCACGCAGAGCCAGGTCAGTTCCAACACCTACCCCTTCCCAACAACCCCTTTCAGTTCTCCCTCTCGATGCGGAACCAAGCCCTTACACCACCAGCGCACACCCGCCCCGTCTCGCCCGTCTTGCCGCCACCTCCGCCGCCGCCCAAGTACCCCATCGAAGACTTGCAGTTGGAGCCGAGCAACACGACGCGGCCCGCGATCAAGTTCCTCTGCAGCGATCCACCCGTCGACGTGGACCCGAAGTCGCTGTCACCAGATGCCCAGAAGATCCTGATGAAGTCGGTGGGCCCGCTCTTGGAGACCTGGGACACGCTGAATGTGTACTGCGAGGTGTTCAAGCTCGATTCCTTCACCTTTGACGATTTTGTGGAGACTCTGGCAACCGCCAACAGTGAAACCCCCGTACAGCTGTTTGATGAGATCCACTGCTCTGTCCTCAAGACGCTGGTCCAGTCGGAAGCAGAAGGCGGCGAAGTGCAGATCAAGCTTCCCGAGCTCGACGACGAGGACGAAGACGAGGAAGAGGAGGAAGAGGAGGAGGAGGAAGAAGAAGAAGAGCCCGAACCCGAGCCGAAGCGAACAACCCGCGCTACCAGGAGCAGCGTGGCCAAGCTGGAGGCCGAACGGCTCGCAGCCGAAGCTGCTGCCGCGGCCGAGAAAGAGAAGGAGATGGAGGAGGCTGAGCCTGAGCTTATCCACCGTGCCGAGGATGTTCTGGCCGACTACGACTGGATCGAGCATCTGCGCAAGCGGGATTTCAAGGACGGCGGCTGGCAGCTGATCATGGTGGGCTTGCTGCACCAGCTGTCCAAGGACGAGCGCCGCCAGGCAGTGTGCGAGGAACTTCTGGCCCAGATCGTGCCGCCAGACGTCGAGGCCACTCGGGAGACCGTACAACAGCATTACCAAGCCCTCGACATCAATTACCGTGTGCAGGCACTGCAGACTATCTGCATGCTGACCGTCGATACCAGGGCCGTTCGTGGTTATATGGAAGACTGCAGCGAGCAGATGACAAAGTATCGCAAGGAGAAGATTGAGTGGCAGCGGTCGCGGAAACAAGCGTAAGTGATATTGCTCACGGTTCTTTCCAAGAAAGGTGGGGGGGGGGGAAGAAAGAAGAAACAAGATGCAATGGCTAACACGGCATGACACACACAGTATTGAGGACCTCAAGGGCTTGAATGACCAGCGCAAAATTCTCCTGCCGGACAACCTGCCGCCTTCCCCACCACAGGAGCCCACGAAGCCGGACAACGACGTCAAGATGAGCGATGCTGAAGACATTTCGACGCCTGTGCCCGAGGACGACACGGATGACGAGATTCCCAAGACGCCAGCTCGCAGCCGCACGCTCCGCAGAGCAGACGATCGCGCCGCGGAGCGCAGGCGCAAGCGGGAAGAAGAGCAAGAGCGGAAACGCGAGGCCGAGGCGGCGGCCAAGATGCCGAAGCAGTCCAAGCAATTCCTCAAGCTCCTGCGCGACATTGAGAAGAAGGAAGCGGAGATCAAGAACTGCGAAGACGAAATCGCGACGCTGGACAACGACCTGCGCGAAGCCGACTGCCCACGCACGCGCGTGCTAGGCAAGGACCGTTTCTGGAACCGGTACTACTGGTTTGAGCGCAACGGCATGCCCTATGGCGGCCTGCCGACCAGCTCGACGGCCGAAGCCGACTATGCCAACGGCTGCATCTGGGTCCAGGGCCCCGACGAGCTCGAGCGGGTGGGCTACATCGACATGCCGGCCGAGCAGCAGAACGAGTACAAGGCCAAGTTCGACATGACGGTGCCAGAGCGCAAGAAGAAGGAAGAGGGCGCGACCAGCGTGTTCAACGCCAACCAATGGGGCTACCTGTCGGAGCCGCAGGAGCTTGACGATCTCATCAACTGGCTGGACCCCCGCGGGTTCAATGAGATGAAGCTGCGCAAGGAACTCGTCACCTATCGCGGCAAAATCGTGGCCAACATGGAGCACCGCAAGAAGTATCTGTCGCTGGGCAACGACGACAGCGAGGAGAAGGCGGCGGCCGAGGCAGAGGCTGCCGCCGCTGCTGCTGCCGCCGCCGCCGCCGCCGCCGCAGCAGCGTCGTCCCCGGCCAAGTCCAGGTCCAAGCGCATGAGCACGCGCACACGTTCTGTGCCGACGCCGGAGCCGACGCCGCCGCCGCTGCGCTGTGTGAACTGGGAGAACACCATGGCTATGGAGGACCTGGGCCACATCCACAGTCAGCAGCCGCCGCCGGCACGGTCGCGCAAGCACAGCCGCAAGAAGGAGGCGGCTGTCGAGGCATCGGAGCCGCCGCGGAAGAAGGCCAACACGCGCCAGAGTGGACGGCGCTAGGTGACGTCGAAAGTGACTGGTGTTTGTGAAGATATGGGACGGGCAGTGCTGGTACGGGGATGATGATAGCATTTTTATAAAGGGCATTATGTGTTTGGGGTTATTTCTTATCTATCATGGGGGGTTCTTCTCTTTTCCCTTTCGTTTTTTTTTCTTCTTTCTTTTTTTCTCTTTTGGGTATACCCCCGGTTTTAGAAAGCTGCAGCCATTTTCAGCTTTTGTGCGTGCATTTGCAGTGGTATTTAAGAAGAGCCCGCAGAGAGCGAGAGTGAAAGAGAGGGGGCGCTTTTTTCCACACGCATTACTAGGGTGGGCGAAAAGGAAGGTTATGGTTGTTTTTTGTGTGTTTTTTTGCCTTTTTTTTTGTTGTCATCCATCTCTCAGGCAGAGACAGGCGCTCATCTGTGTATAACGATGTCTGGTCCTGTGAGAATCAGGAACTACTGCATGGCGTTTGTGGGGGAGGGAAAGGGGTGGGAGTTTGGGGGGATACGGGACGCATGGGACGATGACCTGGTGCAGCTGAGGAGAAGATGGACAAAAAAAAACCCTCATCCAGCAAATCAGAAAACATAACGGACATAGAAATATTAGATAGAGTAGGCGCCTTTTCTTATCGTGTCTTCGCCTTGGGCCAAGAGCAATACATGCGTTCGTTGCACGCCGAAACAAAGGGCGGGATACTAGAAACCAACCACAGCTGCTGTTTAGAACTGTGCAAATTAATATATTTGGTCATCATGAGACAACTGGTGGTGAGAGAACGTTTTCTGGCGTCACATCCTGGCAGGCAGCAGCTTGTAATCCAGGTGCTGCATCTAACTAGTTGACTATGTGGAGTGTAGTGGTATGTGCCTTTCCATATGAACGTTCTCGGTGTGGCACGTGCCTTTCAGTTTGCCGGGTCTGCCTTGCGAGCTTGCTTTGCTCAACACAGTCGACGGCCGGACTTTGGGCTTTGTTCCGTCCTGCTGTGGTGTGCGGATGGACACCGCAAGCCTTGTGCTGTGCTCCCTGGAGACAAAGAAGAAAACGGAGACCAAGAAAGATCCAGTGTGGGCCCTGTACGGACCGGAGCTGACCTGGCCGTACGCGTGTGACGACGACAATCTTGCCTCAGCTACCTGCGGCACTGCCTTTTGTGGTCTCTGAGAGGAAGCTTCCGGGCTCGGCATCACGGATGACCACAGACATGACGTGTGCCTCGCCAGCTCGCAACACCGTCGGCCAGCCTTGCCTGTCCACCTCAAGTTGGCTTCCCGGGCCCCTTTGCCGCCATTTCAGCGTTATTGGGTGCCTACCGTTTTGGCGGCCTTGGCGCTTTTGGGTCGTTTTCTCGCCGTTTTCCTCGCCCCTTCCTCCTCTCCTTCAACCGTTTCTCTCCTCTATTACACCGTGCCCTCCTCTTACTAGCCCGTTTGCTTGTCCTGCCGCGCCACTCGTGCAGATCCTGGTCGTCTTCTCATCTACTGCTGCATTCTCTGGCTGGCACGCTGTCTTTCTTTTTGTCTCGGTAAGAATAAACGGTATGAAGTTGTTACTTGTTTTTGTCCTCTCCTTTGGCACTTTCTCTTTTGCCACCCCTTCCCCCCCCCCCTCTCCTCTGGCACCTTCTTCATCCTCTTTCCCGCCTTTTTGTCTCCCATGGACGGGTTGACTTCCTTTTTTTTGCCTTTTACCGTTTCCTGCTTACTATCTAATGATCATTGCTCCTTCCCCGTTTCGCGCCCTTTCCCCCCGATGCTCTGTTTGCTCTGCACGATCCCACATCCACTATTTCTCTCTCGATGCCCTTCGTGTCTTGCCAGCTTGGCCACAGCAAATCCCTTCGAACTAGATCCGCCGTCTTCTTTCACTTCTTCTTCTCGTTTCCTTCTTCTGGCTTCATCTAGGATTTGAATCGGTGCCTTTCTTTGTGCAACCCTTCTGCCGCCATTTAGAGTTATCAGGGCCTTTCTCTTGTGTAGATGTCCCCAGTTTCTTTGTGATTTCCCGCTGTATCCTGGTTGTGTTGCCAGCAGCGATGGTTACACTGATGGTTGTGTACCTGCTAGCAGCCCTTCCCCCCACCCCAGTCCCTAAAACGGCGTCCGGTTTCTTTTGGACGAGTCCGGGGGTGTCTGTTTGTTGGCTTGGCCGCTCTACTGCGCCTGCATGCCACTGGGTCGCAACTAAGCCCTGCCAACCCGGGAAAGGCAGTATGAACAGAGACACGCAGAAACATGGGCGAAGAAAAGAGGCAGTGGCCCGTTCACCGCTCAAAGGCATGCAAGTGCTTCCGTTTTAACCGTTTTCTTCCTTCCTGGCTCGCGTATCTCATCATCATCTTGTTCTTGCCTCCCATCCGTAGCCCCTCAAGTAGATCACCTCTCTCCCGCCGTTTCCCCGCCTCCCGCAGAATATAAGTTCTCCCTGTATTCCCCTTCCTTTGCCATACTCTTCATGTCTGTTGCTCAGCTCATCGGTTTTCTTTTTCTTGTGCTTCTTGAACCGTGCTCTCCTTTGTTGGCACGGACAACGATCCCCTTTCCTTCTCGGCCGAACAGAAACAGGTGTTTCCGGGAGGCTATCTCTTCCATGTTTCGTTTATTCATAATCGCTTATTTTCCCCCTTGCCGTTCTGCCATTGGCGTCTTTGGCACCATATAAGACTTCTTCTTGCACTTGATTTCATTATTGGGGGCGAGCAGGGTTGTTTTCTTCTCCGCCCATTCCATATCCCGTCTCCATACCCATCCGTATCATATATTGGTTTAGGACTCGAAGCAGTCCTTGAACTCGAAGAACCGACACATCACTCTGTCACGCAAAGAAGCAAAAGGCAGAAGGCAGAAGGCACAAGCCAAAGGTGTTGTGAGTTCAGTCACCCAAACCACCTGCACGGGCCCCTCCATTCGTGCTGCCGCCCCCCCCCCCCTTGCCGAGCACGATGCTCTCTATGAATCACTACCACGACACTGCTCGAACCTTCTTCCTGCCCGTATCTCCCGTACCTTCCGTACCTTCCGTATCTTCTGTACCCGGAAGACGCGTGGCCAGAGGCATCAACACGACTTCGGACGGTGTAGGCCTTGACGGGCCGATGCTGCCGCATGACACGCGGCTAGGGTATCCAGCCTCGCTGTCCGAGGGCCCCTTATATAGCACACAACAACAACAACAACAACAACAACAACAACAACAACAACCGCACCATCACCACGAGCGACCACCAACTGCTCAGCAACAGCACAGTAGTCGCGCCTATAGCGACCCATCCTACCGCGTGCCCCAGACAGCAGCAGCGTCACCCACTCCTCCCAGACCGCCGCAGCAGTATCACCATCCCGCTCATCACTATCACCACCCTCCTGAACAAAGTCAGAGTGTCCATCAGCACCAACATCAGGCCTCATGGCCCGGCCAGGATAGCACCACTAGCAGCCTCGCCTACAACAGGCGTACCTTGTCCTTTCCCCTTACCTCTTCTCGCAGCATTATGCCACCGCCACCCAGCAACAGCACCACCGCCGACCTTCACAGTGCCATCCTAGACGTCACCTCGCCTTTCGGTCCGCTCTCTTCTCCCACCATGTCACTGTTGGCTGAACGTGAGGACACCAAAGGGGCAGATGCTGCCTCTCAAGATGGGCCGTATATGAGCGACAATATGAACAACAGCCAGCAGCTGTCGATCCCGCACCCTGCAGGTACCGGTGTCACTTCCAGCGGGGCAAACGCACCTTCGGCTCAGTACAGTCTCACCGGGTATGTCTCTCTCTCACTGACTGCCTTCACCGACGGGTTAGCATGGGGCACCCCTCCTCTCTCTCATAACTCCACCCCCCCCTCCCTCCTCCCTCTCTCCCTCTCTCCCTCTCTTTTTCTCTATTTAAAGCGCATGTGCCTTCGCCCAGCTTCCCTGTACTGACAAGAAGACGGCCAACGACCATAGTCAATCCCTCCCCAGCTATAACGCCACCACAGCAACCAGCCAGGGTGGTGGTGAGCCCATGTATAGCGCGAATTTCCCCTCGTCGCAGGCCCCGCCTGCAGCGGCCAGCACGTCTTCTGGCATCCACGCGGCAGGCCAGCCGGTGTACGGCTACTGCTTTGATCGAGGCGGCGGCATGTATACACGGCTGATTCCGGCCGACGTGCTGCCGCCCACCAGCGGCATCCCTCCCGTTCAAAGCGACTGTCAGGGGATGACGGTCTTGCCCGACCCCACGATGCCTTCGGGCCATCCACCGTATCCACAGCATCAACAGAGGGCAGGGGGCCCGGCTTCTTCGTCCCTCCCAGCCTCTGCAGGCTCCTCTCTTGCGCCTTTGGCCGCCACCGTGCCCCGCCGGCACTTCGCCCAGCACCAGCAGCCCGGCGGTCGTCCGCACCCGCCGCACTACGCACGCATGATGTCGGCCCCACCACCACCACCACCACCACCCTTGCCACCACCACCGAGCGCCGCCATCCACCAGCAGCGGCCGGCCAAGAAGAACAAGGTCTACTGCGACAAGTGGGTGCACGAGGGCATCTGCGCCTTCACCCAGCAGGGGTGCAAATTCAAACACGAAATGCCGCACGACCGAGAAACCCAGAGGATGCTCGGTCTCTTTCAGGGCTACCCGGCGTGGTACAAGAAGATGCAGAGCGAACAATCGGCAGCAGCAGCGGCAGCCCACACTAGAGGCGGGAGCGGAAGCGGCAACAGCAGCAGTGGTCTGTCTCTGGATGGGCCGTCGGCGACAACGGCCGGGACGACAGCTGTCGCGTCCACACAACAACAGCAACCGCAACAACAACAACAGCCGGCCGCATCGACAACTCTGACGACGGGGACGTCCCGTCCGGCCTTGCACGCCGGCACGACTGCGAGCCAGCCGAGCAGCCAACCTTGGCGGCTCGGAGCCAGCAGTGCTGCCTCGTGGCGCCGCCAGCCCTCTGCTGACGAAAGCATCAGCAGCAGCCCTCCTGGCGACAACAGACGCCACACCCCTGGAGACGACAGACACCACAAGAACAACAACAGTATCAATCACAGCAGCAGCAGTCCTATGGGCAGCAGCAGCCTCCTCGACCAGCTCGTGTCCACCTTGGACATCAACGACGACGGCGACATGCTGTCCTATTCCCCGTCGTCGCAGGCAGCCGTGTCCAGCAACAACAGCACAGGTTTCTCTGGACGCCCAGTTGGTTCGTGTTTTTTTCTTTTCTTTTTCTTTTTTTCCCCTACTTTGCTTGTTTCCACATCTCCTTATTGTTTTCGATCGCTGTCTCTGAAGCCGCTACTAACAAACTATCAGCCCAATTCATCATTGCTCCGCAGCAGTTGCGTTCCAGACAGCCTGCTGGCCACGGCCAGACCGGTGGCTATGGGCCCATTGCACCCCCCGTGCGCGGGGAACAGCTGCAGATCGACTTTCCCCCCTCTGACCAGGCCGGTGAAGGCTCTGCACGCGCCCAGAGCCGCAAGACGCAGGGGCCGGACGACAAGAGCATGGGGAACTGAAACGCGAGAGTCACTGGACTCAACCACACATCTCCAGGTATAGACAGTATTAGAGAACGTCTGTGAAGAGCTCACGACAGGGGTTATGGCAGGGTTAAAAAAAAAGGAGGGTTTAGATGGGGTCTGGCGTGTCAACAAAAAGCACTGCTTGTTGTATCTTGATTTGTTTGTATCGGTTCTTGTCTTTTTTTTTGTTGTTTGGCGGTAGGACTTTGTATTGTGCAGCCAGGAGGCGCTGAAAACGGTGGTTTCTGCTCAACTCGTCTGTGTTTGTAACGCGCATTGTCTTTTGCGTTAGATTTTGTCGACTTGCACCAAACATTCTAGAGAATCAAGCAAACAAACGAAAAGATTGAAAAACGAAAAGAATGAAAATAAAGGAAAAATCACAAATACGAATTTGGAATCATGGGTTTTTGGTTGGCTTCTCGAGTGAATTGCCAGGCAAAAGGGGTGTGAATGAAAACACTGCGAATACTGAGTGGCGAAGACGTGCTCTAAAGCTACGGGGAAGGGCCAGCTTATGTACTAACTATATAGAGCAGCCGGTTGTATCAGTGGAATGGTGGAGAAGGCTGGTTCTTACTGGATAATCCTGAGCATCTTATGGCGACAATGTTTTTCCGCTTCACCTTTAGGCTTCCCCTTGCAGTCTCTCCAAAGGACCACAGAGCAAACGGACCTCTCGGAAACCAAGAGCATTGGACAGCACTCGCAAGCCATCCCTAAAAATCGTATGACTTGAAGTCCGAGTTTCGCTTTCATTTGGCCACTGAAGAGTCCGGATTGCCGCCCCAGGATTGGAGACGGCTTCTGCGCGTGCTGAGTCACTCGTTAGTTAGCTAGTTGTCTCTACTACCCCGCCGCAGCCTTGCTGCGAGTCCTGTACGCCACTTTAAGGCGACCCATTAAAAAAAACACGCCCGACGCGTTAAACGCGTTTTTCCCCATATAACGTAGGCAGCATCACAAACACCCACCAAACTTTCTTGCCAGTCGCTGCGCAACCACCCACAAACTCTCTTGCACCCACTTGTTTCTGGGGGGTTATTTTTTTCTTCTTCTTTTTTCGCAACTTGTTCCATTACGCTGTGTGTGTGTGTGTGTTTCAAGATCTCGGCTACCAAAACAGAACAACCGCAGACTACAGCACAAGGAGTCGTCAACATGGCGGATGCAGCAGCAAAACAGATCACCCGAGGGGCTTTGTCGTGAGTAGCAGCCGTCTTGGGTCCTCATTCTGAAGGGGCCACTGCCCCCAGCATCCTGTTTGCTTCAATACTGATGGTCTTGTTTCTTTTTCCCCTTAGAGCCATCTTCACAGACCCAGAGGCGGCCAAAGCCAACTTCCCCGTCCCGGTCCTCCAGTGTCTCCAGGTCAAACCCCTCGGACCCCAGAATGGCAACGCGGCCGGCGGCGAGCGGTACCGTGTCGTTCTGAGCGACATCGACTACTATGTGCAGACCATGCTGGCCACGCAGGCCAACCACGTCGTCCACGACGGCAAGCTCGTGCGCGGCTGCGTCGTCCGCGTCAAGGCCTACCAGGCCAACTCTGTCAAGGGCAAGAAGTATGTTCAGAGTCCTGTACAGAGTCCTGTACAGAGTCCTATACAGAGTCCCCAGAAGCAAGAAAACACAAAGAGTTGCTAACAAGTTTCCGCCCGAACAGCATCCTCATCGTTCTGGACCTCGAGGTGATAGAATCCCTCGGCAGCCACGAGAAGATCGGCGAGCCCGTGGCCTTTGACATGAACGCGACCGCCCACGCGGCCACGGCGGCCAACACGACCATTGGCGGGTCCAACTTTTACGGCAAGAAGGAGGAGGTGGACGTGAAGCCGGAGCGCAAGGTGGCGGCCGTTGGCGGCGGCGGCGGCGGCGGTGGTGGTGGTGGCAAGTCGACGGCGAGCTATGGCGGCGGCAACAGCGCGCACACCAACATCCACCCGATCGAGGGCGTGTCGCCGTACTCGCACAAGTGGACGATCAAGGCGCGGGTGACGACCAAGTCGGACATTCGGACGTGGCACAAGGCGAGCGGCGAGGGCAAGCTGTTCAGCGTGAACCTGCTGGACGAGAGCAGCGAGATCAAGGCGACGGGCTTCAACGACCAGTGCGACCAGTTCTACGACCTGCTGCAGGAGGGGTCCGTGTACTACATCTCCAGCCCCTGCCGGGTCAACCTGGCCAAGAAGCAGTTCACCAACCTGCCCAACGACTACGAGCTGACCTTTGAGCGCGACACGCTCATCGAGAAGGCCGAGGACCAGAGCAGCGTGCCGCAGCTGCGCTTCAACTTTGTCACCATCCAGGGCCTGCAGGCGGTCGACAAGGACGCCACCGTGGACGTGATCGGCATCCTCAAGGACGTCGGCGAGGTCTCGTCCATCACCTCCAAGAGCTCGGGCAAGCCCTACGAGAAGCGCGAGCTGACCCTCGTCGACGACAGCGGCTTCTCCGTCCGCACCACCATCTGGGGCAAGACCGCCGTGGCCTTTGACGCCAAGCCCGAGTCCGTCGTCGCCTTCAAGGGCGTCCGCGTCGGCGACTTTGGCGGCCGCTCGCTGTCCCTGCTGCAGTCCGGCCTCATGTCCGTCGACCCGGACATCACCGAGGCCCACCACCTCAAGGGCTGGTACGACGCCGCCGGCCGCAACGACAACTTTGCCACGCACAACAGCCTCAACGGCGCCGCCGGCGGCGCCGGCGGCCGGCCCGAGCAGGTCAAGACCATTGCGCAGGTGCGCGAGGAGAACCTGGGCATGGACGAGGCGGCGTACTTTACGCTCAAGGCGACGATTGTCTTTATCAAGCAGGAGACGTTTGCGTACCCGGCCTGCAGCAGCGAGGGCTGCAGCAAGAAGGTGGTGGACAATGGCGACGGCACCTGGCGCTGCGAAAAGTGCGACGTCAACCACCCGCAGCCGCTGTACCGCTACACGATGATGCTCAACGTCAACGACCACACCGGCCAGCTGTGGCTGACGGGCTTTGACGACGTCGGCCGCCTCATCATGGGCGGCAAGACGGCCGACGAGATGACCGCCCTGCGCGAGGAGGGCGACGAGACCGCGTTTGCCGCCGCGTTTGAAAAGGCCAACTGCCGCAAGTACTCGTTCCGCGTGCGGGCCAAGCTGGACACCTTTGGCGATGCACAGAGGTAGGTTGCCATACACGGCTCTCCCATACACGGCGCCCACACACGGCGCCCCCCCTCCCCCCACGTCCTAGGCTAACGAAACCAACGTAGAATCCGCTACCAAATCGTGGGCGCCAACCACATCGACTTCAAGAGCGAAGGCCAGAAGCTGGCCGACCTCATCAAGCAGTTCCAGCTGTAAACACAGCAAAGAAAAGCAAAGGGGAAAATTGGGTTTGTCTACGATATTGCTTGGTCATTTGTGCTTTCTTTTTTTTTTTTCCATGTAACTCATCGTATGTGTGCAACTGCTGTTTTCGAAAGACTGGGCCAAAAATATCAAGGGGTTGAAAGGGTTCTTTTTCTGTTTTTCTGTGTCTGTGTGGTTTGCACGTTGTCCTTGTCGTTTTCATTGTGGTTTTTGACACACGTCGCATCTCCTTGTATTCCTTTTTTTCTTTTCCAGTGTAAGGACTTGTAAGGTATATATATTTATGGCAAGAGTTAATGATATTATGGTTTTGCAAAACGGGCATGATTTCGTGAAAAAGGCACCCCTAAAAACTAGTGATGCAAAAAACACACAAGTCGTCCTTGGCCACCACATGCGTCGCTTTCCCCCGTGTCTGTCAACATTGCATCGTATATTCATCAATGAAACTGGAACGCAGCCCGCGCTTCTCTGCAGCCCTGGGTCCCCCCCCCCCCTTCTTTGCTTTTGCTCGCTACGCTTGACTCCCCGTCGCCAAAAATGGATTGATTGACCTTCATCCCCCCATGCTCTTCGTTTTGGGCCTTCCTATTGCTATTCTTGCCACAAACAACTCATCCCCTCCCCTTTTTAATACGCCGACATCACATCCGTCATCAAATCCTCGTCGTCGTCTGCGTCCACGTCGTACAGAACCCCGCTGCTCAGATGCCCGCCCCTAAGAGCGCCCAGCATGCTACTCCCACCGCCACCCATGCCATCACGGTCCGCCAAATCCTTCTCCCGTTTCTGGTCCCTAAGGGTCTGCGCGAGATATTGCGGGTGTAGGCTGAGCTTCTCGTCAGCAATTGCGTACAGCGGCTTCAGCCATTCCAGCCGCGTCGCCGCTTGGGCCAGGCTGTTGGCAAACTCGATCTCGGACAGCGCGTTTGCCTCGGGTAGGAACTCTAGATAGTTGGAGCTCCCTGCTGGGCTGCCTGTTGGGTTTTCTGTTGTTGGGTTGTCTGTGGCTGTTGGTCTGTGGATGACGGCCTTGATCATGCCGTCGTCGATCATGCTCTGGATGAGGGCCTCCAACGCAGCATCGTCTGCCAGTGCCGTGCTTCCAGAGACCGTCTGGACCCCCTCCCGCACGGCCGAAATGGGAATCTTGGAGTACACCTTGCGCAGGTGCACGATCTGCCACTTGGGGTGGGCGGCCAGGACTTCCCGCACCAGGCCCGTGTTGCTATCGGCCGCAATGGCCTCGCGGCCCTGCGTCACCTCGGTGTCCAGGCCCTCGGCGTCAAACGCCGCAAACCGGTCGGCAATCTGCATATACAGCTTGTTGAGCACGGCGCACACCTTGCTGGCGTGGCTGGCCGTCGACGGCGGCGCGGTATCCACCGTGCCGTGCAGCAGGAGGCCCGTCAGCACCCACTTCTTGTGCGCCTCGGCCATGATCTTGGAGACGCCGGTGTCGCGGGTCGGGAACGACACGACCCGCGCAAAGGCAGCGTGCGCAGCGTCCCAGTCGCGCACCGAGCAGTGCATGAGGCCGACCAGGTAGTCGTACTCGAGGACCTGGGCGCTGCGGACGGGGAGCGTCAGGCCGGTGTCTTTGGAGATGTAGCTGGTGGGGGCCAGGTCGAGAGAGCACAGGTACTGGCCGTCCCGGAAGCTGGTTGACCCGGAGTAGAAGACAATGTCCTTTCCGAGCACGGGGAGGGCGGGGAGGATGTTGTTGGTGTGGTAGGCCAGGCGGGCCAGGGTGAGGTGGTTCGTGGTAAGGAGAGACCCGATCGGGTCGATCTTTGCGAGGGCTCTTGACAGCACCGGGACGGCAATGGATGCCTGGTTGACGGCGGGGGAAAAAAAAAGAGGAAAATGTTAGTCAAAATCAAAATCAAACGGACAGCCTTCAAAACCCTCAAAAAAACCACCAAGGTTTTTTTGTGTTGTGTCGCCAAATATAAAACGTACTGGGACCAGCCGATGCGACCCGACGGCCGTGAAGATGTGTGTGAAGCCATGGCCGTTGTATCGGACCTGGCGAGGGTCAAAGGCCACGAGAAGGGCAAGCACCTTGTCGGCCAGGGCAGGATCAACCATGTCCAGCAAAGAGGTGTCGGTCGGAAGCACGGTGTCGAGGAGGAGCAGGTAGGAGTAGGTCTGGACGGCCGGGTCTAAGTGCTGTTGGAGAGGAGGGGGGGGCTGTTAGCAGGGCGCGGATGTTTTCTCTCTCCCCACAAACAGGCCAGAGACAAAGACTCGACCTACCGCGAGCAGCTGCATCGCATGAGAGGCAATCACCGCCGACGAGTCCTTGAGCAGCTTCTGTGTCCTCTTGATGTGGGCCTTGATCTGCGCGTCATACGCCTCGTCGGACAGAGACCCTGCTGCTGCCCCGTCGGGCGGGAAGTTCAGCAGGACCGACGTGCAGTGGTCCATTGTGGGAGAGGAGGGAAAGGAGGGTCGAGAGGGTGGTTGTGCAGCCGGGAAACTGTTGCCGCGGCTGCTTTCGTGAGATTGAGGTCTGGCGGGAAGAGAGGGAAAAAAAGGGTGTTTCAAAGGGATCACCACCTGCGAACAGGCAGGGACAGCGGGGGGGGGTGTGTCACGTCAAGTAGCTCCCCCTCCTATGCGGGTTGCGTGTGTGCTGTAGTGATGGCAGCTCTCAGAGGGCTCAAGGCGCGGGCCCCTCGTTGTGAAAGGTTGGTGGCTGTCCCCGATGGTTTGCCTGTCCAAAAAAAGGGTTGTTCGCTTTTTGACGGATTTTGCTGCACAGAAGCTCTCGTGGGCAAATGCGGGCCAGGGAAGCGCCTCCCCAATGCGGAAGCAGCATCAGGCAGGCAGCTGCCCGGTCGTGGATGCTGAGCTGCCCCGCCACGGCACAGGAGAACAAGTCCTACGTTGTGGCTGTGCCAGGTTCCAGCCACAGGTACTTTGTCGTTGGCTTACACATGGACAAGAATCTCACACATGGCAGCAGGACGAGGAGGACAGCGATGGCCGGCCTGTTGTTGCAACTAAAATAGTAATTCCTAAGAGCGAGCTTTTGCATTTTAAATCCTAACCCCGTCTCGATGAGTAGTATAAGTGCTTGACGATGGGCCGTTGCGACGGAGGTCACGGAAGAGGCCCAAAGTCATTAGTTGGTCAAAATGGCCACTACGAGTTCCTACAAGGGCATCCCAGCGCACTACGTGCCTCCCTTCCCGGAGAGCACAGCCAGTCCTGATTCTCTCAAGCATCTTATCCCTTCGGTATCCTTGTTCATGGCGTCCTTCTACCAGATCTCGGACGACCCAACGAAGAACGAAGCCTGGGTTGATCGCTACCTCGACGATGCAAAGCTGGTCATCGGACCACAGCGTGGCGCGGGCAAGAAAGGTTGGCCGCCATTTGGCACTCGGAGTGTCTTTCCAGCAGAGCCACTGACAGATCTTCAGGCATCATGGAGATCCGCAAGGGCATGTGGGGGGAGGTGGCCAAGCGCAAGCACATTGTGCACAAGGCTCTCATCGGCCAGTTCGACGGCAACGAGGACCCTTCGGTCGAGACGGTCGATGTCATGATTGTCGGCTCAGCTGAGTTTGTCTTCAAGCCGGAAGCGGTCGGCAACGGCCCGACTCAAAGGACCGCTTCGTGGTCTGGCCATGCACGGTTGGTTCGTCCGGTAGGTTCGAATGGCGGCGGGCCAGAGGACCCGACAGGCGGCTGGCGGTTCCATTCGTATTGCGTGTATTTGGCATGAGTGGTAGCAGTATAGTCGAGGTAGTAAATGGGTTGTTTAGATGTAGTTTCTGTATATTGTATTTGTAGGATACAAATAAGAAGATCAAAATCGAAGCGCCATGGTCACCCGAAGACAACAGATCCAGAGAAACAAAAGAAGACAGAAAAGAAAACGAAAAGAACCCCCAAAAATAGCAAGAAAGCGAGAAAGCAAGAAGCAAGAAGCAAGAAGCAAGAAGCAAGAAGCAAGGAGCAAGAAGCAAGAAGCAAGAAGCAAGAAGCAAGAAAGCAAGAAAGGCATGAAAGCTCTAACCAAAAAAAATCAAACAAAGTCACACATCATTGCAAACCCTCCCAGCAACAATATACCCCATTTCGTATTTTTGACACACGACAAACCACTCTTACAACTTGGCCCGCGCTTCAATGGCAGCGTGCTTGTCCCCGGCATGGTCGCGGAAGTAGGTCCGGATCCGCTCCCGCGCCACGTCAATCACGCCGGCGTCCTCGACCGTCGACGGCACGTTGCGCAGCGGCGCGTCAAAGTCGCCGTGCACGGCGTTCTCCAGCAGCTCCTTGAGCACACGCCGCAGCGTCTTGCCCGAGCGCGTGCGCGGGATCATGCCGCTGCCCTCGATCAGGCCGCCCAGCGAGGCAATGGCGCCGACCTGCGCCCGCACGCGGCCGTTGATGTCGGCAAACAGCGCGTCGTCGGTCGGAGGCGCCTTGTTGCCCGGCGCGGCGGCGGCGCGCTTGGTGGCGACAAAGGCAAAGGGCATGTGGCCCTTGAGGGCGTCGGGGATGCTGACGACGCAGGCCTCGGTGACCTCGGGGTGGCCGGTGATGGCCTGCTCGAGCGCGCCGGTGCTGAGGCGGTGGGCGGCGACGTTGATGATGTCGTCGGAGCGGGCCATGATGTTGATGTAGCCGTCGGGGTCGATGACGCCGGCGTCGCCCGTGTCCAGCCACCGGCCGTCGAAGCGGCGGAGGTAGCCGCGGTAGAAGCGGTCCTCGTCCGCCCACAGCGTGCGGAACGCCGTCGGCGCCAGCGGCATCTTGAGCACAATGTTGCCCATGGAGCCGCGCGGCAGCTCGTGGCCGTCGTCGTCGACCACGCGCACGTCGAAGCCCGGCATCGCCTTGCCGGCGCTGCCGGGCCGGATGGCCAGCGGCTGGGCCGGGTCGTGGGCCGTGCGGGAGGCCACCTCGGCCGCGGCGCCGCGGTCCCTGCCGGCATGGGCGCCCAGGGCGATGCCCGAGATGGGCGACCCGGACTCGGAGGACCACCAGTTGTCGACCACCTGGGCGCCGGGGGCGCCGAACCTCTGCAGCAGGTCCTGGTACATGGTGACGAGGTTCGGCTCGGAGCGCTCGCCGGCCAGGAAGATGGCGCGCAGCGTGCGCATGCCGCCGCGGGCGCCGATGGCGGCGAAGGCGCGGTTCTCGGGGTCCTCCTTGCGGATGGCGCGCAGCGCCGTGGGCGCGGTGAACATGGTGGTGACGCCGTAGTCCTCGGTGATGCGCCAGAAGGCGGCGGCGTCGGGCGTGCCCACGGGCTTGCCCTCGTACAGGACGCTGGCGGCGCCGGTGAGCAGCGGGCCGTACAGCGTGAAGCTGTGCGAGACGACCCAGCCAATGTCGCTGAAGCAGGCCATGACGTCGCCGGGGCCGTGGATGTTGAACAGGTAGCTGATGGACAGGTGCAGCCCCACCGCGTGGCCGCCGGCCTCGCGCACCACCCCCTTGGGCAGGCCGGTGGTGCCGCTGGTGTAGATGATGTACACGCCGTCGGTCGAGGCCACGGGCACGCAGTCGGCCTTGGCGCCGCGCTTCTTGGCGTCGGCCAAGAGGGTCTGCCAGCAGGCGACCTGGGTGGCGGCGGCGGCGGACGGGCTGTTGTTGTTGTTGTTGTTGTTGTTGTTCGGAGCGGGCGAGGCGAGATCCCAGCGGAGGACCTCGCGCTGCCACACCAGAACGTGCGGCGGCTTCCACTGGGAGAGGGCGATGGCGCCGTCCACAAAGGGACGGTAGGCCATGGGCGGCTTGTTGCCATCGATGCCGCACGAGGCCGTGAGGACGGCCACGGGACGGGAGGCCTCGATGCGCTGGGCGAGCGAGTTGGCCGCGAAGCCGCCAAAGACGACGGTGTGGATGGCGCCGAGGCGGTTGATGGCGAGGATGCCGATCAGGGCAGCCGGGATCATGGGCACTAAGGCAGGTCAGGATACGTTTTTCAAATAAAAAAGGGAAAAAATGGAGAGAATGGGATCGCGTAATGGAACACATCAATTCAAAGGGAAGGAGAGAATTGGATATCGCAACAATGGAACACATCAAAAAAGGCAAAGGCACGGCCATGGCGCATGTTGCTGCCAACAACAAGGAGGAACACGTACTGTACACGAGGACGACATCGCCCTTGCCGACGCCGTGCTCGCGCAGCACGGCCGCCGTCGTCTCAACCTCGGCGAGCAGGTCCGCGTACGTCAGCCGGCGCTTGGACTGGGTCACCGGGCTGTCCCACAGGATGGCCGGCTGGTCGCCGCGGCCGGCCAGCACATGGCGGTCGAGGCAGTTGTAGCAGGTCGAGATCTCGCCGCCGGGGAACCACTCCCAGTGGTCGTGGGAGACGCCGCCCTCGCCCTTGAGCGTCTTGGTCGTGCGGCGCAGAGCACAGTCGGGCTGGCGATGCCAGTGGAGGTGCTCGGCCTGGTGGCTCCAGAAAGCCTCCGGGTCCGTCAGCGAGTGGTGTTGGACGGCGTCCTGGGGATGTTGGGGCATGGTGGTTGGTTGAGGGGCACGAGGCGTGGCGGGTGTGGATGGCCAGGTGGAAAACCGACGCAGACAACGGAAGGAGGGAGCGAAGGAGGCTGATATAAATACGCCGTGACGGGGTGCCGCTGGTGTAAGTCGCTCGTCCGCTCTGGCGGCTCGGCTGTATCTCTGTCGTGGGGAGCCGCTGCGCATACACAGCCGTCGAGAAGCGTTGGTTCCCCGGCCTGTCCCCGTAAACAGCGCAAACAGCGGTCTATGGCAGAGGCGATGGGATTGGGGCATCACAGAACTGGCCCCCCCCCTCTCTCTATTTCTGTTGCTCGGGCTTCTGCGTCTTCTTTCTGTTCTCGTCTACTTTCAGCCTCTATGGTGACTTCGTTGTTGGTCTCCAGCGAAGCTCTTCTCTCCGAACAAATTCTTTGCACCGTCGAGAATCAGGCCTCGGCTCTATTGGCGACACGAACGAAGCATGATATTTGGGGTTCTTTCCCCCCCCCCCTTCACACGGTCGAGCGGGACACGCATATTCTCCCTCTCTTGTTGCGACTCCGCACTTTGGGGAGGCTGTCTCCACTTTTCTCCCCGTTTCCCCGGATTGTGCCCTACGAGTTCAGCGCGCTCACGCAGCCAAGAAGCCTGCCAGCACAGCGGCCACAGCAGCCACAGCGCTGTTTCCCCGCAAGCCAATGTTTTTTTTTGGTTTTTTTTGGTAATCCGCGGCCTCTTGTTCTTCCTCAGAAGCTCCCCGAATACCGACAGGCTTGGCCCGTTTGAGATACATGCGCCCACCTCCTCACGTCCTGCGGATGCCAGTGGTTCGACTGGCGGTCTTGGGAGCCGCCGCTAGGCCAACTTTTTGCATGATTTTTCTTTCTTCTGTGCTGAAGCTTTCCTTTGTTTCGGAGCGCCGATGCTCTAGCTGGACTCTCGCGTGTCTTGGGAGTTATTGCCTTGGTACGCACTAATACCCCACACTTACTGCCGAGGGATTTCACTGGCTGGCCAGCCGTGCAAGAGTTGTTGAAAGCAGCAACAGCATTTCATGTGTTCTGTGAAGACAAGACTACGCAAATAAAATACATTGCAGATGGATGGTAGAGTCAGGAAGTAGTTGGTGAAAACGTAACTGTCAAGCTGCAGAAGAAAAAAAATCGAAAAAAAAATCGAAAAAAATTGAAATTTAGAAGAATATGATGTTGTCGAAATAGTTGTCAAATATTGGCTTATATTAAACAGGTTCATATTAAACAACACCGCACATATACCAGGCTTTACTTTTTAGAAATGTTTCATACACATGGGACGAAATAGAATGGACCCCTCGGCTCACATACGTCGTAAAAGGTATTTTTCTGTAGCATTGTTGGCGTTGCCTGCAATTATTAAACTCTTGTAATAATATTTATACTACAACCAATACACAACCATCCAAAGAATAATAAACCTACAAAAACCACAAAACCACAAAACACAAATATTTGCTCGCTCAATATAACGAGTAGTCAGAGCCTCGTTCTGACCTACAGTCTGACAACACACCAGACAACTCTCCAATCACGTGTGTCTGGCTGCCACAACCAACATTCCTGCATCGAGGCATCACTGTTGTCAACATACACCTGGCAACTCCCGAGACGTGGTCTCCGCGCTTGTCTACGGTGTACGCCTCTTCGCAGCGTCGCCAAGAGAAAGACGAACAACGGCTTTCTTCCTTTTTCCCCAACTACCAAGCAAGAACTACGTCAACTTGCCCAAAAATAAACCTGGCCCGGTTTAATGGGTTGCATATGAGTCGTGCGACACCAGGCCACCCGTCACACATGTCTGCCAGTCATCATGCAATTCAGATACAGTTCCTTTTTACACACACACACGTATGCAGGAGACACGACAGCACTTTGTCAGGCCAAGTCGTCCTACCACTGTGCCCGTCAAATACTGGATCAACACGTCTGCGTTATGACGCGTCTCTGCATAGGATAGATGTGAATACACTTGGATCACAGACTGCGGCATACTGACTGACTGACACATGCAAATAGTAATCACTTGTGTCTTGCTTTTAACTTGTTTTTTTTTGCTCCACAGTATCGATTACAGAAATTCCAGTGTGATGACGACGATTTCGACAGAGATAGAGAAACCCTCCAAAATATCTCGGCGAGCGCGCCACGCAAGCCACCCGACTTGGCTAGGCTGGCGTGTATTAATACAGAAGCGTGTCTTACACTCACAACTGCAAACAAGGAAACAAAAACAGGAAACATACACCATACGAAAAAGAAAGCCAAGAACTGGGATTTGTCTTGCATCTGAAGTGCTTCTCCCGGCCCCGAAACTGCATCGATCGAAGATCGGCTACCAGTTCCCTCAGACCGACATCTTCAGATACACGGTACTCATTTACCATGTAGAATCTCGATCAAGTACGGCATTTCTGAGTATGTTTTGCGCCTCATTTTATTGCCGGCTGCAGACGGCTGCTAAGCTGGACGACTGCAATGCGTCTCGAAGGTCTAGACCTGGGGCTAAGTCTCGAACATGAAATGGCTATCCTCCATCTTTCGTCTCTCCATACGTTCTTCTACTTACGACTACGGCCAATGGTGCCCTGTTTTTTTGCCTCATTGCCTCACTATTTGTATCGTCCTTTCTTTTCCTTCCCTCTCCTCTACGTTTCAGCTACTGAAAGCTGTCGGAAAAAGCAAGAAGAAAACGAAAAACTCATTGCAAAGAAGAGAAAAAAAGAGAGTCACCCCGCACGTGTACTCGCACACCACCCCCATCCTACACGCAGTGACCGAGACAAAAATCCTCTGATCATGGCTGTGTCCTTCGGTGGAAGCGATCGGCTGTACTTCGTAAAAACCCGAGTAAAGAGCGACTGGCTGAGAAAAAAAAGGCAACCTTCCTTAGTGGGAAACAGTCTGCAAGCCACAATCTGCGCACCGTATACGAGATTGCTCCCAATGCTACAGTGGCTGATACACAGTGCATAGGGACGATGCAGAAGGGTGCCCAAAACGGAGCGGACTTGCCGGTTCCTGCATTAGCGGGAGTGCCGAGCGCGCCAATCTCCCTCTTTTTGGTCTTGTCAGGCAGGGAGAGGTACCCATCCGCCCATCAACACCCGTCGCGGCCTCCCGTTTGCTAGATCGGCCACCGTTTGATTTTCTTTGTTCTCTTGCGGTCCTTTCCTTGCAACTGGCATGCAATTGCTCGGTGGTGTGAAACACGACTCCATTTAGGCCTGTTTTGCAAACGGGGGCCAATAGGGGCCCAGACTGGTCTGGGAAGAAAATTGAAGAATACAATCCGGGAAGGGAACAGAGCGGAGCGGGATCTACTCGTACTCGTACAGAAACAAAAGAAAAGCAAACACAGAACCAGAAACGGAATGCCGAATACATACTGAAAACCCTCGAAGCAAGAGACGGCGAGGGAAAACGGACGATGGCAGAACAGTGCGAAAGCAGACCACACTGATGGAGGGTAGGCAATTTCCCAGCAAGGATCGCAACCAGGATGCCGCCTATGGTGGCTCGCTTATTGGCCAGAGGGCAAGTGGAGGGGGGACCGGTAGCTCGAAAGACAGGGCGACCTTCCAGAGGCAACATTGTCCCTCTGTTGGTGGAGAAAAACTGGGCTGTTCCTTGTTTTTTTAGACCTTCTCGTTGGATCGGAGGCACGGCAGGGGAGGTCCTGCCCCCCTCGTCAGTCAGCGACGGAAATGAACGCACTCTCTTTTGCGCGCTTTGTCTGTATTCCCAGTCCATTGAGGTCATTTTACATCGGCAGAACTTGCCAGGGACTCCTTGGGCTCGAGTATGGCTATGTACCTGACAGTTCGTCTGGCTGGCTCTGACGGTTCTCATATGTGAAGTTTAGATCGTGACCGAACTGTGCAGCTTCTGCGCCGTCCATTGATCTGATGCTTCACTGGCTCTGTCTGTACCGGGTAAACTTGACAAAGTCAATAGAAAAGGCAAACCAGGAAGCTGGGAACAACCATGCCGCGATGGATTAACCGGCCTCCACATTCCTTGCAGCTTTCCCGCAATACACAAGAGAACAAAACAAACCTTAAAAATCACACAAGACCACGAACAATATGGGGGAGAACATGTCATCAACCGCGGACAATTATTACCAAAATGTATAATTGTGTGGAAGACCAAGCGAAAACACAACCGCCGGACACACAAATGAAAACAAAGAGACCACAAAGACCATGGAAGACGAAATATTGGAAAAAAAAAATCATAAAAACTTCTTTGCGAAGACCAAAACTAGCCTCTTTGTAGCTCTTTGCCTGTGTTTCCTGTCGGCGGTGCCTTCCCGTCTTCTCCTGCCCACAAACTATCGTAAAGATACATATATAATAATAAAAGAAAAGACGAGGAAAAGGAACTGCGTCCAGAGGCTAGAAATAAGCTCAAAACATTGCCAGAGACCATAAACACGTCTCGCAGAGAAGGGTAAAAAAATGACAGATAGAAAGAGTGGCAGCAAAGCTCATTGTTTTCATTCCAAGCAGGAGCGAAAGCTTTCCACGAACATCCTCTCACAAAACACAAGCATCCTCCACAAGACTCCCCACAGCAGGAAGAATGTGAAGTGAAAAACGATTCATTTGTGAAAAAGAGCAGTGAAAATAGACTTTCGTTGTATTAAAAAAGCCAGAATAAAAAAAGAAGCTTTGTACCAAAGAGAGAAACCAAAAAATGAAGTCTATGACAATAAAGAAGTAGCCGCGCGAATGTCCTGATATGGTATCAAACCGCATGTAAAAATGAGATGAAACGCTCCGAGGGTCATTATTGGGAAATGAGAGAAATTTGCGGGAGAAATCCAATGAAGGAGTTTTTGTCTTTTGATAATTGGTTAAGAAACAAATTGATGCGAAAAAACATGACTTTGATCAAAGACTGTTCAGCCAGCCCAGCGACAGAAAGCGGGAAACCATTACATCGCGGCTGAGAGAACAGACCTTAGTTCGAAACTCCTCCAGTTCCTCCAAGCACAAAAAAGAAAAGACGATTTTCGAGGGTATGAGGATGCGTTGCGTCAAATTTACAGCAGAGCAGCGACACCGAGGGCAGCCAGAAGACCGGCGGCGGAGAAGCCAGCGGTCTTGGCGGCACCAGCGGTGACCTGAGCCGGGGCCGAGGTGGTGCTGTAAGCACCGGTGCCAGCGGGGGTGGTGACCGTGGCAACGGACGAAGCAGTGCCGACAGGCGGGACGTAGGTCGACGTGGCGTTGTAGCTGGACACATGGTTAGGATTCGATTTCTTGACGGTGCTCTCACGAGCGAAGCGAGGACATTCAAGTAAACTTACCCAGCCGGGGAAGAGGCAGGCGGGACGTAGACCGACGGGGCCGAAGCAGCCGGGGTGGTGGGAACCACAACGGCGGACGACGAGTAGACCGGGACGGGGGTCACCGGGACGGGGGTGGTCGAGCACGAGGTCGAGGTCGAGGTGTAGACCGGCTTGGAGATCGTGCACGGGCAGTCCGTGATGGTGAGGGTGGTGGCCTCAGTGATGGTGTAGGTGACACCGTTGTGGGTCAGGGTGGTCGAAGCCGGGCAGTAGGTGGTCAGGGCAGTGACGACCTCGGTGGTGTAGGTAACGTTCTGGGCCGAGGCAGCAGCGGCCAGGGCAGCGACACCGAAAGAGTACTTCATTTTGACGGTTGGGTTGGGGGGGTTGTCGAAAGACTGATTAAGAGGTTTTTTGGTGTTGAGGGTTTGGGGGGGGGTTGATTAACGAGTGAAATTGACTGTAAGAGTCAGGGTAGTTTGTTATGAGCGAATGTGGGTGAGGAATAAGAAGAGAGAAGAAGGAAAGAAAAAGAGGAATGGGAAAGCCAGGTAAGGACCTGAGAGGGTGGTCTTATATACAGGATTGGGCTCAAGAAAAAACTGGAGAGGCGAGATTGGGCCAAAAGGAGAGCACCGCGTTGGACACTCCTCCTCCTCCTCCACCCATCCCCCCCTGTCAGTCCCTGTTTTTGTTTGGTCTCCTGGTCTCATTCTCTCTCTCTCTCTCTCATCGAGGTTGCTGCTCTTCCCACGAAAGGGGAAGTGCCACTAGCAAAGTGGCGCTAGCACAGGAACAAGGACCCATGCCAGGATGGAGGGCGGGTGCGTGGTGGTGTGGCGGCCCATACTGTGTGTGGGCGAAACGGTGGACAACAGCAGAGAGAGAGAGAGAGAGGAAAAAAGACGAAAAAGGAGATTGACAAGCGCCCACAGGCCCAGATCGTTGCAAAGGACCCATAATTTCCTGGCTCAAGTGATTTAACGTCTTGGGCAATCACAGCAGCACTTGCCAGACGGGGACTAGGGAGAAAGGGTGAAGGACAGGGGGGTGTCGGTAGGATGGGCGAGGAAGAAAGGGAGGGCTGTTCGTTGGCACGATGCTCCATAGGAGAGGGAATAGGGGGTGGAGTTCTTTATTTTTTTTGATTTTATTTTGTATTATCTTATGAAGTACACTGTAAGATACGCCTGGTCGACCGACCCACCAAGAGCAATAACAATAATACATCATAGTAGTACATGCGGTGTAGTAATCACACACTGAGAGGGAGAGAGAGAGAAAAAAACAAACATAAGATACTATGCTAGATAATACAACGCGAAAGCCACCCATACGGCGGTACATTGCAGCGGCCTGTTCCCATTCCCCTGGCTGTCCCCCCCCCGAAATGAGCGAGATGGAACCGACTGAGCGAAGGAGGGGCGAAAAAAAAGGACCTGCCGGGATTATACGAGCATTTGGCGGTCGAGAACAGCGAATGGGACTCGACTGAAATCAGACATGCAGAAGAGGATGATTAGCAAAGAAAGAGACAATGGGTCTTCGGGTGGTGGTGAGTAAGAGCGAGGGAGCACGATCTTCTAGACACCCAGTGCACACAAACGTTGCTGTGCACTTCCGGTGCATGCGAGTCCCAGTGGCGAGAAAGGGCGCAGCAGCCCCCGGCTGTGGTCAGCTTGTCTGAACAGCCCTGACAAGGCCAACGAGATCTGCCATGCAGTTAACTACTTGCTGGTTGGCTCTAGTTGGCTATTGGCGCTCGCCCTGCCCGAAGCCCGACGCTGTCATGGTTTCTGTGCTATTTCTGGATTGGATTGGGCCTTGTCCCTGAATCTGGCAGGCTTGGAGAGACAGATGGGCGGTGTCTCACATGGTCATACTATGTACACAGTAATACGATCACTCGCAGATCAGATGCCAAGCGAGATGCAGACGCAACGACAACAAGACAATGACAGCAAAATGCAGGTACCGAAACGAGGGAGGTCCGAGAGAGAGGCAGCGCTCCCGCCTCCGAAGCTACACCGTAGCTGGCATGCAATGCAAGCTGCGCGGCAGTTTTTCGGGAGAGGCAACATTCTGAAGCGTCCGGTGCTTTTCTAGGGAAGGGTGGCGCAGAGCATGGCCAGAACACACTGTACCTCGTCCGTTCGCCTGGCGCGGCCCACACCTGTCTGTCGGACAAGCTCCCTACTAGCCAGCCAGTCGGCTCTGGACGAGACTTGCCGTTGTGCCAGGCCGGCCACCACAGGGCAGGTAGAGCCTAGAGAAGGAGAAAAAAGGACGAGGCGCCTAGAAGGGGCAGTGGAAAGTGGGCGCCAGCCAGTGTGTGTGTGTGTTTCGGCGGAATTAGCGGTTGGAAGAGGTCCAACAAAAGGAAAAAAGGGAAAGGGGGCTCTAGTGGGTGGTGGTGGTGGCCGGTGGTGGTAGCCGGTGGTGGTAGGTGGTGGTGGTGGTGTGTTGCGTGGAGGGAGCAAACGGTGAAAAGGCGCCCAGCGAATCACTGCGGCTCTCGCCTGGTCCAGGCGGCCGGAATGTGCGAAATGAGCTTCCCTCCTATTTCTGCAGTGGCGCGTGCTCTTAATAGTGGTGTCTGACAAAGATACCCCGATACCTTCTATTTTTGGGTCACAAACACTCAAAAACCAGGTACGCCGTGCATTTGGAAACTTTCACACGGTGGCTGACGGCGGTGCATGGTGGGCAGAAAAAAAAATGCAGCTACATAGTACTATTACTACATACTATGTAGTACTAATAGTATGTATGTACAAGCCAGTGCTGCCGCCCGGCGGGGCCCTCCGCGGAGACGGGGCGTTTTCTTCTCCTCCCTCCTGCAAGGTACCCAACGCTCAGCACACACCGCACACACCCATGCACGCGCGCGCGACGTGCCGGGGGGAGGCGATTTTGGGTCTACGGTTATCTCTACAAAGTAGGTCTGTCAGCCTCCTGGTGCCTGGACTTGTTTCTGCTGGTGCAGTGGGGCGGCGTCCGAAATGAGCTTGCCGGGCGCCACTTTTCCAGGGGAGGAGTAATACATAGTACTATGCACATAGCACACCGTATTGATGTCCATTCGTGCACGACTCTTTTTGTGTCAACTGCACACTGGGGAAGACATGCACAACGCTCAAACGGAGAAATGTGTGTGAAAACATTGCATGGCCGCTATGTACATAGTATCTAGGGGGGATTCCTCACCTGTGCCTAGTAAGAAACACGCGCGAAGGAAGACTAGAAAATACACACACAGTCTCTTACTGGTCCTCTCGGTGTCTTCGGCGCTGCACGGTATCTTTCTTCACAGCATGATATGTAGCCCAGCTCCCGGTGACGAAAAGAAAGAGAAAAAACTCATAGGGGCGGCTTCTGACTGGCTACCGGGCAAGATGGCTGGAACGGGAGGGGCAGGAGGAAACAGGAGGAATGGAGAGCAGCCTTGGCCGAATGGGTCGTAAGAGATGAGAGGATAGCTCAGGAGAAGGGAGCTCTGGAGCCCGTAGTAGAGACAGACAATGCGGCAGAAGAGCCTCGACGCGAAAGCTCAGACTCGCCTACAGTCTAAGCTCAGGAGTATTGGTCTGTTGGCCCACGCAATTGTCCACACGACGGGCCAGACGAAGGCCATTCGTTCACCAAGCAGAGATAAGAGGCAGCTGGGAAATCAAATGGAAAAGAAAGCCGTCCAATCCTTGTCGAGGGAAACGTATCTGACGCCCTCGCAATTTGCATTTTGTCTTCCAGAACTGAAAGAAGAAAGTCCGAGACAGCCTTCCTATTTTCCGGCCCTATGCAAAATCCTCGTATGGCTCTGCGGCCATGCCTCTGCGGTCATGCTTTTGCGGAACTGTCTATCCACTGCGGACCAGGCAGTCTAGAACGCCGGACCGGCTGTGGAACGCTTGACACTCTACTCGTTTCTCGGAGAAGAAAGAGGGGGGGGGGGGGGGGGGGCATTGAGCATATTGGGCTTGTGATATGGTCCCCTCTTCAGATGGACCTCAGTCTTACTGCACATGTACTACATAGTATGTACGATATGGCAACCTGTCAGATCTCGGGGAGGGGGCTGGTGGGATCTCTTTCCAATGTCGGGCCTCCTTCTCATGCGATGAACCCTCGTATTGACACTGAGACCACAGAGCGGCCAGAAACGGAAACCCAATAGGCCTGCCCCCAGAATGAACTCTCCACAACGTTGCAGTCGAACCTTTGCTCGCGTGGCTTCCCCCCCCCCTCCTCTCTTTGCCCTTCTCTCCCCTAACCGCGCGGGTTCATATCACACTGAGACGTTGTTCCATAGGAAGCCCTGCGATCTTCATGCTTTTGGCTTTTTTATTTTTTCGGTTATCAAAGACGGGGAATCTTTTCTTGCCCATTTCCTTTGCTTGACACAGCCACACAACCTCCTCTTTCGCTTCCCATCCCCTTTTCCTCTGCCCCCTGTTCATGTAAGAAGGGGGGAAAAATAAGAAACTAAGTTTAGATAAAAAAAAACAGAAAAGAAATCTCCTGTGGCTTCATTTCCATTGGCAAGACTGTGGCCGTGGAACCGTCGTGGAGGGTCTGACTAGCCGGTACGGCCTGCCATCGACCACGCCTTCCTGGTGGGTGGCGTGCTCTGTCTTGCGGGCGTGTCGTTTTTAACTTTGCCTCTTTTTTTTTTCCTCCCCAATCTCGCCAAGACAAGAAAGTGTCACCTTTTTTTGGGCGGCGTCCCACTTCTCCTCACTGGGAGTCTTGCCCCTTTCGGCAAGCCTTCATTTCCACGGGCATTGTTTGACACGCGCTAGGCGGGGGGTAGGCCGTCTGCTTTCCTTCCCTTTTCCAAGTGCATCTGTAATTCGCTCTGTCTGACAGGACGGCCCTGCAGGTCCCAAGTCTCGGCAAACTGGGGCAAAGCAGGAGAACCGGAGTAGACGTAGACCGTCTACGAGAGTGACCGCCTTGGAGCCATATCGATCTGGCAGTGACTACATAGTAATGCTTTGTACGGGCAGGCAAGGGAGCGCGCAGACCCAGCACCACAGTATTCCGTAGACCGCCCGTTGTTGCTTTGTCGTGAACCCACGTTTTGCTCCCCTTTTCTCCCCCCTTCTTCCATTCTGGACCACTAGAGAAAACGCGCTTTTCCACACGCGTAGTATGTGCGAGTAGATCATGCTACATAGTACACCGCATTGTACTCGTACGGCATCTTTTACAGACAATGCGCACAGGAGAGAGGGCGAACCAGACAGATCGACAGACCAACAGACCGACAGGCCTTTTCTTTCCAAAGAGTTGATAATCAAGGGCCGTCAAAAAAAAAGAGGAAAAAGAAAGTTGCATCGTTTCATTCGATATCAGTCCAGCGCAATTTCCCAGGTTGCCAAGCGGGCTTTCCGCATTAGGATCGACGTCTGTTTGGACCTCGTCCGAACCTTTCCTGGTCTGGCCCTATCAAGAGTACATAGTCATAGTACATGGTACACAGTAGTTCCCAGGAGCGAGGTTGAGGTCGGTGGTCGTTCTGGAAGCGGTCTTTTTCGTCCCATGTTTTGCCAGAGATCACTCTCGCTAGCTCGTCCACGGTATCAGCGTTCCGGTGTGTCGTTGCACCCTCCCCGAATTACACACCGTTTCTGGCCAAGCCCTTTGCTTTTTTTCGGGTGTGTTATCTTGTTTGCTTTGTTTTTCTGCACGTTGCTTTTTTGTGTTGCTTCGGGGGGGACATTTATTTGCGTTACTTTTTCCCATTTGCAAATGTTTCTATTCTTGAACCTCCTGGCGTGGTTTTTTCGTGGTTTTCGTGGTTTTCGTAGGGTTCGTTCCTTTTTGGGGCCAATTTCCTCCTCATACAAGATTAACGCGTTGCCACCCTTTCCCCCATCACCTGGCCCGTGTTTGTGTGTGTGTGTGTGTGTGTGAGGTCTTCTCTCAAAGGTGTCGCGTGTTGTGTCCCGATGAGGAAGTTTGTTTTTGTTTTTTCCTTTCTCTTGTTTTCCCGTCAATGGGATCTGTCATTGACCATCTTTCTTTTGTTTTTCTTATTTTTTTTATTTTTTTTTGTTTGTTTGTTTGCTCCATCTTCCGTTCACGCGGTGTCTCTCAGCACCAGACGGCTGGCATCAAGGAATAACACAATTCTCATTTTTACTTGTCGCCCTTGCTTCGATCAGACCTTTTCGGCGTCACAGACCGGCTCGCGTCTGGCGTCTACGGCCGTCCTTCGGTCATTCTAGTCTACGAGGACTCCGGCATTCCACGTCTCGAGGGGCGATCCTAGCGGAGGAGGGTCTCGGATGACGACGACCATTGCAGCCAAGCGGCCCGAATTCTCTCTTTCACCATTCGTAAAGAGAATGGCGGCTTCCAAACCTGCACGTTTCTGGATTGCCACTGCTCCGTGAATTGGAACACGCGTCAGCGCCCTGCGTTGGCTTTCTCGCGCTCACAAGGAGAAACTTGACATCTAGAAGTACAACACTACATCCTTGCGCTTGCGGGATCGACTGCGGCTGTGGGAGACCTTGGGAGATTTGGGAGGCGCCGAACGGTACCTGAGGAAAGCACCGCGAGGGCCGCTGGCTCTTTACCCAGAAGGCTTCCTCGTGGGACGGCAGTGGAAACCAGTGTTTCTACGAGCACAATGCGAGCCAGTCGTTGAAAGAACTACCGAGAGCACTTCTCGTTGCGTGGCTGACAGGCGAGCAGGAGAAAGCGGGCGTCTTGGCATTGGAAGCCTTGCGTACGAGAGCCCACACACAGGTCGACATATCTGCTCGGTGTTCCTAGGTCTCCGTGTCCGACTCGGTCCATCGCATCGAGGATCGCTACCATCGACGGTTCTCTGAGCCTACCTCCCGACCTCTCCTCGTTCCCTCCTTCAGCCCCGGTTCTGCCATTTCTCCTTGTTGCTCACGCTCGCAACCGTTCTTCTTCCACACACATTCTCCCAAGTCGGGGGGCCAAAGCGACCGAGATCCGTATAAAAGAGAGTTGCTTTGTATGGGTTGGTTGGGTTGCATCTGGTGAATGGGGAAGGGGTGTCGGTTTTTCGGCGACATAATGCAGTTTGGGGCGGGGAGGACCATTTCGCCTCGGCGGTATTTGTCATCGCCCGGCTTTTGTAAGCACAAAAGCTGGCGGCGACTTTCGCTAGCATGAGTGTCGGACTTGGCAACAGAACTTCGGACTTGTCTGGATACTGTCTGGATACTACAAAGAGAAGAAACGAGCTGGACGAGAACCTTTTGAAAGAAAAAAAAAGGAGGGAAAATAAAACTTACTCCCGAACCGCCAGCGTCACCAGAACTTTGTCCACACAATGGCTGTCATGAAAGCAGTAGGTATGTGTTTTTATGGAAAACAAAAAGTCAATAGACAGAACTGCTCCAATGAGATAACACGGAAATCCCACACATCTCACACATCATCTCACACGGGAATGGCACACATGACGAACACTTTTGCCGGAGACTGACCCCGAACAACAAACAAAATGTAGACATCAAGGGCGGCAAGGGCGGCGCCGATGCGCTCTTTATCAACGACCAGGTGCCCCGGCCGACAGCCGGGCGCGGCGAGGCTCTGGTGCAGATCCGCGCCTTTGGCCTCAACCGCATGGACCTGATCCAGCGCGAGGGCCTCTACCCGGTGCCGCCGGGTGCGTCCACGATCCTGGGCGTCGAGTTCAGCGGCACCGTCGTGGCCCTCGGCGATCGCGACGAGAACGGCGGCGACGGGCCAACCAGCGCCGTCTTTGCCGTGGGCGACGCCGTCTTTGGCCTGGCCTACGGCGGCGCCTACGCCGAGTACATTGCCGTTTCGGTGCGCACGCTGCTGCACAAGCCGGCGTCGCTGGCCTGGCACGAGGCCGCCGGCCTGCCCGAGACCTGGATGACGGCCCTGCAGGCCCTGCACGAGGTCGGCGGCTTCCAGCCCGGCCAGCGCGCCCTGTGGCACGCCGGCGCCTCCGGCGTCAGCATTGCCGGCATCCAGCTGTCGCGGCTGGCCGGCGCGGCGGCCGTCTACGCGACCGCCGGGTCCGACGCCAAGTGTGCCTTTGCCGTGGACGCGCTCGGCGCCACGGCCGCGTTCAACTACAAGACGCAGAGCTGGACCGAGGGCGTCGCCGAGGCCAGCGCCGGGCGGGGCGTCGACTTCATCGTCGACTACGTCGGCCAGGGCTACTTCCAGAAGAACCTCGAGGCCGCCGCCCCCGACGCCCACATTGTCCTCCTGGCCTTTCTGAGCGGCTCCGTGCTGCCCGCCGGCGTCGACCTGGCGCCGATCCTGCGCAAGCGCCTGCGCATCGAGGGCAGCGGGCTGCGCAGCCGCGACACGGCCTACCAGGCGCGCCTGCGGGACCGCCTGGCGGCGGTGCTGCCGCACTTTCCCACGGGGGAGCTCAAGCTGTTCATCGACAAGGTGCTGCCGTGGACGGAGATCCGGGCGGCGCACGAGTACATGCAAAAGGACGTGTCCAAGGGGAAGATCATCTG
Source organism: Raffaelea ambrosiae (assembly GCA_002778195.1). Taxonomy (NCBI): domain Eukaryota; kingdom Fungi; phylum Ascomycota; class Sordariomycetes; order Ophiostomatales; family Ophiostomataceae; genus Raffaelea; species Raffaelea ambrosiae. The sequence goes on from PCDI01000015.1 coordinate 635,101, forward strand.
CACCATTCCGTAGTTGTGTGTGGGGGTGGTATCAATGGGAAGGGGCGTCATAGTATTTGGTCCCCAGGCAATAAAATATAGCAAGCGAGCTCATCTGAAAACATCTGAAAACACAACAAGAATGCAGCGCATGGGTAAGACATACAGAGTTGATAAAAAAAATAGTAAGCCCTGAAACTCCAGGAAAACACCCTTCCATTTGCTTGCTGTGTTTGTTCGATCGTCGTCATCCTCAGTAGTCCGTCCAATACTACTCTTTTCTTCTTTTTTCTTTTCCTCTTCGTCAGTGCGCCTTGAGCCAATTCACCATCTGGTCGAACGCCGTCGCCTGTGCCTGTTTGATGTTCTCGTCGGCATAGTCGCCCACCACGGCAAAGCCTGCCAGCCAATGTTAGCGCGTCTGTCCTCTTCCCAAGCCGGCCCCTCCCTAAACCTGGCTTCTTCTCGACTCACCATGCGGCACCCCCGGATACACCTGCACCTCGTGTTCAATGTTGTTGTTGGACAGATAGTCCTCGCCGGCCGTGCGCACCTCGTCTGGGAACATCGGGTCGCTCTCCACGCACACCAGGCTCAGCGGCGACTGCAGGCCCTGGAAGTCGTCCGGCGACACCATCGTGGCATGGGCCACGGCGCCCGCCTTGATGAGCGGGCCCTTCTTCGTTGCCGCTGCCGCCGCCGTGCCGGCTTCCAGGTCGCCCTCGGGGGAGGTGACGTCGGCGACCGCCTCCTGGGGCTTCTTCTTGTCGCCCGCCAGCAGCAGCACGTAGCGCCCGCCGAAGCAGTAGCCGACCGCGTAGACGCCTCCGCCAAACGACACGGCGTCGGCAAACTCGTCGCGGCTCGCGTCCAGCACGCGGTGCAGCAGCGGCAGCACCTTGGCCTCGGTGTGGCGGGCCAGCCACATGTCGATCAGAAAGCTCTTGACCGTCTCGGCGGCCTTGGTCCGAAAGAGGCCGAGGAAACTGCCGGCGCCGGTGCCGATCGAGGTAATCGAGCTCTCCGCCGGATTCCCCGTCGCCGCCGTCTCCTCTTCCACGGCCGTCGAGTTCGGGGCCACGTCGCCTTCAAACAAGTCGGGCATCACCACCACGTAGCCCTGGTCGGCAAACCGGTCCGCCTGGATCTGGTTGTTGGTGGAGAGGAGGCCGGTGCCGCCCGTGAGCAGCAGCAGCAGGCGCGCAGACGCATGGGGGTAGTTTGTCGGTTTGGAGACGTAGACCTGGCGAGGAGGAGGAAAAAGGAAAAAGGGAAAAAGGGAAAAAGGAAATTAGTTTGGGCGTGTCCATCGATCACAGGCAGCAAAAGGAGGAACACCCACATCGACGTCGCCCAGTTGGCGGACTTCGCCTCGGGGAGCCTGTCCAGCAGCTGCAGCCACACAAATGTTTGAGTTCGTGTCAGCTAGTTGTTTCGCGGTCTTTGTCTCTCTCCGTGGCATGTCCCATCCCCTGTCGGGTCTCCCTTCTTCTCCGCTCCTTCTCCTGCGAGACATGCCAAAAGACGGGTGAACTGACGAGTAGGGCGGTCCGTCACGCAGTCCTCACACAGGCTAGGGCCGCCAGTCCCGCCCTTCGCCGTCTTGGACTCTGTCTCGGCCGTGCGAGTGTCCTTGATCAGCTTTGCATCCTCTGCGGCATCGTTCTCCGGCGCTCTCGTCGCCAGGTCGGCGTCCGTCATTGCGGCCGAGGTCGTGTTTCTTTTGCTGCTTCGGGGAGAATCTGCTGGCCTGTCTTGCTTTTCGGACGCTCTTGCTTCTCTTGTTTGACGAATTGAAATAAGCCGTAGACGCTTTCGTGAGTCGATAGGATTGTCGGCAGGGAAAAGGTCGAAGCTCCTGCAACTGTGTCCAGCTGCGTGGCTTCTCACGTCACTGCGCCTCGAGCATGCAAGGCAGGCTTGGCTCATGCGGGGCGGGTCTAAGACAGTACAGTGCCGCTTCCCCATATACTGTTGTGGAGACTGTGCTGTTGACGTTCAACTCCAGAGCCTCGTGGCGATATCATGGCAGTAGACGACAAGGTAACAAGTTCAGAACAGTCAGTTTATGTGAGTATAACTTGTTTTTTCTTTTCTCGATCTTTTTTATTCCATGTTTGTACTCATTGTGTTTTTGTTGCTCATTTTCGCTTTATTTGTTGTACTTTCGACATCCTTGGAATTTCTTTCTTTGTTTGTTTTTATTTATTTCGAATATTGGTAGGTCTTTCCCCTAATATTCACGGAAATTCATTTAGAAGAATATCCTTGGAGAGCGAGCATTTGAGATGTAGAAATAACGACACAGAAGCAAAGTCAGACCCAACCGCACAAGAGAACACCAAATTATCTCTTCGCACATTACGATGCAGTCTCAGAACAATAGGAGTATGAGAGATGCCTTCACAGACTGATGGATAGGGCGGGGACTTCCGTACCCCAAGACCTCATGGTCACAGCCCTCAAGACACGGCTGGCTGTGGCCAGATGGGTGATAGTTTTCTAAGCGAGGCTCTAGCTTCAGCCAACAGGGACAATATCAAGTATCTGCATGTCGCCTGCAGCATCGAGGCCCAAGATTTCTTCTCGTCTGTGTACGTTGTCTATAACGTCCCGGATACTCCATGATCGATTTAAGGACGAGGAACTGCCTCAAGCTGCCGGCCGTGCCGCTGCCTTCATACCGAAGTTACACTTGATGGAGATCTGGTCCAATATAACCAACCCAGAAACTGACAATAGAGTCACCGGCGGAGCCTGCCTGTCTAGCACAAGGCTTCCGAACCGCCCGCAGACAAAAACAACACCGAGAGCTCATGCCCGCGCTAGCTGTTTCGCCCTGGCGGCCGCATGGTCATGTTAGAAGTGACAATCAAGGTCTGGCGAGATGCAGGCAGTATGCACTTGGACGGGCACTACCCAGTACTCGCCAGAATAATGCAGCTTCCTGATGAAGTCTCGATGCGAGCAATGGCCACACTCGACTTGCTGGAGTCGACGGACATGCTGGCCTCGTGCTATACGTCAAAGCGTCGGATGCTCGAAGACGAGGATAATTATCTATTGAATAATAAAAACACTCGGACCTCCAGAAAACGGGAACAGCCCGAGGGATTGATGGCGAGGTAAAAGAAGAAATATACTATCGACTTGGAAGTGCTTGCTTCCCAAGAAATAAAACAAACATGAAACTGTCTGGTTCTTCAAGGCCATCATAACAGCAAACAAGACTATCCGTGCCTTTCCTTACGTTCAGATGTCTGGATATCGGTAAATTCCCGTGAAATGTGAAATGCTAATGAACCCTGGAGACATCCCAAGGGAAAAAAACACAGACCTGCCTATTGTCCGAGCCAGCCAATGCCGCAGTGTGGATGCCGAGAAAGAAGCCTTGACCTCCTCTCTCACGCACAGGCACACATGCACACACACACACTCTCTTTCTCTCTGACTGTCTTGTTTCTTTGTCTCTCGCGTTGGTCCTCCTTGTCATCGCTAGTATTTTGCCTGCTGCAGCACTGGTGCACCACCCGGCAGCTCGGCCGTCTGCGGCAATGTGTTCATGCATTGGCCTCCGGAGCAATGGTATCTTGCCCCCCCCGGACGCATCATCATCCCTTGCTTTCACTGTTGGTGTTGGATGAGCAGGGCTCTGTGCTCTATCCGGTTTCCAGGGCCTCCCTCCCGTGTCATCTCCCCCCCAGCAGAGAGGGTCACCTGAAGCAAGGGATGCACGGCCGTTGGTAGGAGGTAGCAGGAGGCTGTGTGATATATTGAATAAACAAGAACACGAACTACTACACACCGATGCGTGATAGAATTGAAGGATTTTGGACCGGCCGGTTGCGGTTCTCTCCCTTCTTGGCTGTCCAGTACTTTTGTTTCCTGCGCAGTTCTCAAGCATACGCGTTTCTCGCCTTCTTTCCATCTCCCTCTCTCCTTTTTTTTGGTTATTTTTGTTTGCTTGGAGTCTAGACTCCTTTGGTATCTCGCCTTCACTCCCCATAGGTCGAATATCCAGCAGACACGACCGGGGTAAGAGAAAGATCACGAGGACGCCCGGATCTGACGTTAAATCATTACGGGGGTGGCAGAAGCCCAACAAATGCAAGCAGCTGCCGACATGGGCAGGTTGAATGAAACGCATTCATCTATTGTGTGCTGATGTCTGTTGTTATTGTCAATAGGCTTTCTTGGCAAGGGGTCGATTCCCTCTGGTCTTGTAGTCTGGTCTGATTCCCATCCAAAACTTACTGAACCGGAGAGCGAAAGAAGACGGAAATAGAAAAGAAGAAAAAAGTGCCGATATCCAAACTCGACAATGAAACAGAAGATCGACCTCCGTTCTTTTTTGTTTGGGCATCATCTCAAGTCTGGCGTGATTGTGTGTCAGGAAAGCCACGTCAGCGAGAGAAAAAAAGGAAACAACAAAAAAAAAACAGTAGCAGTTTCAAAAAGAGAATCACAACAATAAAAGACCGAAAAGAAAAGAGAAAATAGAGGCAAGTTTGACGATACGAGATTAGCCATACGAAGCCATACAATGGGGAAAATTGGGCCAGGTTGAGTGGTCCAAATAAGGGACCCAGAGGAAATTCAAACGTCTGTTGGATGTTGGAACGTCGCGTTCTCAGATTAGTCGCAACGACGGGCTCGTTGCCATGTGGCTCCTCCCCTCCCTTGTCTCGCAAGGCTGGCATATTGTGTGGATCACAACTTCAACGACAACAACACGCGAAAGTAGCACTCGTAAAAAGTCAGAGCGCACGACGAGCTACCCAGAGGTTGGTGCTAGGAAGGAATAGAGCTAGCAAGAAGGGAAACAAATACCGAAGCAAACAACAAAAAAGAACAAGAAGAGAAAGAAGAAAAAAGGGGGAGTCACCTCGACAAGAGCCCCGGAGCTTCCGTGTCCGGACCAGGCCCCGGACACGGCCTGGAGGAGTGACTATATCCAGTTCGTTTCTACTGCCCTTTGTGTAAGTCTGCCTTAATTTATAGGAGACAACAAGTAACCCTGCCTGGCGGTGCACATGCACAACCATTCCTCTTCTTGTTGTGGCCGCTTCTGCTGGCAATTGGGGTGACACATGGCTCACGCTGCACAATTCTCATCGGTTGTTTCCCTTCGGTCACTGATGGAAATGCAAAGGGGGGGGGCTTTGAAGTGAAAACACCATAGCAGGGCATAAGAGGCTTTGTGAGAGCTCCGAGGAAGCGGCACGATGCGCAACAAAGGCAGACTCGAACCCTGACAGAACAAGACAAGAGAAGGCAGTCCCCAATCGTTGCAAAACAACAGCAAAGCAGCAGCCAAACGACAGCCAGAACAGAAACAACAGAAACAACCGAAATAACAATAACAACATGTAAAATGCCACATGGGTAGTCCGGGAGAATCATGATGCTGGCTGTAACTCTGCAGATGCAAGTGAAAAAAAATGGAGAGGGAGGGGAAGCAAAGAGCAACATTGCATCTGCGGATCATACTTGCGTCCGCTGTTGTGTATGCCGTGCCACGTTCATCTATTTTCCCTCTCCTTGTCTCTTGTGTTTCTTGTACGCTGACGGCGGCGTTCTTGCCCTGCGGTTCTCGTGGAGGATTTGGAGATGGATGCACAAGACGACGAAAGGAACAGGCAACAGAACCTGGCCTCGCAAAATGGGCACACAAGAACAGGAAGCACAAGAAACCAGCCCAGAAGGTCCATATTATGGGCAAAATCTTTGTGATCATCGCTTCCCACCGACCCCTCCCCAACTCTCGACACTCGCACGTAGCGGGAACAGTCAAAGTAAGAAACGGGACAGAACGATGTGACCAGAATCTTTGTTGACTTTGCACGAGGCAGACATGGAGCAGCCACTTGCGGTGTACAGGATCCCCCATCCAAGGTGAAGATGCCATCAAAGGACCCTCTGATGTATGTGCCTTGCGCTGGTTTTGCTTGTTTGCAACCAATCCTGCTTCTTCTCTTGGAACACCCTCACGCCCTCCCCTCCGCCGAGACCAAGGGTTGTGTTGCAGTTGGGTTGACCGAGACAAAGACAGACCAGGAAGGAAGCACACCCAGCAGGCCCGCATGGCGGTTGGCTCGTTTTACGTCGTCTTTTCTGCTCACGCCCAATTTCGAATGCCTTGTACGCCCGTCGTGTCGGGTCCCTTTTATTCTTGCAGCTCGTCACAGCAAGACACAAGAACAGCGAAGAAAAAGACCACGTCTTCCCGTCTCCCAAGACGGTGAATAATAGATGGTGGTATCACGAGGCACACAGACACACACACACGAGAGACAACGAGACCATGGGATGCGACTGTCTACGGAACTTGCAAGACCGCGCGTTGCCTCCTCTTTGCGGTGAGCCAAAACTTCAACTCTCTTCTCCAGGGACGCTCACCGAGAATGGTCAACGTGCCCCCCCCAACATATTCACCAGAGCTTGTTGACACAAGAACGGCATGTGTACCTCTCCCAACAAGACGGGATCAACGCGTGCGCCCACTGTCGCCGCGGTGTTGTTCAGCTCGCCTGCACGCGGAGGCTTGCCGGGCAAAGCTTGGACGTCTTCGTCTTCTTCTTCATGTACGTGATGTAGCATTGTGTCTATCCATGAAGTGAAAGCAGCAGCAATTTAAAAAAAAAGTCCAGAAAACTAGACGGATCGTCCGCACATGTGCAGATGGGCCGAGGAGGGGAAGAGGGCGGCGGGGAAAGGAGATATTGCATATGCGTGCCAGAGGGCTACAGGAGTTCGCAGATGGAATGTAACGACGAGGAGCGGGATGTCATGTCCTGCCATATCCTGCCATATCCTTTTCTTTTTCATTTGTCTATCTGCTTCTTTGCCCTCAATCTGCTGCCGCTGGCCGCTGCATGCACATGTCGTCTTTCAGGTTTCTTAATTTCTTGTCGAGAGAACTGTTGGAGAAAACGGAATGGATGCATGCCTCCCCCCTTACCTGCTGAAGAAGCGGGATGCATGCCCTCTTTTTTTTTTCCGTCCTTGTCTTTCCCGCGTGTGCCATGACTGCATTTTTGTCTCTCATGCAAAAGATTCAGCCCTTTGACTTGCATCGGGTATGTGTGCACAAGGCGTGGATGTATATGTGTATAGCAGCCGCCTGTTGATCACGGGAAGCCTGTACTGCTGTTTCTACTGCTCTGGGCGCTGCTGCTGCTGCCTGTTCATAACGTTCTGCTCTCGCATCTTCCCGCCTGTGCCGTCTGCATGCTCTCCTCATGGACGCGAACCAGAGAAGTCGGGGGGCTGCCATGCATGCGGGCAAGACGGCAAAACACCCACCTGGTTCTGTCCTACTTGGGAACACCATTCATCGACTTGTCGAATCCATTTAGCCGGTGGTGAGCACGTTTTTCTGGGAGCATCCTTCTTTTTTTTTCTCTTTCATATTGTGGCGATGCTGTATTTGTTTTCGGCAGCATATTCTCTCTGCCTTTCTGGATGCGTACGATACGAGTACGCCCCCCATTCCCTCCTTGCTGCCAACAGACCGTGACTTACTCACTCACACCGGCTTTGTCGTTGAATGGGAGGGGAAAACGAGCAACAACAAGAGGGTGTGTGTGTGTGTGTGTGTGGAAAGGCGGGAGAGCGGGAAAATTCCTTTTTTTTTTGTTTAACAAACTTGGTTGTCTTTTATTGCCCGTGTCCGCCACAGACCATGGTCTCGCTTCAACAAAAAAGCAAGGAAAAAACAAACAAAGACAAAAAACAAACACAAAACATTGGCATCATAGCTTACCTAGAAAGATCTTCGACATTGGCTTGGCTGTTAATAAGATTCTCTTTCCTAAAGCGGCCCACATAGAGCCAACAGACCTGCTCGGAAGTTTTGGCCACCACGAAGAGCTCTCCAGCTACATAGTAGCAACTGACTATCATGCATTTCCTTGCTGTGTCGTGAATGTGTATGGCTTTCCTGTTGTGCTTCTTACTGGTTTCCACGGTGCATACTGCAGATTATCTGAAGCAGCTCTGCGTGTTGCGCGAGCATGCCCACCCAGAGAGCCAGAGAGAGCCCCATTTCAGCCTTACGATTATGCAGGTGCCTCGAATCCAGAAGGGTCGGCCCCCAGCGCGCTTCACTATGTCCATAATGATGCTGTCTTCTGTTAATCCGAGGTGAACAACCCAGCACCCGGGCAAACCTCAATTTGGTGGATCTTGCGAGAACACTCCCAGAAAGTCGACCGAACTACGATCAACCGACTTTCTCTGTTTGCCCGCGAGTAGCTAAAAAAGCAATCAATCTATCTTACGGTGTATCGTACTGGAACTCACGGAGGAAGGTCCACTGGAAAATATAGAGAACTAAGTAGAAAGACCCCAAACCGAGAAAAAAATCATACCATGCAGGATATCTTGCGCCAGGCAAAAAAAGCATGTCATCCAACACGTTTTTCTACACCAAGTGGCCGCCCGAGCTAGGATACTTTGCCATTTCCTTGCCATTCCGTAGAGCGAAGGGGAGGGGCGTGATTTGTTAGGGCAACAAGCTCACCGAAATACCCTCCCCCCAGCCAGTGGATGATCACGCCTACCGACCTTCCGTATCCGACAAAGTTCTGCAGATATGGTGAATGATCATCGGGTGGCGGCCATTCTTTTCTAACTGGACAAAAGAAGAGAGCTCGGCCGTTGGCACATTTCCCGGGTGAAGATGGAGGAGAGGTGGGCTATCAGAAGGGGATGGACCATGAAAGAATATATTACTCGTACATACCGTGATAGGCATAAGTAAAAAATAACAAAAATAATACAAAAATAATACCCACCCCCAAACATTGGCCAGTCTCATCCATACCTTGTATCCTCGCACATGGTAACTTGCCATGTACAGGGGTGACCGACCATGAGAACCAAGTTGAGAAGGCACTGAAGAGCAATCCAACGAAAAAAACAAGCTGACCAGGAAGCAAAGGCGATGGCGTGCGCTGACTGGATGACTCCTCCTCCCCCCCGGTTCTTGTCTGCCACCTGCGCCGCCACCCCAACACACACCCTCCTCCCTCGATACTCTCTCTCTCTCTCGGATGCGATCCCCCCTTTACGTCGTTCACGGGCGGGCCGGCCAATCAAGACCGCCCGGTGGTGGCTGCGGTGTTGGCGAGGCAGAAGGGAAGGAAGGCAAGGAAAAAAGGGCCAGCCTAGCTCTGTGTGGGCACCAGCGTGAGGGGGGGGGTGTGGTTTCGGTGTCCCCATCATGGGCAGCGCAAACAGCCTTCTTTTGCTCCGGGGCGAGTGCTACGATGAGTAACATACATAGTAAACTAACGATCATGGCGATGTGGACTACAAGGGTCATGATCGAGGCCGTCGTGACTCCCTTCCGTAACCCTTTTGGGGTTCTGGTTTTTTGGGGGGGGTTTTTTTTTTGGTTCTCGTGAAATCACTTGTGCATCATTTGTGATTTTCATTTCTACTATGTATTCCAGCCACCCGCGGTTCCACGTGAAGCGACATTGTCTCGACACCTGCGCGGCAGGAAGGGAACAGGGGGGTAGAGATTTGTCAAATTCTCAAACAACCGACTGACAAAAAAAAGAACATGGAAAAAGCAAATATGAAAGGAATCAAAAGGCAAAACGCCGAGCGGTGGACCACCGGCTCCGGGTGCCGGGCTAGGGCGAGGCGAGGCGAGAGAGAAACGACAATGCGTGAAATACATGCCAAATGGAAAAGAGAGAGAGAGAGTTTATTGAATTAAGCAGAAGACGAAGGACCACGAGTATCTTTGGGTGCCCCGTTGATAAAGTGTGGCTCGCACTTCATCCCACGCTTGTCCGAGAGAACACACAGACGACGAGGGGGTGGTTACTTTGGTAGAGCCTTTTTTTCTCTTTTCTTTTTTCTTTTCTTCTTTCTTTACTGTTCCCGTCCCAGTTGAGGAGCTGTCTCTCCTGTGCCGCGGATGTCTCGCATTGGCTCGTCACCTGTTAGCACGGATGTATTCGATACTCCGCCCAAAGGCGATAATCCACGACCACAGAGACAGAGAGACAGAGACAAACCGAGAGGGGGTTACTTTAAATAGAGTGAGGTGTTTGGGAATCTGGCTTGCCAGCCCAGCCCGGCCAGCCAGCCAGCCAGCCAGCCAGCCAGCCAGCCAGCCAGCCAGCCAGCCAGCCAGCGAGCCCAGCCCGGCCAGGGAAAAGAAGCGGTGTGCGCAAGGCTAGGCCCAAAGGGGACAGGGTCGATATCACGCTAACTGACGCCTTTTCTTCAGAGCTTGCGACGGACGGCGGCCGCAGCCAGACAAGGAGAACGACCAAGGATAGAAAAAGGAGCCGGCAAGAGATGGGTGTGCGGTGGCCAGTGGGCAGAGAGCATGCCAGGAACAGCTGTCAATGGCGGGAACCGAAAAAAGGGGGGAAAGGGAGGAGGGACTATGTAAGATAGCTGTCACGAAAAGGCAACTCCTCCTCCTCACCGTCTTGTTCGTAAGATAGATAGGGGTAGGACAGGGCGAGAAAAAGGGAGATAGGGAGAGAGCTACGGTGTACAACCAGGAAGGACACGGCTTTCCGAGCCTTTGGCGGCGTGCCTGAGGGCCTTGGAAATCCGGGTTGGGGTACGAGACGACAACCTCTGAGAGAGACCACACAGCCCGTCGAGCCCGTAGAGTCATTGACAAGACAAAGAAAGGTAGAGCGCGGCTATGCATAAGAGACGCCAAAAAAAAGGACACAAAAGAACTGGAATGAGATTTTGGCGACTGAGCCAGATCCCGTGCCTTCTTTCGTTGGTGCTACTTCGTGATTTCTTTCTCCTCCTCCTTTGCAGGACTCTGATGCAATGCTACTATGTACGAGTACGAGTATGTAGCTGGGCCCCTTTCCTCTTTGCATGGTGCTGTCTCTTGTCACCGGTACCTTGCTGTTCTGTCTGAGGCATGCCCAGACAGGCCGAAAATCTGCAGCACGTCCACTTCAGTCAAAATACAGCAGAGCACGGGCATCTTGTCATAGTGAAAGAGAGTGTGTGGACAGACAGGCAGGCAGACACACATACACACCCCTACCTATTACCCACCCACACTTTTCCACGCTGCACCGCACCCAGATCCTTGCCATGGGCACCACACAACCACGCACAACCGCAACACCACCCGCTTGCCACGGGCCAGACTGTCTGCAGACCCGGAAACAAAGAGGGACTGCAGGAAGGAAGGATGCGAAAAAAAGACAGATGGAGTGGGGAGACAAGAGTGAGATCCCGCCAACGAAAATTCCAGGGTATGAAATCCTGCAGGGCCAATATGCGGCAGAACACAAGGCTAAAAACGGGGTGGGGGGGAGCGCAGAGGCAAAGAGCTCTCTTGTCGTGCTGCTGGCTCATGGCGGCGGTGCTGATAGAGCTGGTCTGACCATTCTTACTCGGGGACACAGCGTGCTCTGCTCTGGTTCCCTTGAGAGGACGAGGATGGGTGGAACGTATAGCCCGTCCCAAAGCAGACGAATTAACTACCAGATACCTTGTAGCTCGCCAGATATTGGCGATCCAGCAAAAGCCAGCCTTTTATTTGGAGGAAAAAAACAACGGGCAGTTGGATGCGGGTGGCAAAAATCGAATTGGCCCCCGGCGGCGGTGTTCCAGCGTATACTAGCTGTCTTCTCTCAATGTACGTGTGCGTGTGCGTGTGTGTGTTCCCTTGGTGCATAAACGCATCCTTACCCGGCAAGGCAGGAGGGAAATGTCGTGCAGAATGGGACAGAAGGAGCAGGCAGCAAACGCGTGGTTGTGCGTGCGTTTGCGTGCGGTGCGCGTGTAAAAGCAGAGAGAGAGAGAGATATATAAATATACATGACAGCTCGAGAATGCTGTTGGCCGGCTGCTGTTGCCATTGTGTTGGGACTACGACTCCGGATCCCGCTACATAGTAACTACACAGCCAGCATGTAAAAAAAAAAAAGAGACAATTGAAGAAACCAAACTGTGTCTTGTGAGAAAAAAAAAGAGCCGGAAGCAGCCAAGCTTCCGACCAGCTCGTCTCGCCAGAGGCCGTAGAGTTTTCTGATTTGTTGGCCATGTAGAGATACATCCCCGAGATACAAATCCATTCTCTTGCCCTCCGGAACGAGCTTCTTTCTTTTCTCTCTACTACGTACGAGTAATCCCCCCGTGTATCGACACGCCCCTCCATCTATCCCAGACCCTTGTCCACAATCCCAGTGACCTTTTTTTTTTGTGATTTGTGGCGTTTCTCGCGGGCGAAGGAAAGCGACCTTTCCCTTTCGACTGGGGCGCGTCTTCGTTTGGCTGGCTGGGCTCCTTGGTGGTGGTGGCGTGTGTGTCGTGTGTGCCAAAAGAATTGGTCTACACACGGGAACATCCAAGACCTCTGTCTCCTCCCGCCGGCTCGCTCTTCGCTTTCATGCTCGTACTATCGTCCTGCTCTAGGCCCTGGGCCCCGTGCCCTATGCCCTGCGCCTTTCGGCTCTCCCCTTCTCTTCCTTTTTTTTTCAATGTCTTGAAAACTGTGCGATGCACATAGGAAGATACTGCGTGTAATTTACTCGTGCTCAGTCAGTTCTCTCTATTTTATTTTATTTTATTTTTTATTTTGGCTGGCTCTGGTTTGATCTCTCCTCCACCCCTCCTCCCAGTCAGATAAATGTGGACGGAGTGCAACGACACTACGCAAGGCGCGGCGGAAAACGGTCCGTCATGCAGTCTTCCCCCTGCTCTGTGATGTTTGCCCCTCCCTCTGTTTCCCTCCCTCCCAGTCACCACCTCTCCGGTTCCACTCTCCTCCACTTTGCCCGCAAGCGTTCCCATTATTGTTCTTCAGCGCGGACGAATCAGAGCTGGCCGGCACCGGAAGAGCCCAATGATTTGCATGACCCGTTTCACGTCTTACTTTGGTAGGGAAGCAAATAAGAAAACCCGAGGAGTGTTGGAGACGGGGGGTGTGTGAATTGAGGAGAGAGGTGTGTGAGTGACTGAATGTGTTGTTTTGTGTATGAATGAATGGTGGACGTAAGATACGAAAATCCCAACGAAGCTCCGGATTTGGGCAAAGCTGACGAGAAAAACAACGACCAGGGGGGGGATGCTATTTCAGAAAGACAAGAAAAGAGAGAATACCAAAAAAAGGACCCGGTGGCCGGTAAATGAAAACACAAACCAAAAAAAAAATGGACAGGCAACTGAAACAAAAAAAAAAAAGAAAAACAAATGAGACACTCCCAGCTTTCCGATGTCCCAATGGGCGGGTTTGGTCAAGTTGTCAATGCTCGACCTGCATCTTTCTGCTTCTTTGCTTCCTGCATGCACGATATGTGAGATGCATAAACGATCAGCTTTTGAATAGAGCTTTTCTTCGGGCCTCTTCTTTGTATGCCGGGTCGTCACATGCTGTCCCTACCACGAACATCCGGAACAAACAAGGTGAAAGCATGAGGCGCGAGGTGAGAAAGCAAGAGACAAAGAGAGAGAAAGGGAGAGAGAAGAGATTCTGTGCTATGTAGATGCACCCAGAGGGAGAAAGCCGAGCCAATTGGACTGGATACTGGACGAGCATGGCTTTTTCCCCCCCGTACGATGTACTGGCATCATCCATACCCAAATCAACAAAACAGCGAATCAGAAAAACAAGATACAAAAAAGACAGCAAAAAAACAAAATCAATATATTCAAACGACAAGACCAAAAAGAATAGCTGAACCAGAGAACGGAGACAGGGTAGCGCCAACCCTTCCCCACCACCACCAGAAAAGAGAAACATTGTCGTGGGAGTGGAGTTTCGAGACGTGGTTGCCATTGATTGGACCGTTGGCAACTCCTCTCCCTCCAGCGCGTTCTTTTAAGGGTATTTTATTTCTTTTTTATTCGTCTTGTTGTTTTCTCTTGCTTTTCATTTGTCGATAACCCTTGTGCCGCTTGTTTGCGTGCGTGTGTGTGTGTGTGTGTGTGTGTGTGTGTGCGTGTGTGCGGGTGCGGGTGCGAGTGTGAGCAAGGACAATGTTGGTTGCCTTGAAACCTAACGACTCATTATCTTTTTTTCTCTTCCGGGATGTGCCCTCGTCAAGGGAAGGGAGAGGAGACACAATTGGGGGATGAAGAGAAAACGGGGCCGGGTGACCGGCCAGGTCTCTCTCTTTTTTTTTTGCAGCAGCAGCAGGACATGGGCTATTTCGTCCGGCCAAGGGCAGAAATCGAAAACCGGTTTACGGATGCAGAGCACACTGCTGAATCGTGCGTTGTTTTATTCTTCCGCTCCCTCTTCCTTACATGTATGCTCTCAATTCTGTGCATCCGAACCAACAGACCCCCCATCCCGAAGCGACCCCCCCAGTCGCCGATGCCGACCCTGGCCACCTACGGCATCCCGGGCTGGGGTTTTTTTTTCTTTCTTTCTTTCTTCTTTCTTTTTTTTTTTTTCCTTTTTCTTGTGTCGCTGTTTGCGTCTTTGTTCGGCTTCTGCTGACACCTCGTCGTGCATGGTACCATCTCGTATCTTGTATCTTAGATTTCTAGGATTGTGCTAATTCGGCATCCGTACGCACGATTTCACTTAGGTGCAGGTAAGGACATCACTGAGTCCAACATGACCGGCTCATCGCCCCTGGGAGTTTGTTGGCAGCTGGCATCGAAAGCTAGGACCAATGCTAGCAGCATTGTTAGTATCATTGTTAGCATCCATGTTAGCATCCTGTTAGCATCCTGTTAGCATCAGGGGAGCCCGTTTGAACCACGCCCGCTGCCACGCTTTAGAGCCCGGCTAAGGCCAGTCCGCGTTTGTTGTTCATCGAACAGGAAGCCGGCAAAATAAAAAGAAGAAGAAGAAAGAACCGTTGGCATCGGCCGAGGCCCAGCCGAACAGACTAAACAAGCTCAGGCCGAAACTACGAAGTACACGGCCCCCCCCTCCTCTCCCTCTCTCTCTATCTCCAAGTCTCCCTGGCTATTTGATTTTCAAGTTCTCCATCATCCCTTTCGGGGCGCCGACACAAATACGTTCGCACGCACCGTCGCAATCTATCCCAGGAGCATGGATGACGATGGGTCGCATGTGAACGTACGGAGTATGTGCAACGCGAGGAGGGATCAGCAAGAGCAAGAACAATAACCAGAAAAGAAAAAAAAAGAAGAACCCATGCGCGTGCAAGCAGCATCTTGCAGCCTGGCAGGTTTGCGTCTATGGAGAGGCATCCCTTGCCTTGCAGGCCACTCGCGTGAACTGCGCCCCACAGCGCCCGCGCCCAATGTAGTACGTAGTAGCAACAAGCAGGAAACCGCACAGCGAGCGACAAGACGGAAAAGAATCCCAGAAAACACACACACACACAACACACACAAAACCACGCGGTTCTCCATAAACGGCGCGATTCCAGGGGTATGAGCGCTTCTCTTCGCACGACAACTACTTGGTAAGTGGTACAAAGGAGTTGGTGAATTGCCCATCAAGAGACCAGACCGGCGGTCGGAGCACAATCACAAAAGTACGGGTGGTTGTGACAACCAGACAAAAGTACGGATTGACGCAAAGACTCAACTCTCAGCAATATGTGTGTGTGTATTGTGTATGTGTGTGGCTGTGGAGAGCAAGCAAAACGGCTGACCAGAGAAAACTGCACACACAAAAAAAGGACGAAACAAAACACACACACACACATACAAAGTAGACACTGCACACGAGAAAACGTGGGCCTCTATGCACACATGGGTTGGTGCGTTGCCGCTCTGCATTCGCGCCGCCCTGTCTAACCTTTTTTTGCCCTTATATGCAAGGTCAGTCTGCAATGCACGCCCGCCGGAGCCGACAGTGGGGATTGGGTGGGAAGGGGACCCGGGTTTGGCACGATGGAAAGCCTGAAAACGGCAGAGAGATGGAGACAGAAGAGAGGACGACATCAGAGAAGAGAGGACAGCAGGACAACAGAAGAGAGGAGAGAGACAGAGATACAGAGAAGAAATACAGGATCAACTCAACAAACGACGACACTCGAATTGACCCAACTCGTGTTTGTTGAAAAAAGTGGCCTGTCTCTGGTGTCACGAAAGGTGGACGGGATTCCCTGTTTGGTAGTTATCTTACATGGTAGTTACGGTGTGGTTAGTTGCTACTCGTATGTAGTCCCCCCCCCCCCTGCATACACAGATACAGCATACATGCTTTGACGCNAACTCGTGTTTGTTGAAAAAAGTGGCCTGTCTCTGGTGTCACGAAAGGTGGACGGGATTCCCTGTTTGGTAGTTATCTTACATGGTAGTTACGGTTTTTTTCTGTGCCATACATATGCAGTCGCACAGCCAGATGCATACACAGATACAGCATACATGCTTTGACGCACTCACACCCACTTTTCCATGTATGCGAGCATCTTGCCATGTAACGATCTTACTTGCAGTTCATGTCTGGATGCCTGTCGTCTGTATGCTGGTCGCTCTCAATATAGACATGGCCCGGCCTTGCCTGCAGTTCTTGGTCCTGACCGACCAGCAGGGGAACACGAGGCGAACCACCACCGTGGAAGAAAAATACTATGTACCATGTAAGAAAAAAAGAGGAGAAAAAGACAGCTCAGCTCTCTGGGCTGTTGGAGCCGGGATGACCCCAGATTGTGGGAGGAGTCGCCCCCCCAAAAAGATTTGCCCGGACTACGGTCCTCTCGTGATCGGTACGCCGCCGATGATCCGGCCACAATTGGGGGCACAGATGGCGTTTGTTGATTTACTCAGCCAAGGGAGGGGAGGAAGAATTGTGAGGAGGCTGTTTGTCTCCGTTTTTTCTTTTCTTTTTTTGCTCTCTCTTTTTCTGGTCAATAGTCGTTTTATCTGCTTCGTTTTACTTTGTCTCGCCTTTTCTTTTCTTCTTTCTTTCCTGCGCGGTGGCTGGAGAGAAGCTGTTTCACCTTTCAACGGCCTCAACGTGGGTGGCTCTGGCGGCGAGAAGGCGCACACGCACACATTGAGAGGAAAAAAAAGGAATAAAAAACTGTTTCGTGCTGAGGCTGATGAGGCTGAACATGCGAGACACTAAAGTGGCAGGGGACTCTTTTCCCTTCCTTCCTTTTCAATTTCAGTTCTTGCCCGGACGTGGTCAGGGTTGGTTGTCTTGCATTTACACCGTACAGGCTGGGCCGCTCCTTCCTCTGAAGTGGTATCCACCATGCACCACCCATCACCCACCATCCACGCCTCCCGCCCCACCGTCCCTCTTTAAAAAAAACCCGCTTGCCAACTAGGGGAGCACGGAACAGCGCATTAGTACGGGTCCAGGTTGCCTTTTTCTAGTGGAGCAGGGCGCTGAAGCGAAAGTCGGTGTCCCCCTCTCTCACGCTCTCAACCTCTCAACGAGAGCCCACGAAGCACATACTATGTACAAAGTAGTATCACTGGTGGCGCGCCACACACACACACACACTCTCTTTCTCAACATACACACACACGCGCGCATCCTTCCATACCCATGCTTAACTCCGGGGTGCCGTAGCGCCACTGTGGTTGAAGCGACGCTGGCCCACTTGCCCAACGGGTCTTTGATGTTGAGATAGGCGTATCTTACGGTGTATTATCCATGTAAGCTCTTGCCCCGATAGGTGCGAGGACAAACGGGCCCATGTACGTACTATGGTACTACGGTGTAAGAGACTCGTATGTGTGCTACCACGGGGTGCAGCTTACTCGTCGAGCCCACCTGGCGAGAAGGGGGGTCTGCGGAGTCTGCGCGAGAGAGTGCACGAAGGAAAAAGTAGCTAGTGATCTGACCACTTTTGGTTCCGAGCTCTGGCTGTTCCTCCCTAAACAGGGAAGAGCCCAGAGCAGGAAAGGGTCCGTTGGCGGAGCGGGCGGTGCGCTATGAGCGGCATAGCATGATTGCGGTGATTCTGACGATTCTGGCGATTCTGGCGATTCTGGCGATTCAGACGGTTTGCCCTTATTGGCACGTTCCGATTTCCACAATGTTGGCCAAATGGCCCTTCCGCCCAGGTCCCGGGAAAACAGATTGCCATCACCGCCTGTTTGGGTTCGCATAGACCGGTCCAGCTATGCCGATCCTATCGTACTGTACGAGCCATACATAGTACGAGTGTTTCTGTTTCTCAGATGCATGGGAAAATAGACAATGTATCTTGCATGCCGGGCTTGAAGTGTATCCAGTCGTTGTCTCTCGTCCCGACCCCTGCACCGAGATCGCCAGCTGGCCGTGGATCCCGGTGTGATCATTTTACTTTTACTTTTTTTTCCTTCACTTTTCTTTCCTTCTTGCCGTGATGCCACGACCGACACTTTTCTCAGCTCATGGGTGCCTACCCCCCCCCCTAGCCCGGAGTTGGCCAACAGCAATGGCTGGAACCACTGGCCGAGGCTTGTTGGCGGCTCCACTGATGGAAGGATTCGATACTGGGATGTGTCTGTCCATATTGCACTAGGTACTATGTACTCGTATGCGCACCTCCCTGCTCAACTGTCCACCGTCCCGCCCCTCCCCCCTCCCCGAGAGGCCCGCTGGGAGAAAGGAAAAAGCAGAAGAACAAAAAGGCAGTGGAGCACACTGAGACACGGCTGACAAGTGTTGCGTTGTCTGCTGGCTGCCAGGTTGAGTTGTTCGGGCTGGGGGGTTGTTTTCCAGGTGGCGCTGGCGCTAGGGACCGAAAAGAGAAGAGAGACTTGAGGAACAACACAAAAACCTCGTCTCTCTCTCTCTCTCTCTCTCGTACTTTGCAACTACTAGCTACTATGTATGTAGAGGACTCGTATCTGTATGACACCGATCGGCAGACAGCTTTTGAAACCGCCGGCCGCAGTGCCGGCTGTCTAGCTTGGGCCTGGCTTACAAAGAAAAGTCGTGGCTCTGCCGAGAATTACGCTTTCTCCCTTCCCTTTCATAGTTCGGCTACGAGTGACGAGTAGATACATAGTACTTCGAGCAGGACGCTATGCACATAGGATGGCAGTTGCATATACTGGCACCTCCAGCCCGTACGTAGCGACATGCACTCCGAGGGCACAGCGTCCGTCCGGCGTCCCAGCCGAATCTTGCAGCAAGGGGGACCGTGGGTGGAAATCTCACCTCCTCTGCCCCCCCCCCCCCCCCTCCCTTGGTTCTCTGCCCATCCAGATCCCACAGGTGTCTCCCGCCCCCCTTTCCCTTCTTGGGGACGCTGTCAAGTGATTCGGGCCCGCGGGCTGGCGTGCTGTTCGACAAAGCACACACACGCACACCCTGCGGCCTGGCCCCTCTCCATCCGAATGGTTATGTGACAGCCAGTCTGCGTCGGCCACGACTGCAGAGAAAGAGAGACACAGAGGCAAGACGCAGAGAGAGAGAGAGACAAAGCCCCGCCAGCCGGCCAGAGAACCGGGGCACCACCCTCCAAAGAAGGTGATGATATTCTTCCTAACCCCCCCCCTCGTCTCTCTCTCTTGTCCGCCTACGACGACACACCGTTCCACCCCCCCTTCGTACTAGTGATGCTACACACACCTTTTCCCGCGGCAGGCTACCCTCTGATGAGACAAGACAGCGCGCGCCCATTCTTTTGCTATTCCTCCTCCCAGGCGGCTTCTCGCATGCTGTTGGCTGGACCTGTCTAGGGGGGTCTTCAAGATGGTCCCTTTGGGGAATATGGGCGCGCTCTGCTGACCGGACTGGCCTGCCTGTTTCTTTGCGTTGTGTCTCGTGTGTTGTGCATGGGGCGGGAGGGAGGTGTCAATTTAGGCGTAGATTATGTAAATTTGGTGCTCTGTCCAATGGTATCACCAAGTCGGGGGCGTACGTGTTTTTTGTCGCCATCGGACTGCTACATAGCCAAACGCACAGGGTCACCCCTTTGTCCACTCTTTGTCAAGAACAAAAACACTGATCAGGAAGACCAGAACGTGAAGATCACGGCGAGCGCTTGTGCGCTTGTGCCAAATTTTTTATTTTTATTTTTATTTTTATTTTATTTTTGCTTGGGTTGCCTCCAAGGCAGACAAGACAACCAGGCATTTACTATGTATGTGCGTCGGGTCCTGGTCTATATCGAGCTGCTTGCTATACATAGTATACCTGTGCGTGCAGCGTGATGTATAATTCGGGACAGTTAGGGGGGGATCAGAGACTACTTTGGTGCAAAACGAAGAAGTCCCTCCCCGCCCTCCGACACATGCCAGATGCAGCTCGGTCGATCCAGCCCATATGGTCCTGCAGACTGCAGAACTGCCGAGAAGACAAGTCAAAGGTCCATGTTTCAAAAGTCTCTTCCCTCTCTCTTCTTTTTGTTTTTTCTTTCGCCGCCCGCACACCACCCGTTCCCTCACAAAAGCGATGGGCCGGCATGGGGAAAAAAAAATAGGGAAGAAGAGTGCACAGATTAAGACATTTTCGGCACTGTCGTGTGCGAGTAGCCTAGAGCCTCGTGGCCAACCGCGGCTGTCCCAGCCCCCAAATAAAGGGTTTTGCTGATCTGGAATCTTGCATTATCACCTTCTGGCTCCCTTTTTTTTTCTTCTTTACATTCTCCTTCGCCACACGCACGATACAGTTTTGAAATGGATGTAACATATCCCTTTGCGTAGGAGGCTTGAGGGCCAAGCCGAAGAAGAAGAAGAAGAAGAAGAAGAAGAAGAAAAATACCACACAGTGAAGAAGACAGCTGACTCTTCCCCCAACCTCCTCGTTGTCTCTTGCCGCCGTCACCCGATTACGAAACGGCCACACACACGCGGTCTGCCTAGGCAGAAGAAAAGAAGCATAGGAGGAAAAAAGAGAGAAGAAATCGAGTAGAACATTCAGAGAAAATTTCTTTATAAAAATGCACCTTGTCTCAGAGTGACCTGAAGGTCACGTTCAAAGATCCAGAACCCGCCACTGTCGTATTGGTCTGGTTGTCGAACTGGTGGTTATCTCCTCACTGGCTGCAACGGGAACAACACTGAATGGTTTGCTAGGATACTCGTGGATGTAACTGGCAGTTTCAGAAGGACCCTCTCTTCGTATCCCGTACGCAGTGATAGTGAGTGGTTGCGTAGTTAGTTTACAAGCCTGTTTGTTCAAAGGCCGAGGCAAGCAGGCCGACTACACACAGAACCCACCGACTTTCTTCGGCTGTGGGTCAATATGGGAGGGGCAAGCACGCACCTCCGGACGCAAGTCTCGCTCACAGGCTCTCTGTTTTTTTCATGTCTCGGGGACCGGACTCGTCACACTTCTTGGCCGGAGGATGGAGCTCTCCCATCCCTTCGCCTCTGCTTATCTCTCTCCTCCCCCCCCCCCCCCCCCCCCTCGGCACTGGAAAAATAATTAAAAAAATCGATAAATAAATAAAAGATCGTGAGCATTCCCAACGACCCAACGAACCAGCTTTCACTCTACTCTGGTATGAATGGGCTGAGCACTGGACACAGAGTGGGAGAGGCGAGACATATCCAGTCTAGGCACATGCACGCTCGAGCTCACCGGACAATGAGGACAAAACACAATATTGCGATACGAGCAGAAGCAACGACTACACGGTGGAAGTAGCTGGTAGCTATTACTACACATGAGAACAAGAGAGAAGAGATGGGCTTTCGCCGCACCCAACGGACGACTCCATTTGTTGTGGAACAAACGGCAAATGCTAGCAGAGAAGCAAAGAGAAACGGCAAGATACGGGGTACTTGTCTCTTACATGCGATACCCTGGACGAGGTGGAGAGGGGTGTGTGCGAGCGGAGTCAGACGTGTTGATCATCGTGCCTTATGCACTAAGGGGACAAAAAAATAAAAGCTCTGATCTTCCGTGCATACTACTATGTATGAATCGTGCATGCCCTTTCTCCTCCATCAGGGTCAAGGATGCGCATCTTATAGGCATACCCTGCTCTATTACATAGTGTATCTTGCATGTACGTTGTAGAGAAAGAGCTTCGATTTCTTCTCTGCTTGCCTCCTCCTTCTATCACGAAGTTGCCTGGGCTTTTTTCTTCTTTTCTTTTTCTTGTGAGTGTGTGGCCCGTCCGCGCTCCCCCCTCCTTCCCTGTCAGATTTCTCCTGGACCGAGCGAAAGAGAACACAAAGGCCAAAACCCAAAAATAAAAAATAAAAAATAAAAAATAAAAAAAATAAAGAAGTGTCTACCCACCTTTCCTCCTTGCTCCTTGCTCTCTCTTTTGGCTGCTGCTCCTGCTGCAACTCTACATGGCATCCGGCTCCTCTTTTTTTTGTTGCTCGGGACTGGTGCCTGCAGCATGCAGCTGCAAGCAGGACCGCAAAGTGGGCTCTCGTCTCGTCTCGTCTTGTCTCTCAGTGATGCTCACTGCTTCTTCTGGCTAAGACGATGGAAGGGCAGTGGAGTGCACACACGAGGTTTGTAGGTGGGGTTTGCAAGGGTCCTAGCCATACACCGTAGAAGCCAAAGAGAGGGGGAAAAAAAGAGAGAGAGAGGCAGAGAGAAGAAAGACGGGGGTTGGACAGCAGTTTACAACGAGTACATCCAGTATACAAAGTAGATAGTATATAACTAATAACTCGTTAGATGGGAGAGAATCGTCTCAACGGAGGAGATGGCCAGATACCAGAACGGGTTACATGGCATTTTCCACTAGTAGCGATCTCAACTACCTTGTATCGTCCATAATATCTTTACATAGACAAGTACACCATTTCCGGCTCGCAGATTCCGGGCCCAGCACGGGCAACGATCCAAAAAGACTCAAGAGACTCGAAACAGGGGTCACGAAATCTTACGGAATAGAGTTACAACGTGACGAAATCCCAACTACAAGTCGAATAAAGAGCGCGGACAACACGAACATGCAGGAACTTGAGCAGGCAAGATCACAAACAGACTGAGCTAAAACGGTGCAAGCCCACACTTTTGACCCCATGCAGACTTGCTCAGGCTTGGAAGAAGCTTGGGCACACAAAATATACTTGTGTAAGATACGAGTACTTTTCTTACCATCGCCCAAAGCTCTGCCGTTACGGTGTACCCTTTGGTCCCTGTCTGTTTCGTTATACGGCGGCGATCAAAGCACGATGTTCTTTTGGTTGACAATATCAAAGCAACAAAACAACAAACAACAGGCAATCCACTAATCTGTATGGGACAAAGGAGTCTGTGTTGCCAAAAAAAAAGGGCAGATAAAGAAGCACATGTACTCTTTTTCCATGTCCTTTCCCTTCTCGCCATATGTTGCTTGTCGTGATACATAGCTAGTATGAGCAGCAGCTGTTGCTTGAGCTTTCTCTGCAGTGCTCTTTGTGTCCTTTTGCAACGACGCACGATGCATGCATGTGCACTGCATGTCCTCTTCCCGTTCCATCCCCGTCTGCCCACGGTCCTCCACCCAAGAATGAATGCTGTGTAGCCTTCGCAGAAACCAAAGACGTGAGTCCTTTTTTCTTTTTCTTTTTCTTTTTCGCTTCCAATATTG
Organism: Raffaelea ambrosiae; assembly: GCA_002778195.1. Taxonomy (NCBI): domain Eukaryota; kingdom Fungi; phylum Ascomycota; class Sordariomycetes; order Ophiostomatales; family Ophiostomataceae; genus Raffaelea; species Raffaelea ambrosiae. The sequence continues at coordinate 658,452 of PCDI01000015.1, forward strand.
CTATCTGTCGTTGCATTGCCACTTCTATTGAACAAGGGGCCCCCCAGGAGCTCCTCTTTTTTTGTGGCTTCTCGCTCCTGCCATGTCCAGAACTCTGTTTCTCCAGTTCTTCCCGTCCCTTGCCCACCCCTCCACTTCTCGCCCCCCCCTCCATTATCTTGCATTGCAGGAACATGCTCCTTGATCGGGACCTTTTTCCTTCTCCCAACCGCAGGGCAAAGCTCGTTCTTTGCTTCTGCTGCAGCAAAATAGGGAGAGACGCGATTGTAACTGTGTGCGTGTATATGTGTGTTATGAACGTGTGACGTCGATGCTAAAGACTGCTGCCGGAAAGGGTCTTCTTGCCATTGTTCATGCAAGATTTAAAAGAAACAAAGTTGTTGGTGCCAGTCAATGGGAGGAAGAATGACCAACGGCACAAGTAACTAGGGAGCGGGGAAGGCCGAGAACGGCAAATAAAAAACAAGAGAAACAAGAAGTTTTCGAGGCATCTACAAAGTATCTTTCCGAGAAACCAAAGTAAACTAAACTACCATGTATCTCACAGCCGTTGGCTACTGGTCACAGCAGCGTGTGCATAGCTAGTTTTGCTCGCTTCTTTTTGTCTAATTTTTTTTTTCTTTGGTCACAAAGCATGCCGAAAGACGAAAGCAGAATGGGCTCATCTTCTTCCGTTATCCTTCACCATGTCTGGGCCCGGATGAGGGAAGCACAAGACCATTCAAGCATGGAAAAGAAGAAAAAAAAAACGTAAGATACGTCGGCATAGACGAGAACCTGGGGGTCGCGGACTTGGCTTGTTAATGGCGAGATGCACCGGCTGCGAAACCAATGAGCTGACCTCATACGGGACCGAGCCCCCCCCCTTCCCATCCGTGCTATTCCCCCTCTCGTCCCTCTTGTACTCTCTTGGATTGGGCAATTGGATTGCTCGAACGGGGTTTGAGCTGCGGTCTTTTCTGGTTTTCTCGTGGCCACACCGTTCTTCGGAAAGAGAGGGTGGGAAGAGAGGGGGGGAGGATCGTAACACACGGTGAATATGGTGGTATGGGCGGTATCTTTTTTGTGTGTCTCGTCCAAGTTCCCTGCCCCCATTCCCCGGTGCTCCGTGCGCCCTCGTCAACTTTCCCATTTTACTTGCTCCTTCCGCTCCTGCGCCCCGATGCGTGCAACCAAGGGCGACCCACGGCTTGTTTTAGATGATCCGAGAACACGGAACATGGGCGGACTGTGGGTTGGGGAGGGGGCGGCATAGCGAGACAGGCAGAGAGGCGGAGAGAGACGAACAGCGACGAATAGGGACGAAGAGAGAGCGCAGGAGGAAGCCAGATACACCAACGCCGGAGCCAGTCCTTATCCCTCACTGGCGTGCCGTAGTTTGTGAGGGATAGGAAAAGTGTCTCTGGCAGATTTCGGTGGCGGGACCTGCAGACACGGGACATGACTGGCTGAAGAACAGAGATAGTTTACAACGTAGAACAGCTTTTTACAACACTATGCCCCAAGTTGACTTGGTTTTGCGGCCTTTGTGTGAGACAATTCAGTGCACACCTCAAGTGAGAGACGAAGGAGCCGCCTTAATTCCAGCCTGTGGCGTTGTGTATGAGCAAGTAAAAAAACCCACCCCTTTTGGCTGGTTAAGAGAAAATCGCAGTATGAGTGTTTTTTCTTTGATTTTAGTTCTATCTTCCCTCCCTCGGGTTGCCTCGTGATCTTTCAACAGCTTACTTGCCCAGGCCGAAAAAAAGCACACACCACATGGTGGATTCACCGTTCGCTGCCCCCCCTTGCCCAGCCCCCCTGCCCTGCCCTATCCTCTCTCTTCCTTTCGTCTTTCTGTTTCCCCCCCCCCTCTTGTGGTCCAGTGGTCCACCCAGCCCAATGCACATGCAACGGTACAGGCAGAGGTGCAGCCGAGAAGCTACGAGATGGACACCGTTCGCACACGGTTCGGAGGGTAACTGCAGGCTTCTGCAGACGCGCTAACCCGGGTAAGAACGACAGAGAGAACTCGAGAGATACAGGAGGAACCGGCGAACAAGAAAAAAAAAAGCCGATATGAGCACGAAGGAGAAGAGAATGGACAGGGTGCAAGTGTGAGCAAAAAAAAGGAAGAGATACCATGGTAGAGGGAACCAAACATGCAGATTGTACTGACTACATGGATGCAGGGGTCGTTTGACATATTATGGACGGAAATCACTCAGTACTTAGTACTCGAAAGAAGCAGCTGGTCCACATAGTGCCATTCAAACCTTGACATGTGCAGGGGGGGGGGATGGCCATGGTGGCCCCGGCCAAGCTCGCCATAGGCTTGCTACTATGTAGTTAGGCCATGCGCTCCAACGCAAGCAAAGAGTAAACAGCTTGTACAACGTCTTTTTGGGGATTTCTTGGATTCTTGGTCTTTCCCTCTCCCTGGTTCCCTGGGCCATGGCCGACGACCCCGGGAGCGGGTTTGCATGGGTGGTGATGGCATCTGTTGGTGGCTTGTGGCTGCCTTCATTTGTTTGCCGGGATATGTTGGAGCTGTCTTCTTGGGGAGCTCCCTGCAATACAACGTACGAGTACAAAAATACCTGAAGATACAGACCAGGGTGATTGAGCTTATGCACATATAGGGAGACAACATGCACATACCCGAGTATGCAGATAGACACACACCTCGGATATACGAAAACACTTTGCAAGCAAGAAGCACTGCACTAGAAAACTTTAGCTGACTGCGGGGAAGTTTCTGTCGTTATGTAACGAGATAACGGCTACAAGTGTTCTTAGTTTTTTATTAATATATTTTTCTGTGCTCGGCCTCCTCACAACTTCAATCAGAAGTACGTACCTTTGTCAGGGAGAGCAAGGAAGCGTTTTGTCCGCCCTCTCGTATGGGACGAAGCGGCGCTGCCGAACGGTCGGCCAACAGACCATGCTTGCTCCCTTGCGAACCTAGTTTTCCCCAAGGACAGCTCGTCATTCTTTATCGTTTTTATGTTTTGCTTAGATACTCCTCTCTCTAGTTTCCTACTTCCTTCTCCGTTTGTGTGCTCACACACTTTGTATCTTGTTTATTTCCATTTTACTCCACCACTTGCCGGACAGTGTTCGGTGGAACGGGGTATGAAGAAGCCATTTCTTTGGCCCTTTAATAAACACAAGCAAGACAAGCTGGAAATCAATTGGTCGGAGGTACGAGCAAAGCGGACAAGAAAAAAGAGATACGATACTTTTTTTGCTTCGTGGCGGCAGTAATGGCAGCCTGATAGCACGGGCGGGACCCGGCCCAGGCGAACGGTCACGGCCGGACTGTACTCTGTACAACGGCTGTCTACTATTTGTCTGTCGACGTGTCTCTGCTTCTTTGCTCGCACACAGGCAATACCCATATAAACATTTACGCAATTTTGCAACAGAGTAGAAAACGTGCGACAGCTATATTTTCCCATATTAATCGCCACTCTACCGACACGCGCCTGGGTGCAGAAGGCGAGGCAGAAAAAAGAGAGACAAATAGGAAGTGGACACACACACCCTCGCTCTAACAGACAACATTGATAGCCAGGCCGTGTCCAGCCCCCCCGGCAAATCGAGTTACAGCAGGGGTTGTGGCAGCCACAACGAAAGGGTGGGAATTGGTGTGGGCGGTGGAGTGGATCCTTGGCCGCCATAACTGGCCGCTTTACGTAGTTTTGGTGTTTCCTTGGGCCGGACTGCTCCAATGGGCATTGGATGGCTTGGCCAAACGCGGAGTCGCATCGGTCTGGCTTCCGCCACTCGTAGAGAAACACAAAAACCGCAGATACGAAAGTCATTCAAGAGTATTAAGAAACAAATAGGACGGACTTTTGATCTAATTGCCAATTGTGCCTCTCTGTGGATCGGCGAGGAAAAAAAGAAGGGCTAACAGACACCAGAAACCAAGAACAAAAATAAGAGAGAGAGGTTGTACCTGTGAATTGCTTTTTTCTGTTCCTTTTTTTCGGGCACCAACTCGCCAACCACTCATATAACGGCAACCAACAGCACACGAAAAAAAATGGCAGCTTTTCAAGGATATGACCACAAAGAGAAAAGACAGAGAGGGATTGTCAAACAGGGTACCTAGTAAGATACGTACAAAGTAGTATTTGTAAATGAAAAAAAAGAGAGAAGAAAAAAAATGGTCGAAACAATAAACAAAAAAGTAAAAAAGAACGGGTCAGTAAACAAAAAAAAAAGGAATCAACGTGTGTCGATAGCCAGGGAAGGGAGAGCCACCACATAGTACAAGGACTTGGAGGCTACCCCCTCCGGGTGATTTGGTTGGGAATTCCTTTTTGTGATTCTGATCCGGTTGGCTGATATTGGATGTTTTGCGAAGACGTGTATGGCGAACCAGGATGTGGTCCGGTCGGGCAGGCCAGGCAGGCCAGACAGGCCAGTCAACTAAAGGATTGCAACGCCGGAGAGTCTACCTGGCCAAAGCAACACTTGTGATACCCAGCTGTGAGTTACATGTATGGAAGCATGGATCGAAAGAGAAGAAGGATCCAGCCCCGGGACGGTGCCCCAGCGTAGGACAGAGCGTAAGTGCGCGTCACAGGACGACCAGGATTGCGAGCCTGTGTGAGAAACTCCAGGAAGAGGAAAACCCGACTGTGATACAGTAACATGGGGTGGGGGAGCTAGCAGTCTTTTTTACCTTGGTTACGGCGAACCCGCCCCATGCGATGGAAGGGTGAGCAAGGATGGGGATTGGACTAGGGAGAGGGGGGAAGGGTTCCGGAATGGAGCTGTGGTGCAATTAGGTGCAATACAGAAGCAATATCTTGCAAAAACGAGGCTGGGGTTCTTTGCTCAATAGTCTGTTAGGGGGCCACAAGAGAGGAAAAAGGAGCGAATATGAACGGACTATGCCATTTGGATTGTCGACGCGAGGGGGTGATGGCGAGACAGACCAGGTCGCAAACAGAACACGAGAATGAGGCCGCGGAAAATAGATTGCAATTGACCAGTTTGTGGTCAGAGCCAGGCTGCGAGCCTGCGAGACGTGATGGATGATGGCTGTCGGCGATGTTGTTGGCTTGTTTGGAATTTTTTTTGTGGTTTAGCCGCCTTCTCACATGTATGATGACTACTATTACGAGTAAGAGACTCGGTTCTTGCTCTTTGCCCGCCGGCGCCGTCCTGTATTACTCATTGCGTTCCGATAGCGGGTGGGAACCGTTGCGCCGTTCGGAAAGCGCGCCCTGACGACCGCCCAAACAGGAAGGGACAGGCAGACGAAGGAACCGACAAGGCGCGACGAGCCAACAAGCCACTTTCGGGACACGGGTAACATGTACGTATGGTGTAGTTAGTAGTTATCCAGCAACTGAAAAGCGGAATGACGGGAGAAATAAAAAATCGACGACCAAGAACCCCCCGAGTACCACAGCCCACTCCATACTCGTACACACAAAAGCCAAAGCCCTCCTCTCTCGGACTAGTGGCAAACTAGCGACCTACCGGACTTGACAGGGCGTCAACGGACGCCATTGGCGGGCGGCTTGCCTGGATTTTAGCGGTTTCAAACACAGACCGAATGCTGACGGAAGGCACGAATCAAGCAAACGGCGGAGCCCCTAAGACCAAGAAGCGGTTAAGCCAGATGGAGCTTCACGGAGGGCAGGCAAGGAGGAACAGAAAAAAATAGAAAAATAAAAAATAAAAAATACAACGGCCATTAATACTACATACTATTTTGTTTCCTGTACGAGTAGGTGTGTTCCCTAGGTATTTTTAACGAATTTCTATTTTATCAATTTTTTTTTCACAATCTCGGGACAGCGAGAGAACTATGAGTAAGATAACTACAACATACGATGGCACACAGAGAGCTCCGTGCTGCCCCGTTGTGCGGCGTAGACGGTAGACGACCAGCACAAACGACCCCCAACTCGGGTGTCCGGGATGATTGGGCCGTTGTTGGACCCGTTCTGGTGGTCGCCGCCCGGTGGTTGGGCCAGCTGACGCCGGGCTGGCAGGCGAGACACAAATAGAAGAGAACTGCATCGTTGGTAGGTGTGCCAAACAACGGAGTGAAGGTGAGCAACACGCTTTCGCGCACAAACAATCACACAAACAATCAACAATAGACGTCAACCGGGGCATGTCATGCAATGCAGCAACCACAGACGAACACGTCGCCAGTCACCCCATCTCACGCCTACCCGACTGCTCGGCGCCTACAGTGCGGCAGAGTATGCAAGATGCACGATGGAGGCGTGTTGGAGTGTAATTGTTTGGCTGTGGATGCTCGGTTTCCTGTGATGTTCGCGGATGCTGCTCTCGCGGGATGGGGCAGACAGTCAGATATTTTGTGGATCTGGGGGTGCTCGTTTGAGGCCTGTGGGTGTAGCAGGCAGCAAGATGTTTGGCGGTGCTCTTTGTGTGCTGCAGGTGCTTTGTCGCGTGCTTGTATGCTGCTGCAGCGCGGTTAAGGCCAGACGGCCAGCCAGTGAGAAGATGCATGCAACAAGGGCTTTCCGGGACGATGACAGGTGCTTCTGCACTCCCGCCTCACCTGGAAACAGCTCTGGGGTGCTCCTGCCCTATCCTTTCTGTCGATTTTGGTCCCTTGCGACGGGACGACATATTGCCACAGCCCACCCCAATTGAAGTGTGCCATCGTACATAGTATATTGCCTGGTCTTTCCGCCGCATCAGGACCACCGCAGGAGACAAGCGCCGGGCGGCGACGTCCTGCAGGTGCCGTTGCTTTGCAGCAATTCGGATCGCTTCTGGTCGCTTCAGGTCGCTTCCCGGCTGCATCAGGGCAACCAGGCGTGCGGTCTGTTGCTGTACGTCGCTTCTTCGTCGCTTCTACGTCAACTCTCGTTCGTCCGCTGCCCGGAAGGCCACCCCATCCAATGCAATGGCTGTCCATGTTGTTTCATTGCTGCCAACGGCTTCTCTCGATTGTCGCGACTATCTCGAATGGAATGTCTCGAAATTCTCGAAATGGGTCCAGATCCTCTGGAGCGCTTGCCAGCCACCACTGCCCATCACCCCCATAATAATTTTTTTGGCCTGGCCTGCTCAGCACCGACCCGGCTCCACCTTCCATTGCGTGCACAGATACCATGCCTCTTTTTACTCGTACCTTGGACCCTGTCGACGGGGGGGAGAAGGGGGGGGGTGGCAGTTACGTGGTGTTTGTGTGTGTGTGTGTGTGCGTGGCAGGCTGGCCGGCGGGCAGGCTGGCCGCGGCCCCAATTCGATTCGATGGGGCTGGCGATAGCAGCTCCTTCCTCATGCAAGCTGTTCGTCCTGGCGTGTCTGGTCTGCTTGTCGCTCGCTCGCTTCTTGCCGATAGGCTCTGGGGAAGGAAGTCGCGACCAACAGTTGCGGCTCTGAGTGTGCGGCCTGCATCTGTTTCGTTTGTTCTTGTTCTTTTTGGGGGAACCGTCTAAAAGTGCATCTTTCGAAATCTTCTATTTCCAGATCAAGCAGAAACAACAGAACAGCCGCTCGCCAAAAAAACCTGCAGCGTGTTCCTGCACAGCGTCTCTCTGCTCGCTTGCGGCGCCACGCCTTCGATGTGATCCAATCGACGTGCCATCCATGGTCGCTTCCCCTTGTCGCCGTCCTGGACTAATCTGGACGAATCTGGACAGCAGACAACAACTGGGGCAAACCCCTTTCACGTTTTGTTCCTCGCTCGTTCGCTCGTTCGCTGGCTCCATGACTGGCTCGCGCGATTGACTGGGCTAACCAGCTCAGGATCCCCTCTTTTTTTTTTTCGGACCGTGTATGGTTTCTTGGTGCAACCTTGCTGTTCACACGCCACATGTAGAGAGCGCGAGGACCAAAAAACCAAAGCAAACCAGCACAACCATGAAAACCCCGGAAGGGAAAAAAAAGAAAACCGCGAAAAAAAAACATAGTGCACCCCCCCGAAGCCCACCAAACCACCAAAGGGGAAACCCAAAATCAACCCACCACAGCCCAGACAAGCACACACCAGAAAAGAAACAACCCCGTAAAAACCGAAAAATCCCGAAAAAACGACACTGGATCTCGACACACCACTCACAGCACCCCAACCTCCCTTTGGCTCCGTCCTCGGGCTGGCTATCTTCAACGCTGGTTCTTCCTGCCTGGCCCTCCCTGCCCTCCTGGGCACGTTCTCTGTCTCTGCCTCTCATGTCTTGCATGTCCCTCATGTCTCTCTTGTCTCGGTGCGTGGCTCTGTCTCTTTCCTAGTCCTGCCCGCTTTTCGCACAGCCATGGGCAGACCGTCTCTCAGTGCCTGCAAAAAGAAAACATTCTCCATATACGAAACCCTGGAAAGAGGCCGTCTAGGAGGCCCAGCGGCCCTCCCAGCGGTCCATAGTCCCAGAAAACCTCTCCCAAGAAGAGTCTCTCCCAAGAAAGAGTCTCTCCTCCCCCTCCCCCCTCCGAAAATAACACCCCCCCTGGTCACCCATCCCCTGTACGCATCCAGGCCCTTGTCCAAGCACCCTTGTTCCCTCCTTCTCCTCTCAACCCATCCCATGGCCCACCTCTCCTTCTCGCTCGCGCTCGTCCTCTCCGTGGTGCCCTCCAGAAAGTGTTAGCTAGTCGTGCAACTATCCTTCCCACCCCAACCTCCCTTTCCGCCCCCCTGTCAGCCAACTAGGCCGTCCAGCTAGCCTGCCAGCCAACCTGCCAGCCAGCACTGCAAAATGCGCCAAAAGAACCGTGAGAGCCGCCACCGAGTCACCGCCCAAGAGCCATGGCTGGATCGCGAGGGTCCTCCTGAGCCCTGGCTGGTGGCCTGCACTGGCTGTCCTGGCTTGTCTTCTGGCCTCCACTGCGAGCCGGCTAACGAGGGGACCTGGCCATGGGACCCTGTTTGCGGCCAGTGCTGTGCGGGTTTTTGGCGTTTGGTGTTTCTGTGTTTCTGTGTTTCTGTATTTCTATTTTTTTTCTGATCTATTTTTTCTGATCTATTTTCTCTAATCTATTTTCTCTGATCTATTTTTTGGCTTTTATGTTTGAATTTACGTTGCCCTTTTTCGTCTTTCCCTCCTCCACACGCGCTGCCCGTGGCCCTGACCAGACCACTCTGACTGGAAGTACCTCTGGGAGGACGCAAGTATCTTATTTTGCCAGGACCGAGAACAACGAAACGCCCCGGGGGGGTGTGGCTCAACACATAAAATAAATAAAATCCATATCGGCGAGGGAAACAACAGAGTCAGCAAACCAGAAAAAAAAATCCGTGCAACGCTGCGCTCATCCTGGACGATCCCTCCTGTCTGTGGCCACAGAGAGCAAGAGAAGAAAAGAGAAACAGCTTCTTCTTCTGTGCTGCCCCTTTTTTTCTCCCGTCTCTGCTGTCTTTCGTCTCTTGTCTTTGCCCGCCCATCGTCTTTTGCGTTTCTGCGTCTCTCTGCTTCTGCGAGCCTGTGTTTGCAAGTGGACACTCACAGCATCCGCGTATCCTACACTCGTGTTCTCGTTTTCTCTCGGCTTCTCTCACTCCCAAATACAAACTCGTCCTGGGTAGCGTGCTCCGTCCATCTGCCACTTAAAAACACACCCACGCCGCTCGAGCTGGCCTCCTTGTACCCACGCTACGGAGTACATATCAACACCCTTGCTCCATTTATACTAGACTGGGCGGCAGACTGGGGGATGGTCTCTTGTCTGTTCCCTCTGCCTCTGATCGACCTACCTCTGTCCCGTACTTTGGTACCCAGTCCTCCTCTTGGTCCTCCTCCTGGCCCTCCTCTTGGTCCTCTTCTTGGTCTGCTTGCTCCTCCACTCGCCTCCTCCACTTAACGTTCTTTTACCTGCCTCTCGCCGCTTGCTCTTTTCCTTTTTCTCAAGAGCCTTCCGTTTTCTCTTTTCTCCCCCTTCTTCCCTCCACCCAAGTTTTACTCCGTTCTCCTCTTTTTTTTTTCCTTTTCTTGTTTTCGTCTTCTCATATCTTTTCTTTTCTTTTCGTTTCTTCTCTTTCTTGTTTGTTTCGTCCCTTGCCACGAACGACGTCCCCGACCTCGTCTATTATCCACCGGCCCTGCCTGACACTCGAGAGAGCCGTTCAGAAAGGTATGTGCACATATTGTTCGCCAACCCCCCCGCCTTCCCGCCCACTCTGAACTCTGTGCTCGCATTTTTTTTCCCTCCCCATCCCATGTCTACGTCGAGCATTGCCTTTTCACTCTGAACAGTGCCTGCCTCAACCTCTTTTGTTGCCATTCCCACTTGCAACAAACTGCACATTCCTGGACTCGTCCCCCCTTCTTTTACATTTTGATACACATCGTTTGGTGTCTTTGGCTCCCAGGCACAGCCTGCCGCACATTGAAACTTTACCTTTTTTGTGGTGCACACCGGCCTCGGTTGCTGACTTTCTGCTTGCACCTGTCCACAGAGACCGTGTACGAGCCCAACGTCTGATCTTTTTGACGACAAACGAAAAAAAGAAGAATTCTTGTGAAGGGAACTGCCCAGCGAAGCACCGCAGAGCAGCCAATTCCTCCCCCTCACCGCCGGGGCATCCAGATTGTCTTTTCAGCAGCTCTCACCACTGTCTGGTTTCTTTGCCAGTTACAGCTTCACTCAGCATATAAAACGGCACCAACGAAAAGACTCACGAGGAACGACGAGACGAGCAAGCAAAGAACAGTGAAAAGAACGCACCGATCTTCTTTTTGCCCACTCGTTTTTTTGTCTTGATTGGCCGTTTTTGGGCATTGTCCTTCTCTTGTGTGTGTTGCTCCTCGACTTGGCTCTCTTGGACAAGCAACAGGCCCCTTGCGTTTTTGTTGCTTCCAACCAGCGCAGGTCTTCCGTCTCTCTTTCCCAACAACCGAGCAACTCCACAGACTCGGGTTGCTTTTTTTCTTTTCTTTCCCCAAGAGATATTGGGCACCCACAGAAAAGCTGGATCTCCCGTCGATTTCGCAAGTGCAACCCCGGGGACTGCCAGACCTGGCAGCTTTTCACCCTCACGCTGTTGTCCAGCAGCCGTCGTACATGATCGATCGACTGCCGCCACTGCCGCTTCCCACTCCTTCCCAGGCTTACTCGTCGGGCACGGCGTCACCCCGGGTGAGTTCTATTGCGTCGTCCTCGAGCTCCAACGCCGACTCGCAGTCGTCCTACACCTCGGTCGCCTCCTCCAACGGGCCCAAGACACCCCCGTCGCACTCTCTGCCGGGCACCAACCTGAGCAACACGCCCGCCTCGTCCCTGCAGCAGACGCCTCTGGTCCAGCCGAACATCGCCGGGTACGAACAGTATCAAGCGATGAATCAGGGTCCTGCCGAGATGTACTACCCTCAGCAGCACATGCCCAGCCAGGCACCGCCCCAGCCCGTCACCTCCGGCGCTCTCCAGTACAACCCGCACCAGCCATCACTGCTCCAGGCCGGCTCTGCGCAGTACCCCAACCCGGCATCCTACGGCCAATATGGCTACGCCAATGGCCTGACCTCACCGCCCACCGGCCCTCCGGCCGTGTCCAACCCCATGGGTGGCGCCTCGCATGTGCTCCCCCTTCCGGGCGTCGGTGCCCAGCAGGGCATGACCAACCAGTACAATGGGTTCGACACAACCGGCCAGATTGCGCCGCCAGGCATGAAGCCCCGGGTCACGGCGACTCTGTGGGAGGACGAGGGCAGCCTCTGCTTCCAAGTTGAGGCGCGTGGCATCTGCGTTGCTCGCAGAGAGGGTACGTACACACAAAACACACACACTTATTCTATATGGAGTAGACTGGTGACCTCCCCTTCCAAACATCACAACCTATTGCTAACACTCTCGTTCAGACAACCACATGATCAACGGAACCAAGCTGCTGAACGTGGCTGGCATGACCCGTGGCCGTCGCGACGGTATCCTGAAGAGCGAGAAGACCCGCCATGTGGTCAAGATCGGCCCCATGCATCTCAAGGGCGTGTGGATTCCGTTTGAGCGTGCGCTGGACTTTGCCAACAAGGAGAAGATCACCGAGCTGCTGTTCCCTCTGTTCGTGCACAACATCGCTGCTCTCCTGTACCACCCCACCAACCACAGCCGCACGAACCAGGTCATGGCTGCCGCCGAGCGGAGGAAACAGGAGCAGAGCCAGATGCGCAATGGGCAGCCCCCGGCCTCGACTCTGCCGTCGCTGCACCACCATTCGACCATGGCCCTCCCCGGCCCGCCCCAGACTCTGCCCTCCACCCACGCCAACCTGGCCACGCCGACCGGCCGTCCCCCGCTGGAGCGGTCGCAGACGTTCCCCACGCCGCCGACCAGCGCTTCGAGTGTCATGGCGGGCGGCATGAGTGCCTCGGAGCCATTCCAGTGGCCGCAGCAGGGCGTGAACGGCGCCCAGCCCGCAAACCCGATGTCCATTGACACGAGCCTCAGCAATGCCCGCTCCATGCCTGCCACGCCCGCCACCACCCCGCCTGGCCCGCCCCTGCAGACGATGCAGTCGTACCCGTCGACGTCTCAGTCGTACGACTCGAGACCCATCTACCACCAGTCCTCCGCACCCACACCGCAGCAGCACCAGCAGCAACAGCCACAACATCCGCAGCAGCACCACCACCAACATCCGTCCCAGCAGCCACAGCCATACTCCACTGCCCCTCCGAGCAGCGCGCCGCAAGACAACCGTGGCATGTACGGCCAGAACGCGGCCGCCGCTGCTGCTGCCGCTGCTGCCGGCTACGTCAAGCAGGAGATCCCTCCTCCTCCTCCGACCAGCCGCCCTTCGGTTGCTGCCCTGTCTGGCAACGAGCAGGTCGAGCAGAAGCCCAATGGCCTGATGTCGCATCACAACGGTTCCGAGCAGGTTTCTCAGCAGGTTCCCGAGGACGAGACCGAGCACGACACGGAGTACACCCACGACAGCGGTGCGTACGACGCCAGCCGCGCCCAATACAACTACGGAACGTCACAGGTCTCGGCCATGCCCAACGACCACTCCCACATGTCGGCCGATGTCACGGCCGCGGCCAACCACCAGGCCGCATCCGGCCGTTCCACTCCCCGCAGTGCGGCTGCTCCCCAGGCCTACTACACGCAGCAGGGCTACAACACGCCGCCGCGTTCCGTGGCCGCCGCCGCCGCAACCCAGGCTTCGAGCAACCTGTACAATGTCATGACGAACGACCGCGCCAGCGCCAATGGCCCGCCGGCCGACGTATATGCGCCGCCCGCTGACATGACCACCTCCATGCAGAATGGCTACGCCACCCCCATATTGAACGGCTCGTCTCCAGGACTGAAGCGTGGCCGTGACGACGATGATGACCGGTCAAGTCTGGATATGAAGCGCCGGAAGACGTTGATGGACTCCTCCATGCCGTCATCGGTGTACGACCCGTCGACCATGAACCGGGCCGCGCCGGCCATTGCCGCGCCGCGACGCAGATAAATGGCATTGGGTTAGCGGAGGCCAACCTGTTACTGGACCGAACCTTCTCGACGAGTCTCGACAACAATAATCGACAGACCTGGAAATGCCCGGCAGCTGCAACTTGGCGGTTTGCCAACACTTCCTCATACACTCATTCCCCGAAACCTCATTTTCTTTCCATTTTTGTTTTCTCATTTTCTGCCTTTTTTATCTCATTGCTTCTTTTGTTTCATGTCTTTGGCCTCAATATGACGGGCAATGGCTTCTGACAAAAAAAAGCCTACGACACGATGACAACCGAGACTGAACGCGGAATGATTCCCAAGCGAATTCATGACCAGAACATGACTCGACCGCCAACGAATTCTTTTTTTTTTCCGGAAAAGAGAAAAAAAAAGAAAAAACGACAAAACGAGGGTCCACCACGACGATAAAAAAAAAGCTTCAGACTTTTTTTACGAATTTCTTTTTTTTACCGCACATTTCTCCTTTGTTTTACTTATTTTTCTTCGCCTTTTTTTCTATCACATTTTCGTGTTCGGATCCTTGAGAAGGAGCTTTCAGCGATTCCATTTTGCAGCAAGTTTCTCCCTCTCATTGCTACGCGCCGGCGAAACGACGACTATCTTTTTCTGTTGTTTTTAAAATGCCTGAACATGGTGTAAATGCCTGATGACTTAACGCCCTCCCCAAACCACATGGAAGGATTTAATTGCTAAAGAATCTTTTCCCTTTTTTTTCATTTCTTCCCACTTTGGCTCTCTCCCCCTTTCACTTTTTTTTTTTACCTCTTCACTTTTTTCCCTTTTTGGACTCATCCCACCATTTTCTACCTCATTATTTCTCCTTTGTTTCCCCCACTTTGTGACCAGCCAAGTTTTTTTTTTTTTCCTTTGCCAATGGACACGGAGGAAGAGCTTGTGTTGTGAGGGAATGCGCCCCCCAGCCTGCCTGTAATTCGACCCAGGCATGGCAACAAACGAACGAACGAGACAGGAGAAGACGAAAAAATGAAGTGCGACGGACCGAGCGAAACAAAACCGATCGGACGACTCGACTTTTGTTTTCGGTCTTTTTTCCCTCGTTGTGCCTACTTCTCTCGGTTATCACTATCGGTGCATGGGAAAGGATATACAAAAGAGTTGCAAGCGGATTGCATTCGTGATTGCAAGGCCGAGGTTTCTCTGGCCTTCTTTGGGTTCTCTTTGGGCTACGCGCGTGGACAAACTGTTGGGGGAAATATACCTGTTCCAGCGACCACTTATATTGGACACAGCTTCTCTCTACACTTTTTTTTTTGGATATGTCTGACAATGCCTCGGCCCATCGATTCCCCATCCTCTTACCTTTTTTATCTTTGGTTTTGCTGCAAGCCTTTATTTCTTTTGTTCTTTTACGTATTTTTGTTTTGTTTTTGCGTGTTCGTTCTATTGATGACGTTATGAATGACCTGGTCGAAAAAGTGTTCTTTTTTTTCTTGTCTTTGAGTACTGTGGTGTTGGGTCTTCTTGGCTACGAGTATTTCCTCCGTCCTCAACACACCAATGAGGCACGGAGGAAAGACGGCTTGATGTGAATGTGTTGGATGGGACGATGAGTGGATGTTTTTATTCGACTCCCTGGGAAGGCAAGGGCATTTTTTTTGGGACGGAAAGGAAAACAGAGCAAATGAATGGGGGGGAGTCTTGGAGGACGGAAGGAAAGAAACGAATACAGCTGGGACACACAACACACACAACCAAATATTTCTTAGTTTTTATTTTCTTTTCCCTTTGTTTCTCTCTCCCCGATTTTCCTATGGTAACGACTTTACGATAACAAAGTACTTCTTTTTTTCAGTTTTAACACAACAAAAAATACAGAGAGCCATCTAAAACTCATACAATGTCTTCTTGTGTTTGTTTTGAAACTGGGAAGCCCTGTAAGAAGATCGTTGAACACCGCAGCAGAACAGAGAAGTACATAGTAAGTCAGCTGTGCTCCTGATTGGCAAAATTGCTTTGCTGCACATGCAGGCTGCACATGCAACCTGCATGTTCTTTGTTTACTGCAGCGAGCAGAGCGGCAGAGATGCAGTGATACCACACAGTAAGATCTCCTCTCCTTTGTTCCCCAGGCGATGCCTCTGTTGTGGCAGTGCGTGAGCCGTTTCCGGATGCCCGAGGGGCAGCATAGTGGGATGAACCCATTCTCTGGGCAAAGCCACCGCAATGGCAGTTTCATCCCACTGTACGGTGTAGTTTGCACAGAAGATTGCCAGACCATACAGCGCACGGTTCGCCCTTGCGCGCTTGCCGAAGGGCCGTAAAACACACACAAACACCCACGATGCGACCACGAGTCCGTCGTCTTCCTATTAGCTTGCGGCACCGTTTCCGATCTGGTTTCGGACGATAGTGCCAGGACGGTGCATTCAACGGTTTGTCGCCACTTTGGGGGGACGCTATGAGCAAACCCACAAGCACGCTACCGGGCGGATTTTGGTTCGTCACAACATCACGGACCAGCACCTAGTCATGTAGTACATACGAGTAGTACAAAGTTTTTGTTTACGAGTACGCGGATGTGCGCAGTTGTTGTTCCTGCAGGTGCTGTGCATGCTGACCCGTTGTTCTCGAAAGCATTCCTTCATCCTGCCCCAAAGGGTTCTTTCTGCATGCCCCTGGTCCGATCACGTGCGGTCCTTCATGCATTGTCACCCTAGCAACAATCCTCCTTTCGGGTTAGAGCGAAACAAAAACGTGGAGATCCTTTGGGCGCAGGTGTACGGTCGACCCTGCCGCAATTCCACTGGACAACACTATCTGCCCCTTCTGTTTTAGAGCGCATACACATGCAACTCACACTACACCCACATGCACACACACACACACACACCGCATCTACATCACCGCCAATTCCTCCGCACAAATTCCTTTTTTTCCTGCTTTTTTTTTTCTGCCCATTTTCTATTCTCCGCGCTCTTTTTTTTTTTCGCTTCTTCTTTCCTTTTTCTTACCCGCTTTTGCCCGCGCAGAGTCGCAAACGGATACCGACAAAGCGAAAAAAAAGCGAAACACGACGATCGGGACGATCCAGGCACCCAAATCAAACTAACCACCCCCCCGAAGAAACAAGGGCGAACGCGAAATTAAAACGGCTATTGGCCATGGTGTCGCCCCTATCGCCCGCGCCCAACTCCACGCTCAACAGCCTCCCTTCTTCAACAGCAGCGCTGCCCAACACGACGGCAACGACGGAGACGACAGAAATAAGCGAGACGACGACAGCGACGAGCAAGAAACAGCAGCAGCTGGCAACCGACTCGTACGAAATCTTTCACGTATCCTCGGTCACCGCGACCTACGACCTGCAGACGCTCCGCGACAGCGCGACAGCGACAGCGACAGCGACGACGACGACGACAACGACGACCCTGTCCGATACGAACGCTCTCCCTCCAGTAAATGGTGCTGCTACCACTCCGACCGACAGCATGGACACCACGACCATTACTGCCTCCGACGGCAGCTCCCCGTTTGTGAACTCGGTGGACGCCACGACGACGGTGACCACGACGACGACGAAAGAAGACGAGCACAACAACAGCTGCCAGGAGAATGTTGCGCCCAGTCCCACCCCCGCGCCCAAGCCACGGCCGTCGATGCCGCCTTCGGCCAGCGGAAACGTGGTCAAGCACGCGCGGCCCATCTCGCGCATCTTGTCTGGCTCCGAGCTCTCCCCTCTCAAGATCTTACAAGGACGTGTCACAGGAGGATCGGGCGGCGGGAGCCCGGCATCGCCCGACAGCGGCGCCGGCAGCCACAAGGATGGCAGCGAGGACCTGTCACCGACATCTTCTCCTCCGCTCTCGCAGCGGCCGCCGCCGGCATCTGCGGCCACAGCGGGCGCGCCCATCCACCCGTTCGGACGCCTGCAGCGAAAGGTCACGTCGCCCGAGAAGCGGTTCCCTGTTAAGGTCAGCGTGCCGGTCATACCAACGGCTGCGGTCTCGACCACACCCACAGGATCCATCGGAGGGGGGTCGGGGACAGCAACGCCGACCGGGGCCCGGTCGCCAGGGCGACTGGCCACGCCCTCTTCTCCGCAGCTCGGCCATTCCATGTTTGAGCAGATGCAGATGAAGATGCAGCAACAGCCCCTGCACGGACGCCAGCTCAGCCTGGACGAGGCCATCCAGCACACCGAAGGCCTGCGGCAGGCGATTGAGATCTTCGAAGACGAGGCCAGTGTCATTGAAAATGGCGGCGACCTGGGGAGCGACGACGGGAACACGAATCACAGCAGCCACAGCCACAGCCATAGCCACAACAACAACAGCAGCAGCGGCAACAGCCACAGCAACAGCAATGGCAGCAGCAACAATAACAGCAACAGCCACTCGCCGCCACAACAACACCAACGAAACAAGCCCAATGGTGAGCAACGTAAGACCAGCTTGGGCATCGACGAGGTGCTTGAGGACCCCGCCCACGACGACGATCTTGCCGGCATGGACGACACCATGGTCAGCACCTTCAGCACATTCTCGGCCGTGCCGAACATGACCATGTACACCAAGATGCTCCAGAACCACGCGGGTGGTGGTGGTGGCGTGGCCAACGGCAAGTTGGGCACGGCTTTTGCCGCCAACGGCCGCGCTACGAACGGACACGACCTGTCGCCCAAGCGGACGCCACGCGCTAACGGCAATGGTGTCGGCGCCGGACCCCTACCCAACCGGACCGGCCACTACGACATCGGCAACACGACGAACCTGCTGATAGACTTCACCGAGCAGCTGCGACTGGCGCACAGCCAGCAGCAGTCGCCGTCCAAGTACACGCCTGGAGGCGCGAACGGCACCTCCTCTTCGCCCGACGGCCACAGCCACCACTACTCGGCAGCAGCCACTCCCCAGCGTAAGAGCCTGGCCAACCTGCTGGACTTTGAGATTCCGCCCATGCCGACCCCGCGCAGCATCCCCACGGTGACGCCGCGCGAGCTCGAGAGCCTCAAGTCCAACTTCCTGTCCGAGATTAGCGGTCTCAAGGCGACGTTGAGCGGCAAGGAGGCCGAGGTGACGGCGCTCAAGACCGCCGTGGGCGATGCCGAGAAGCGCGTGGGCGAGTGCATGGAGCAGCTGCGCGAGGACCGGACGGTCCGGGAGCAGCTCGCCGACGAGAAGGACATGTGGGAGCGCCGCGGCCGCGAGATGGAAGAGGTGCTCCGCAAGGTCAAGGGCGAGATTGTGCTGAGCCAGCGCGAGCGCGACGAGCTGGAGCACAAGTTTGACGAGTCGGAGAAGCGCCGCGAAGCCGCCGAGATGATGGCCCAGGAGGCCGAGAGCAAGATGGCCGCCATGCGGGCCGGCCGGGCTACTGCCGAGGCTGAGAACAATGCCGCCAATGGCAACGCCAATGGCAATGCCAATGGCAATGGCGGTGCGACTAAGAACCGCAGCGCCAGTGGCAGCACGCCGCCGTCGTCGACCCAGCGCGAAGTGGAAATTGCCGTCGAGCGCGTTGCGCGGGAACTGCACGCGGCCTACAAGTCCAAGCACGAGACCAAGGTGGCGGCGCTCAAGAAGAGCTACGAGGCGCGCTGGGAGAAGCGGGTGCGCGAGCTCGAGGCGGCCGCCGAAGCCATGGCCAGCGAGAACGAGAAGCTGCGGACGGCCACGCGCGACTACTCCCGGGGCGGCATCAGCGCGGAAGAGAACAAGCGCAAGGAGGAAGAGCGCCGCGAGCGCGAAGTGCGCGACGCGTCCCAGATCAAGGAGCTCGGCGCCGAGGTCGAGAAGCTCGAGGCCGTCGTGCGCACCGTCAAGGCCGACAATGCCGAGCTGCGCGGGCTCCTGGAGCAGGAGCGCGTCGAGAAGGGCGAGCTGGTCATGCTGGCCGAGGAAATGATGTCCATGCAGCAGAGCTTCATTGCTGGTCCGGGCGGCAGTGGTGCCGCCGCCGCCGCCACCGCCGCCGCAGCCGCCGCAGCCGCCGCAACAACAACAACAAGGACAACAGCAACGTCGGGCAGCAGCAACGGCAGCAGCAGCAGCACCACCACCACGTCTTCCTACAGCAGGATGCGCGCGGCCAGTGGCAGCGGTACCAGCTCGCCGCGGCGGCAGCAGCAGCTGCCGCCCAAGACTCCCGTGTCGGTCTCGCGCACGGTGGTGGTGCCCAGCGCCAACCAGAGCGCCAAGCGTCATAGCATGATGATGATGCCCGGGAGCGCCACGGCCACGACCACGGCTGCAATGACGGGCACAGCGGCCATGACGCCACACCACGGAGGAGGAGGCCGGCCGCTGAGCATGCATGGCGGCCCGGGGCGCTTTTCGGGTCTGAAGCCGCCCAACAGCAGCGCCAGCTCGAATATCGTGTCGGGCGTGCCGACGCCTGGTGGCGGTGGTGCGGCGCCCAGCCGCATCGGCCGTCTGGGCCACGACCGGAAGCAGAGCGGCCTGGCGGGCGGGATTCCCCGGCCGGGCAGCGGTCTGATGAGCTCGATTGAGAAGATGGGCAGCTACCGAGGACGGGGCGAATGAAGAGAGAGGTTGTTTGGCCCCTCCCCCCCCCAAAAAAAAATAATAATAATGAGACTCACTGCCCCAGAGGCATGCATGTTATTTTTTTTTTTTTGTCTTCAACTGCTCAACTCCCTTTTCTTTTTTCTTTTTTTTTTCTCCCCTCTTCTCTATTCTGCTCTCTTTCTCTCTCTCTTCCCCTCTTCCTCTTGGCCCTCTTTCTGACTCTTCTTTTTTGGAATTCTCTATGATTGAAACGAGTTTTATGTACAGACCGGATCGGTTTTTTATTTTATTTTATTCTTTTCTTCTCAAGGACAAACAAGGGTGATTCGGACACTCCCCTGTTCTGCCTTTTTCTGCTTTGCTTTTCTTTGCTTCGCATTCTTTTTTTTTTCTACGTCTCTGGACATTGGCAAGGAGGAGTTGTTAATGAAAACCACCGGCATGGCGTTTATGTCCCTGTCTAATCCATCAACCAACCCAACTCACGATGGTGTGTCTCTGTTGCCAGAGACACACAATGTTTCAAAAACTCCCCCATTCATCTCACTGGTGTTTTCTGTTTTGTTTTTTGCATGCAACAGGCTCGGGATAGTATAGTCGTTTGGGTTTTTTTTTTTTTAGGAAGCCTGTTGTATATGTACTACTATGAAAGACGGAAATAACAAACGCTTTTCACTGTTTGGACCCTTTTCCCCTGGCTGTGTATCTCGTTGACCTTTGAATGGTACACGGATACATGCAAAATCATTCTCCTCCCTTGACTTTTTGGTGATGATGTGAAAGAAAGAAAACAGTACTCCCCCCCCGATGACGCCATGTTCGCATTGTTTTTTCGTTCTTTTTTTTCGTTTGTGTTTTTGGCTGTCATACCAGTCTTTCCTCATGGGCTTTCATATGCCATTTCAGTTGGTCTTTGTCGTCTTAGTGTTCGTCCAGTTTTCGTCTCTTGCCTCCTTCTTGCTGTGTCTCGTCCGCCGACCCCGATAGCGGAAGCGACTCGTGCTTGTACGTCTTCTTGCCTTCGCCGTACGAGCCGGCCGTCTGGCCGGACCCCCGCAGCTTGTACTTGTAGATGGTCAGGCCCTCCAGCCCGACGGGGCCCCGCGAGTGGATCTTGTTGGTGCTGATGCCCACCTCGGTGCCGAAGCCGTAGCGCATGCCGTCGGCGAACCGCGTCGACGCGTTGTGGTACACGCCGGCCGAGTCCACGGCGGCCATGAACGTCTCGGCGTGCTCCGCCGACGGCGTCAGGATCGCGTCCGTGTGGTGCGACCCGTGCGCGTTGATGTGGGCAATGGCCGCCTCGAGCGACGGGACCGTCTTGACCGCCAGGTCCAGCGACAGGAACTCCGTGTCAAAGTCGCTGTCCACGGCGGCCTGCACCTGCGACGCGTGCTTGTCCGGTCGGCCCGCTGCGGCCACCCGGTCGGCCACGACTTTCGTCGCCGGGTCGCACCGCAGCGTCACGCCCGCGGCCAGCAGCGCCTCGGCCACGGCCGCCCAGGCCGGCTCGTCGACGGCCTGGGCGTGCACCAGCAGGGTCTCGGTGCTGTTGCAGGCGGCCGGGTAGCCCGTCTTGGCGTCGAGCAGCACGGCGGCGGCTTGGACGGGGTCGGCGACGCCCGCGTCCAGGAACACGCTGCACAGCCCGTCGGCGTGGCCCAGCACGGGGATCCGCGTGCCCGCCTTGATGGCCCGCACCAGCTCGTTGGAGCCGCGCGGCACGACCAGGTCGATGTCCCGGTCCAGCGCCAGCAGCTCCTGCACGACGTCCCGCCGGGTGACCAGCTGGACGGCGGCGGACAGCGAGCCCTGGCCCTGGCCCAGGGCCTGCGCCAGCACCGTCGCCATGGCCAGCATGGTCTGGGTCGACTCCTTGCCGCCCTTGAGCAGCGCGGCGTTGCCGGACTTGATGGCCAGCGCGGCAATGTTGGCCAGCACCTCGGGCCGGGCCTCGAAGATGACCAGCAGCACGCCGATGGGGCAGGTGACGCGCTCGAGCACGAGGCCGTCGTCCAGGCGGGTGCGGAGGGTGACGCGGCCCACGGGGTCGGGCAGCCCGCGCACGTCCAGGATGCCCTGCAGCATGTCGTCGTACTTGCCCGGGCGGCCGAGGTCGAGGCGGGCGACGAGCGACGGGTTGAGCCGGCCGGCGGCGGCCTCGGCCTGGGCGGCGGCCAGGTCGAGCTGGTTGGCGGCCAGGATGGCGTCCCGCGAGGCGGCGAGGGCGGCGTGCATGGCCGTGAGGGTGGCATTGCGGTCGTCGGCCGACAGGGTGGCGAGGATGTGGGAGGCGCCCTTGGCGGCGCGGGCGGCGTCCGCCGGGGCGGCGTCAGTGAGGGACATTGGGAGAGGGGGGGGGGGGGGGGGGGGGGGGGGGGGGGGGGGGGGGGGGGGGGGAGGAAGAGGAGGGGTGTGTTGGAGGGGTATGGTTGGAATGCGTGTTCTATGCCACGCTGCCTCTACTCAAGTGCCACGGTATCGACCAAACGGAGGGATGTCGTTGAAACGTCGTCTGAGGAGGAGTCATTGTTTTTGGGGGCAGAAAATGCCAATGTGGTGTTCACCGCCCTGGAGCTACAGAACGGTCTAGTATTAATATGCTATTCCTCCCAGAGGGAGAACAAGCTAATATCATGCTTTCAGTTTGAAACTAGGAAAAAAAGCAAAGGAAAAATAAAAAACCCTATCTGACGGGCAACACTTCCCCCCCTGGCGTTTGGTCCAGCAGAACCTCGCCGAAGGAGCGTGTTGCGAACTGCGGCGGCTTGCGCGTGTACGCCGCCCCTTGGTCCTGCAGTCTCTACGGCAAGCTGGCCCATCAGCTGGACGGCATAACCTGCGGTTCTACGGGGCCTCGTGCGCACGTCTCTTCTGCCCTTCTGTCACTCGCTGGTTCTTGTGGTGCTGAGAAGAAGGACGATCGATTCAGGTGGTGTTTACAAAATGCGCCTGTCCATTGTTTACGCTGGCCTTACAGAAAATGAATGTGCGGTTGCCAGATCAAAATGTTCTTGTCCGTGAATTCCTTCGATGCCCGCTCGTCGTCAAAGCCCGGCAACGGGACAAAGTCGCGCACGCTGTTGTCCCAGTGCGGCAGCGTCAGCGTTGTGCGCAAGCGAGGCACAGCAGCCGCCCACGGGGGCGCCTCTTCAAAGACGGGCGTGCGGGCCCTCCACTCGTCCAGCATGGAGTGCGTAAAGATGCCGGGGGCATCGCGCGGCAGGCCAAGGGAGATGCGCCTGTTGAAGGCCAGCACCATCAGCCGCGTGATGCAAGCGAGGCACGCGTATCTCTCCGGGTTGATGTCCTGGGGGTCGGGGATCGCCCGCACCGGCCAGTGGCTGCCGTGGTACCAAAACGCTTCCAGCTCATTGCGTATCCCGAGGTGCTGGTCGAGCACGAGATGCTCATAGATGCGGTACAGGCAGTCGAGCGGACTGTCGCCCTCGGGCACGACCCGCCGGTGCAACAGTGGTAGCTCGCAGACGACGCGGTTGGCAAGCAGGTAGCGCGGGACCGGCGGCAAGCCGTCGTGGTCGCGGACGGGCGCGTCAGGCGCGCCGGGCGGACTGACCGGGTAGATCTTTTTCTTTTTTCGTGGAAGAAGGTGTGTGCGTCGCATCCATATGATGAGGCGCGTGTAGAGCCGATGACTCGTGCTTCGTATCATTGTATCGCGGTGTGTGACAGAGTTGGTAGCAGGATGGAGGACGATCACGTCCCGGCTGCGGCGATGCCCATCTTCTCTAGGCATACCATCTGGTCCGTGCATCGAGGTCACGTGAGAGGAAGGCCCTGACAAGGCCCTGGCAAGGCCCTGGCAAGGCCCTACGAGCAGAACCGGCAAGCTCAGGCACCCGCTGGCACGCCTTGTGGCACATCGGACATCGCGGTTCTAGTCGGTTCTACGAGCAGTCTTGCTGTTTGCGACACGGGGGGGCGGCATTGGGACATCTCGAGGCTAGCTGGCGCAACGGCCCTCGAATTCTCCATCTTTTTCTTTTTTGACGTCTGCTGCATAGTATGCATGCGCATTGCTTCAGCAGAATCGCATTCGTTCGTCGCATCCAAAGCGTAGAACCCAGTCGCACCCTGCTGGGGCACACCCTCGGCCGGTCCGTCTCTTTCTTATCGAGCCAACGTGGAGAGGGCGGTCACTTGAGCGAGTACGACGCCCCAATATTCGGCAACCACCGCAAGCGTGGGATGTCTGGAAGAACATGATGCCGGCGGCCATCGGGATCGAGACCATCGGATATCAGGTGTGGGACGGGGGGAAAGTACGGGCAGGTCACAGAGTAGGAAGGAGGAAAGCAGGCAGTGATCCACACCCACCGGTCTCGGGCTGACGTCCCGTGTTTGGCTGGGCGTGCATCTGGCCAAACAAGAGCAAAGAGGCGACCGCAGTCGGCCGCACGTTGTGGTGGCCATCGGCAGACGTGCTGGGCCCCGTTCACGAGAATTCCGTTTTCTCTAATCGAATTGGAAATGGCGATTCCAGGGCCTGCGCTTTCGTGCTTTCGTGCCCACAGCGGCGCTCCATCGCCAGCGCTCGGTCTTGCCGTGTTCGCGTTCTGCTCCAGTTGATAGCAGATAATGCTACCCCCAAAAAGGAGAAAAAAACCCCCCAAAAAGACGATTTTCTTTGTCCCTGTCATGGACAGCATTCCGCATTTCGCCTATGGTAAATGATTGGCAACCCCCCCCCCCCCTTCAGGGCTTCCTCGCCCACGAAAACGGCTGTGCCGAATACCCGGACTAGCACTCTTTCCCCTCAAAACCTGTCTGGGGGTCTGTTGCCCGTTCCAGCAGTACACCACCAACTGGTCAGCTACGTATCAGATCAGTGCGAAGGAAAGCCCTTTCGTCTTGCCGCCCGCCCAGGGTCCTGGGAGGAGCTCCTCGGCAAGTGGGTGGTGACCTCTTTTACTAATCATTATCTCTTTCGAATTGGTTAGTGGTCATTGAGGAACCCGTCAACAGAGAAGCCACTGCGAATACCTACAATACGAAGAACCACGAGTGCGGGTACCAGCTGTCCACCCACCCCCTGTCCGATGACCACTCCACCCCTTTCACTGCCGCCACTGTGGTTGCGCCGTCCTTCGGACCTGGGCCTCGCTCCAGATCGGCTCCCACAGCCCGGCTAGCGACCACCGTATCCCCGCGAAATCGCAAAAGATATGTTTTTTAGTTAGCTAGCCCGCACAAGCTTAGGTGTAAAATGGGTCGAGCTCGCCCCTTCGCAGAGTTGCAATGTTTCCCACTGCATTCCCCGGCTTTTTGGTCTGTCCATCTGTGAAATTTTTTATTTTTATTTTTATTTTTTTGGTCCTCCCCGGCCATTCTATGCCTATTCTTTCTGTCTTTTACCATTGACAACGCCACGACCGGGGGCTGATCTCCTCCTTTCAAGTCTACGGACTATCATCACCTACACCCTGGGTGTTTTAATTTTTCGACTCCACTGCTGTCAATGTCAAAACTCTAATTTTCAATTGGGGGTGATTCTTTATATTCCTTGTTGGGACCCCACGACGGGCAGTATCCGGGTCGACGAGTACATGACAGCAAGCCAGTAGAGGGAGGTTCTACACACGCCCGGGTTGTAAACTGTATTCCGTTGGATATTTCCGATTTGGAGTCGAGACATATGCGCCCAGGTCAAGGAGGCGAGCAAGTCCACTGGAGCCAATCCGATTGTGAATAGCCCTGGCGAGCCCTCCAGAGATTCTTTGATACTCTGTATTGCCTACCTTCCCATTTTCCGAACCACTCTCTCAGGACGCTCTTTCCTCATCCAGATTCCTATGAACTGTCCTCGTGCCTGTGTTGCGAAGAGACGCCAGCAGCAGAAACCAAGAACACAACTCGAAGGTGGTGGCCATGGCAGGGGACGAGAAAGAGCAGGCAGGTGACCTCACACACCAAGACGGCCATGCATCTCCTCCGTCCACCGGGGGTCGAACGGGGTCGACCGGTGTTGGGGGACACAGCACCAACGAGAATAGCCATGGCAATGGCTTGACGGTGGCCGGCGGGGACGAGAACGGAGAGGGCAGCGGCGACGCCTTTGACGAGAAGGAGACGTACCAGCAGACCAGTCAATCCCGGACAGCTGTCGACAAGGAGACGATGGCGGCAATGCCAGGAGCCAACAAAGAGGGAACTTCACCAAGACACAAACAAGAGGCCGATGAGGACGATGACTCATATGACGACGACGACGACGACGATGAATTTGAGGAAGAGCCGCCCGAGGACGACGGCATCCCTCCGCTTGCCAACGAGGCCGGCGCTGGCATGCAGGCCCTCGAGATTGAACTGTCGCGTACGCACTCGCGCAACCAGGCGCCGTCCATGCACTCACGACACCACGCGCGGACGGCAACCGTGATACCACGATCGAAGCGGAGGGGTCTCTTTGGCCAGTTTGCGCTCCTGCCCGAGGTCGACCAGCCGTACCTGTACACGCGGCGGACCAAGTGGCTGATCACGACCATCATCGCGTTGTCGGGGGCGGGTGGTCCGATGGGCTCGTCTCTGTTTTACCGTGAGTAGAGGAGACCAAAGGGAACCGAAAAGAATGAGGAAGAAAGGCACTAACTGCAACCAGCGGCCCTGTCGGAAATGGCCACGGATCTCCATACCACGACCACCGTGGTCAACTTGACTGTCGCCCTGTATATGTTGGCCATGGCCATTTTCCCCCTGTGGTGGTAAGCATACCATGCCATCGCTAGCCCCCCCCCCTTCTTTCTTCTTTCTTGCTTCCCTTTTCTCTCTTCTTTTGATGATCCTAATCCCTGGACCCAGGTCCTCCTTCTCCGAGACCTTTGGACGCCGCACAGTGTACATTGCCTCCTTCTCCCTCTTTGTCGTTTTCTCGGCCCTCAGTGCCATCAGCAACAGCATCGGCATGCTGATTCCCATGCGCATTCTCGGCGGCGGCGCATCGGCCTCCGTGCAAGCCGTCGGCGCCGGCACGCTGGCGGATATCTGGGAGCCACACGAGCGCGGCCGGGCCATGGGCATCTTCTATCTGGGTCCGCTGACGGGCCCGCTGTTTTCGCCCATCATAGGCGGTGCCCTGGCACAGCGATGGGGATGGCAGAGTACCATGTGGTTTATGACGTGCTTTGGCGGCCTGGTCTTGCTGGCGCTCTTCCTGGGCCTGCCCGAGACGCTGGTCAAGCACCCTCCGTCACCCGCGAGCACATCAGCCTCGGCCTCGGCCTCGGCCTCTGCAGCGGCGGCAGCCTCTGCATCCACCCCCCGGGCCGCGGACCCCGACCTTGACGGCGCGGACGGCGCGGCCCTCGCGCCCGCCCTCACGCGCATGACCACGGCGCAGTCGGTGCGGGTGCACACGCAGAAGCTGGTGACGTTTCTGCAGCACGCGTTTGTGCACCCGCTGTCGGTGCTGCTGTACCTCAAGTTCCCGCCGATTGTGCTGACGGTGGTGTACGGCGCGGTGACGTTTGGCGCGCTGTTTGTGCTCAACGTGTCGATCCAGTCGGTGTTCTCGCGGCCGCCGTACCAGTTTGGCGAGCTCATTGTGGGCCTGATGTACATTCCCGGCAGCCTGGGCTACATTGTGGCGTCGCTGCTGGGCGGCCGCTGGATCGACAACATCATGGCGCGCGAGGCGCGCAAGGCCGGCCGCTACGACGCCGACGGCCAGCTGCACTACCTGCCCGAGGACCGCATGCGCGAGAACGCCTGGCTGTCGGCCAGCCTCTTTCCCGCCGCCCTGATCTGGTACGGCTGGACGACGCAACACGGCGTCTTGTGGGTGGCGCCGGCGCTGGCCACGTTCTGCTTCGGCGTCGGCAGCATGCTCGTCTTTGGCTGCGTGACGACGATGCTGACCGAGTTCATGCCGCGGCGCAGCTCGGGCGGCATTGCGCTCAACAACTTCCTGCGCAACATCTTCTCGTGCGTGGGCGCCGTCGTGACGCAGCCGCTGATCTCGGCCATGGGCGTGGGCTGGCTGTGCACCATGGTGGCGCTGGTTGCGTTTCTGATTGGCAATGCGTGCATCTGGGCGCTGCGGCGGAACGGCTCGCGGTGGCGGATCATGATGGACGAGCAGCTGTCCAAGATGTAGAGGGGGGGGAGAAGAAGCCGCCCAAGAAGGAGAGCCGAGAGGAAAGGGCAAAAATTCAGAAAAGAAGCAAGTAGCTGAAAGGAACCGCCGAAAGGAACCACGGAAGGGAACCGCTGTGACATCAGCCAAAAAGTCGACCCCAGTTAGATAAACAGGGTCGTATATTTACATAGCGAGCTTTGACTGGTTTTATACGTTTGATACCTAATGGGAATTGAATCTGAAGGTTTGCATTTCGTGAGCATCTCCCTGTGCTCTTGCCCCTTCGAATTGGATATACCTTTGCCTTTGCGAGTCTCTTCCTGCACTCTTTCTCCATCTTACATTCTCTCTCGACCTTGTGGAGTTCGATAGCCTCTGGTTGTCCTCGGTCCCTTCTTCGTCCAGAACCAGGACCCCCCCCTCCTCTCTCGGATGCTATTATACATTGAAAATCAAATTTCCCGTTCCAAGAAAGGCTGCTCTGTTTCTTGCCCAATGACGCCCGCTCCGTATATGCAAAATGGGCACCCAAATGAATAAAAACCGACGCTCTCCTCTTTCCGCCCGTCCCCCATTAAATAAAAAGTCTTTTTTGGGGGGGCCTCTGTCGTCATCCGTCTCTCTCTCTCTCTCTCTTAGCCCATCAACTGGCTAGCATCGTCGGGCGGCCACCGCACCTGCGCAAACGTCAGGCACCGCTTGATGCTCTGCACGTACTTGCGCGTCACGTCGTCTGTCATCACGCCGCCTTTGTCGCCCCCGTGCAGCTTCTCCCGGGCGCTGCGCTCGTGGATGCCCACCATGATCACGCCGATCGGCCAGGCCGCCTTGCCGATGCTCAGCCGCAGGTACGCGTCGTTGGCCTCGACGTACCGCCGCGCCTGCGCCGCGTGCACAATCTCCACGACCGCCGCCAGGATCTTGTCGTCCATGTCGCCCGCCTCCAGGTGCCGGAACAGCGGCGTCAGCGACGCCCGGCTCTGCTCCATGATGGTGCGGGCGCTCCGGGACGCCTCCGTCGGCGCGGCGTCCGGGTCGCCGCCGCGGTCCCGCGACGCGGCCGCCTCCGCCTCCGCCAGGGCCTTTCGCCACTCGTCCAGCAGCAGGTTGAAGTAGCTGGCCAGCTGGCGGTACAGGTAGGCGCGCCCGGCCGGGTCGCGCGGGATCGCCGTCGCCGCCGGCACCTGCATGTCTTTTTCCTCGACGGGCAGCAGCGTCGTCGGCACTGGCAGCTTGGCCGCCGCCGCCGCCGACAGCGCCGTCGGGTGCGTCAGCCGCGCGTACCGGCGCAGCCGCTGCGCGTGCGTCTCGCCAAACAGGGCGGCCGGCTCGCCGTGCGCCCGCAGCGCCGCCCGCAGCGCCGCCTCCTCCATGTCGGGGATCCCGCACTCGTCGCCGTTCTTCTTCTTCTTCTTCTTCTGCTCGTCGCTCTCCTCCGCGCCCCCACCCGCGGGCCGCGCCGGCAGGCCCAGACGCTTCCGCCGGGCGCGCTCCTCCTCGGCCTCGCGCTCCGCGCGCCGCCGCCGCGACTCTTCGGCCAGCCTCCGGCGCTTCTCTTCGCGCGCGCGCGTCTCTTCGGCCAGCTCGTCCTCGCGCTTGCGCTTGGCGGCGGCCTTGGCCTCGCGCTCCGCCTCGCGCGCCTTTTGAGCGGCCAAGTAGGCGGCCCGGCGCTGCTCCTCGGCCTCGCCGATGCGGACGTACTTTTTGGGAGGCGGCGGAGGCGAGGCGTCAGCGGGTTTCTTGTCGTCGTCTTTGCCGGCACTTGGGCTTCCGTGGCTGGTGGTGGTGGCGCCGCCGCCGCCCTTTTTCTTTTTGGCGATCTGCGCCGACATCAAGGACGCAAAGTCCATGGTTGGGCCGGTTGTGGTTTTGCTTGTCGGGGAAAAAAAAAAGAACGGGTGTTGTCTCGGAAAGGGAGGAGGGAAACGGTAGAGCTGTGCAGCCGCGGCTCGTCGAAGGAGGGCTTGCTCGTAGATCGCTGTGCCAACAAAGAGTTGTGCTGGTGGTTGCGAGAGGTTCCGAGGTTTTGTAGCAGAGATTATGCCTGGCCAAAAAATTGGCTAGGAGCGTTCTTCTCTCTAGGCCCACTGAGTGGCTCGGTTGCTTCAGCCGCGTCCCAGGCAGGGCCACTAAGAAAAATGGCCGCCCCGCTTCGCCAAGACCTTTTCTTCCAGGCCCCCATACTCGGTCTTCACTTCTCTCTTGCTTTTGGGTTTCGAACGGACAGCCGACTATTATCCAAGCGACCAACTGCAGGATGCATGACGACGGGATGTAGGATTGGTACGAAAGATCAAAGGGCTTGTGCCGCACATCCAAAGACCAAACGCCTTCCCGGCGCCAGATTACGCCCAAGATGGCTGCGACCAGCTCGACCTGTCCGTTTCTGCTGAAGCTCTTCTATCGCACGGGCGCTTTCCACAGGTATGGTTCCTGTTCTTGGATGTTGCTTGGGTGTCTTGGTGCGCCTCTGAGCCGGCTAACACAGACGCATTCACCAGGCCAGACGAGTTTGCCTCGGACGATTCCTTGCCCTTCGTTCCCGTCTACACCTTCCCGTCATGCACCCTTCATGACCTCGTCCTCCACCTGGCAGCGGCCGAGCGACCCGTCCTGCCCAGCCCGTCTGCGGGCACGCGCGTGGCCTTCCGCCTCGTCTACGCAGACACGCGGGGCTCTGATGAGAATGGAGGATCGGGAGGCGGTGGCCCCCCGCGCTTCGTGGTGAAGGACCTGGGAAGCGTGGTAGTTGGCAGTGGCGGCCGCGCCACCACCCTGGAAGCTCCCCATCATGGCAAAGACAGCGCCCACGGCAGTGACAATGGCCGCAGCGACGATGACGACGACGACGACGACGATGATGATGACGATGACAGATACAAAACGCTTTCGGGATCGCGCTACGTGGTCGGCGACTACATCTCGTGCGCCATCCTGCCGCCGCTGGCCAACGGCAAAGTGGCGCCGGCCTCGGATGCCCGCAGCGGCCGTGGCTTTGGCATTGGCGAGGGACGGGCGAGCGCCATGCCGCGCTTTGGCGGACGGAGGGACGACTACCGGAGCAGCAACCGCGGGCCACGGTCTGGGCCGCCTGTCCCGGTCGGCGAGTGGAGGCGCGGCGAGATGCTGCCAGAAGAGCCAAGCTGGGGACGATCCGGCGGCGGCGGTGGAGGCGGCAGAAGTGGACGCTACAGGAGCCGAAGAGGGCGTTGGTGAACAAGGTTCAGCCTGAGGGAGAGATGTTGACAGAATACTACGGTATCCCATAGTTGCTACTGTAATCACAGGCCCCGTCTTCCAACGGGACGCATGGCCAGACACAATATCGACATGTCCCCGGGAACGGAGTGTCGAAAGCGCCACGGTCTCGCGGGGACGTTTTTTTGTTCTTGTTCATGTTTGCATTCAGGGCTACTTTTGGCCCACATGTTTCCGTTCTTATGTACAATTGCATCCATCCCAATTTCGATCGTAAGGCCCCCCCCCCCAAGTCTTCCCTCCCAGTTTCTTCGTCGCTTAGAACTCGCGGATGGGGTCGCCCCTCCGCTTCGCACGCAGAACGTATTTTCCCTAAAAATGGAATAAGGCACGGCCGTGTGTCAGAAAAAATCACATTTCGAAAAGCATGTCGACAAGCGACCGGAACCGGAGGACTGCCTGCATATGTTGAAAGAAGAAGGCGGGGAAGACTGACTTCGGTGTTGTAGGCCAGGATGCCAACCAGCGCCGGGATGACACCAATGAACATAAAGGAAAACCTGGCTGTGCGCTTGTTCCACCGGAAGTACTTGTACCGGTTCGTGGTCATGTCTGTTTGTCGCAAGAGCAGGTTAGCCAAAAAAACAACGATGGAAGTTATCGGGTGCACGCAGGCTGCGGCACATCAGGATATCGTCGCCGGAGGACCGCGGATCGCCTGGCAGGAAATGTTCGAAGGAAAGTCGTCACGTACTCGACAGCTTGACGATGGCCGGATCCTGGTCCATCTCTGTACACACAAGTGGTCAGTAAAAAATTCTCTTGGTCATTTTTATCTCTCTTTCTCTGTCGAAAGGGCCGCGCCGGTCGCTGAGACGGGGGGAAGGGAACGCACTGTAGTGTTGAAGGCCCGCCATCTTGAAGTCTGTTTCGGTCGGTGACCCTCTTCAATTGGTGGTGTTGCGGAGGGGGGGGGAGGTTGTTGTCTTGAAGGTGAGCGTTGCGCGATAGAAAGCTGCCGGTCGTGAAGTCACAAACTTGAGATCGAAATGGATCGGAACTGATTGGCGGATCCTGGTATCCACCTTTTGGCTCGTCTGGTAGTGATTATTGGTGGAGCTCTCAGCAGGCTCTGTCATAATTCGCACTGTCTATGGCGCTGTAAGGCCGCCACTGGTGCCCCACAACAGCGGTTTGTAGGCTCCAATTATCGATCCTATGGTTCTGCACTGTGGCATTTTCAGCGGTAGAAGGTGCCAAAAGGCCACACGCGCCTTCCCCAACCAGAGACGCGTTTTTGCTGCCCCTCCAAAAGCTCTTTGATATTCCCATCTTCTCGACGACTCCACGATGCACATGATCATGGTCTTATGAGGATAGAAGCAACTGTAGGGACAGCACGTTTGTGACGGCCACCACGCAAGATGACGACGACGGCCGAGGGTGTGAGGCTCTTCAGCCAGAGCTTCTTCAGCCCCCCGGCCGACTCACCGGCACTTGTAGCAGCCTGTCCAACAATCGACCTGAGTGCGGCAGTGGGCGAGGGCAATGCAGTGTACATACGGCGGCGCGGTGGTGATACTGTTTCCAAAGTCTCGGAGCGCAACAAAGAGGTCCAAGCCTTGACCTGGAAGGCAGATGGTTGGTCATTCTCTTCCTCCTCTTCCTCCCGTTGTTGTTGCTGTTGTTGTTGTTGTTGCTGTTACGGTCTTCTTCATTATCAAGGATTCCTTGCCAGGAGCAAATGCATCATGCTCATTTTTTCTAACGTGCACAGGCCAATGTCTTGCCATTGCATGGAGTGACGGCGTGGTGCGGCTTGTCGGACTGGAGAGCTCCAAGGCTGTCAACCAGATCCGGCTCTTTGAGAAAGACCCGAAGGCCATCTCGTTCATCAGCTGGTCCAAGAACCTTGTCGGCCGGCCCGAGGCATGGCAAGGCCAGCTTCTGGATGGCGGCATAGACGGTGGTCGGAGCAAGGAAATTGCCGACCTTCCGCGTGCTTTGATGTTCCTGGAAGTCGAAGACGATCTGCCAAAGCTCTTACCGTTGCCCGTGTCTGGTGGTTCCGGGTATGCTATCTACCTCATTGCTCTCTTCGTTTTTGGCCCTTTCACTTGAAGCACTTCATATGCATATGCTAACATTGAACCTCGTTAAAGGGATGACATGTTTGTGTTCTCTACGCGGACCTCGCTCGAGTTTATGTTTCCGACATTGAAGCCAAGCGACGGCGACTCGATCCATGTCATGGTCCTGGGCACAACAGACGGAGTCATCCATGTCAGCATCTACGACACCTTTGTGATGGGCGCCTTCAGGGTTGGCTTGCCCATGGACCCTGCCAGCCTGGCTGGCGAGAACCAGCCCCTGCTCCAACTGCGCCGCCACGCATCACACCCGGCCAGCTCCACGCATGTCCTCCTCCTGTCGAACGAAGAGCAAGACAGGCACGGCGTGTACCTCGCTCCTATGGACTTTTCTTTCGTCTACTCTTCTCCCCTCAACCTCTCCCTCGTCGCCTTCAAAGCGAACACATTTCAAAAGCTAGCGCGCTATATCAAGCAGACGCAAGTCCACATGCAAGGCGAGTGGCAGGCCGCAAGAGAGCTGCCTGGCCGCTTCCTCGCCAACATCCAAGAAGACCTCGAGCAAGAGCCGAGATACAAGAGCATCGACCATGCCCTGCGCGTGGCCGCACTGATCGGCTATGTCTCGCCCACTATGAAGCAGTGGCTGGTCGACACAATAGCCGAACGTGTAAGTTCTGGTCCACTCCTTACTGAATGCTTTCCAAGAAAGTTCTCGAAGGAAGAGCCGCGATTTTTCTAACCTTTCCATTTTTCTTTCATGCAAACAGGGCCACAAGCGGTGGGACAAGGCTGTCGTGTCGGGACTGGGAAACCTCCGCGACCTCATCCACGACAACATGATGCCGGCCCTCGACCGGGCCATGCTGACGCTCAGCCGCCTGCACGGCCTCGCCGATTTTCACAGCCAGGACGAGATCGGGTTCACAGCCGAGGAAATCGCCCAGCTCATGGACAAGGTAGCTTGTCTTATCCTGGCCTCGCACAATGCGCTGAGGCTGGTGACGGCCGAACTGGAGCTCTTCGTGGCCTTTTCGGCCTGGTTCCGGCAGCTGATCGAGCGCCTCGCACTGCCGGCGCAGGCCGAAGAGCAAGCTGAAAAGGAGCCTGTGATGAGTGTCACGCCGGTGCTGGACTACATCTCCAACCACCTGCTAGAGAGTCCGCTGGATGTGCATTTCGGTAAGGCGAGCGAGGCGGACTGGGAGGCGGACTGGCACACGATCGTCGAGCAGGGACAGGGAGACGAAGAGCTCCTGGATACGCTGGAGACCGAACTGGAAAAGGTGAACAACCTGGGCGTCGATACAGACCTGTTGGCGATGCTTGACAACGGCCCTCTGAACCGACATGCCCACAAAAAGGGTGGCGGGCCACGAACGACAGCACCTGCATCTGCATCTGCAGCGAGGAAAGGAAAGCAGCCTGCATACGTGCAAGAAGAAGAAGAAGAGGACACCGAGGAAGACGACGAAGATGAGGAAAATGATGGAAAGGGGGCCAAGCATGACGGGCCTGGCATGAAGGCGTTCCCCAAGTTTGCGTTTCTGACCAAGCTTTTCTCGATGCACGCCGACCGTGTTCTCAAAGACATTGCCGAGTCCGGGAAGCAGCACGTGCGGTTTGGCTCGTTGACGCGGCTGGATATCGGTGCACCAGTACAGAAGGCTGAGGTGGCTATGACGGCCGTGCTGAAGGAGGTACTGATTTTTTTTAATTTTAATCCATTGGAAAAGGGATGCTGGCTGACAACTTTTTCTTTATTTTTCAAATATAGGACAAGGAAGACAGCGCCAATGTCCTGGCCTTTACGGCACTTACAACAGCGGAACAGCCGCGGAACCGTATGTGCACAACAGACGAAGAAGAAGCGCAAAGAAGAGGGCGAAAGCTGACAGGTTATTTTAGTCTACCTCTTCCGTACAGCGGTCAGAACCAGCGAGGGAGCCAGCACCGCCGTGTCCACGCAGGCGTGTGGACTTGCCATTGGCGGCGAGGGCTCTGTGACGGACATCCAGTTCCTGGGTACAGAACTTGTGCTCGTATTGTGGACCTGGGCAGTCAAAGGTACCCCCCCCTCGTGTTCTCTTGTTCTTCTTGTCTTGTGGCTCACATTCTGTTCCCAGACCGCCCGCCACGCCTGCTGGCCATTCCGCTCCAGTCGCCCAAGATCGGATACGCAGACTACCATAACGGTGGTTCAAGCGTCACCGACAACGCGCTTCCGACCATCTCACTGCTCCTCGAGCAGCAGGCTGGCGGTCTTGCCAGTGATGGGCTGTGCTGGTCGGCGGACCTGGCACCTCCGCCGTCCAATGGCGTTGGAGCACTCGTAGCGCCGCCGAGTCCGCCAGTCGTTCGCATGCAGGTGCTCGAGCCGACTGGCGGGAGGGCTACAACAGCGACGACGACGACAAATACGGCTGCAGGAAGTACCCGGACCGAGGCACGGGTGTGTCTGATGCATGCCGACAGGACGACGTACCGGGTGTTTGTCTTGCCGCCGGTGGCCACCATGTTTGGCACCGACGAGGCATGAGACGAGGACTATGAGAGCGGCTAAGCAAACACACAGCAAAAAAAAAAAGAACGGGGAACCCCATGAAATGAAAAACAACCGGGAAAGAAGTGTCAAAAAAAATTGGTGCGTTTTAATCGTTATGCAACTTTTTTTTTTGTGATGTTCTGTTGCCCCCATTTCTTCTAGCGAATTTCTATGTCATGAGAAAAATCAAGAAAACGAGCCCAATCAGCGAAGGGAGCGAGGGGGAAAAAAAGGGGGATTATATACACACGGATGGGGGAAAGAAGGAATGGGGGAGTTGAAAAAGGGCTCGCCTTTTCCTTATATGTCCATTTTTAAATCATCATTGTCTTTTGTGCTTGGTGATCTCAAAGAACTCGGTCAGGCCCTTGACGACCACGTCGACGTTCATATTAATGAGCGGGATCTTCTCGTAGGAACCCTCGGTCATGACGGCCACCAGGGCCAGGTACTTGTCGACCTCGCGCAACAGAATGGGCTTGCTGCCGTCGGCTAGGACAATGCAGCTCTCGGCCCAGCGGCAGGCGATCTGGTCGCCCAGGGGCTGGTGCTGGGCGGTCTCGAGCTGCTGGTGGTAGACGTCGGAGCGGGCCCAGCTGCCATAGACCTCGGTTATGTCAATGATGCCGTCGATGAAGTCGGAGCACACCTCGTACGAGGCCATGTCGGCGGGCGTGCTGTCGGTGGCAATGTAGATCTTGGAGAGGACGTCGAAGAGATAGGCCTTTTCGAAGCGGCAGGTGCGGCACAGGGACGTCAGCATGGCCTCGAGCTGGCCCAGACGGGGGATCAGCTTCTGGATGACCTTGCTGAAGGCCTCAAAGATGCTGTGGTTGTAGATGCTGGTCAGGTGAAACGTGACGGGGGCGTTCTCGAAGCCCTGGTCGGACAGCTCGTCCTGGACGCGGATCATAATGTCGCGGTGGATTTCCATCTTGAAGTCGTCCGACAGGCCGTCGACCTTGTGGATAAAGACCTCGACATTGATGTCGGGGTAGTTGCGCTGGACGGTCAGGATGGTGCTGTTGAGCCGAGCGACGGCCTCGAGGTAGTCGTCCTGCGAGTCGATGACCCAGATCAGAGCGCCAACCTCGCTAAAGACATTGTCCATGTCCAGCCCGCGGCCCTCCTCGAAGTAATCGATCTGGCCAGGGAAGTCCCATACTTGGAAGTCCATAAAGGAACTAGAGGCGGTCAGCGAGGCGGTCAGCAGGAGCTGCGGGCATGAAGGGTAAGAACAAAGAGAGAAAACACGAGAAAAAACACAAGCGAAAGACAAAGAGACATACGCCATAGAATCTTTTTGTATGCGAGACGTCGATTCCAGGAACAGCGTCTCGTTTGGCGGCAACTTATGGAACACCACACTTGATATGGACGATTTTCCGCTCCTGATCAAAGTACCGGTCAGCGATTTGGGGGAGCATATCAACACGGAACTTCAACTCACGCTCTCTGTCCCATCAGCAACAGCCTTGGCTTGCCCTTTTGTGGCAGTGCCGGAACAGGTTCTGGCTGTGTGAGGGTAGCGGCCGCGGCTGGAGGAAGCGATCCATCTCGGTTCTGTAACCGTTGTCGGTTCTGCTCAAAGACACGTTCGAGGTTTAGCGAAGCTGGACTTATATATTTGGGAGGATGAGGGTATTGCATAGGGTAGTTGCTGTCGCTATAATCTGCTTCTGCAGGAGGCATGTCTTGGGCAAGCGAGGAAGAGGAAGAAGGGACGGAAGGGTCTTGCGGAGGAGAGGAAACACTGCGCGCTGATAAAGAGAAGGACATGATAACAAAAACTATGATGCTTGTCGCTGTTGAGAACGGCTATAATAGCTAGGGAAAAGTCTACTGAAGAGCAAGAAATTGGCACGGCAAGTAAGAGCAAAAAAAAAGGGCACAAACGGGAAACAGGAAAAGAGAAAGGCAGAGAGAAGAGAAGAAAAAAATGAACCAAGAAAGACGAAGCGAAAGCTGAAAAAGAAGAAAGCATATAATCAAGAGCGGGTCGGCTTTTTTGCGACCGCCATTTGTAGGCAGCCGGCAAAGAGCGAAAAAGAAGGCAGGGGAACCAGCGAGGAAAGAACGCATAGAGAGGGAGACGGAGAGACAGCCAAAGGGAGATGAGGCAGCAAGGAATGAACAACTGGAATATGACAAGGATAGATAGATACGGAATTCGGTATCCTCCGCCAGCGGCAGCCGCAGGTGGTGTCTCGAGCGTTTGCGCTTCCAAATATCCCCAAGCCTTGCCGGCATGAGCACATACCACCAGGGTGGGTTTTCTGAGTTCTCACTCTCTAGAGTGCAACGGCAGCGGGAAAAAAAGCCCCAAAAAAAAGCTCAAAGACAAAGAAGGAGAGGACAAAGGTGCGACTTTTTTGCGACAGCAGGACAAATCGGCAAGGGTGGGTGTGCGAGTGTGTTGCATCGAACGGAAAGAGGCTAGAATGAAGAAGCAGACATGCCTGAGGAGCCGCACATGGACCAAGACGGAACAGAGAAGGGTGGGAAAAAAAGAAATGCAAGATAAGTAGCAAGGGTATTAACTCAGCCGCGCAAGAAAGAAGAAAAAAGAAAAGAAAAAGAAAAGAAAACGAAAAAGAGCCCGAACTTCATGACCAGGGCACGTCTTGCCGAGATGCATACAAACCATGCATGCCAATTTAACAGCCATGCATGCGCAACCAGCCAGGCGGCTGCCCGGTCCGATAGAACGCGCGAAACGGAAGCGTGCCAGCGCGGCGGGTGTATGTGTATGTGTGCGTATGTGCGTATGTGCGTATGTGCGTATGTGTGTATGCGTGTGTGGAGAGTGCTTGTGATGTGCCAGTCTCTTGGGAAGGGAACATGTGTGTGCCGGTTGGGCAGGCAAGACAGCAATGCCGCAGCCGATGGTTGCACAAGAGCAAAACAAGACCCGACGAGAGAGAGACAGACAGTCGGAACGAGAGAGCTAGGCAAGCCCTGCGTGGGCGGAAGGAAGGAGAGGCTGTGGCTGTTCTCTCTCTTCGACACCCGTGCCGGTTCTGGGTTCTAGACTTTCTGAGCCGTCTGTCTCTGCTGCCGTTCTGTAGCCAAACGCAGCACAGCTTGCACGTACAGGTACGTCATATCTGCCGCGAGTCTCCTTTTCTCTGATCTGGCCATTCCTGCTTGTGTCCTGTGTCGGTGTCTGTGTTGTGTGCTTGTCCAACAGAAGGACGGCATCCTCCTCTTCGGCATGGCGGTGTGATGGGGGAAAAATGGGCTATTGCATGGTGCGACGAGGAGGGGAAGGAGCAATGTGGAAAATCAAGGGATGAGATACACCGCGGTGGAGTTGGCTAGGAACAAAGAGGAGGAGAGGGCAGGACGAGAATAGCTCTTGTGTGCTTGGATGGTTTTTTTTGTTTCTTCTTTTCTTTGTTATCGCTTCTTACCTCCATGGTTGGTGATGTGACGAGGGCAGAGCTGCACACGTGCTGGACCAGGCCTGCCCACCGGTCATCCGTCGCCTGCTGAAACGAGAGAAGGCGAGGCAAGCTTCCGGCGACCCAAGAGACAAATGCTGGCTGGCTCAGCAGCCACCAGGCAAGAGGTGCTGTTCTGTGTTTGTTGGTTGCTCTCCCGTTCCAGGTCGGCTTTGCGGAAAAAGATGGGAAGGTTTTCCTCCAGAGTTGGGCGGCTGTGGACAGGTTCTGCAGGCGGGTGTCCGAGGTCGTGTCTGGGCTGGATGCACGGCAATCGAGGTACAG
Source organism: Raffaelea ambrosiae (assembly GCA_002778195.1). Classification (NCBI taxonomy): domain Eukaryota; kingdom Fungi; phylum Ascomycota; class Sordariomycetes; order Ophiostomatales; family Ophiostomataceae; genus Raffaelea; species Raffaelea ambrosiae. Next base: position 697,982 of record PCDI01000015.1, read on the forward strand.
CCCAGAGAAGGGTGTCGATCTCGAAGGACTGGAACAGCCGGGGGAGAAGCTGTTTGGCCGGGTTTGTATGAGTAGATTAGCTTTTTTAAACTATTTCCTCCGGGAAAATGGTCTCGTTGTCTCGGTCGTAGGAGGAAGAGGGGCAGATCTGGTCGCAAAGATCAATTGGAAGCGGGCAAGGGTGGGGGTCGTCAAAAAGTCGTCCGTTCGCGTTTGTCTCTCGAAGAGTGTTTCCTGGGCTTGGGTAAGAGGAAAGACAAAGAAAACGAGGGAAATCGTCGTGATGTATTATGATCTCTTGGCCTGCTATCTTTGTCGTCGGACGGCCCGCGCAGAGGGAAAGAGCGAGAGAGAGCACCCCCACATGAGCTTGCCGCGTGCGGGGCAGGAGCAAGCCAGGAGGAGCAAAGTACAGCTATTACGCTTTTTTTTTTTGCGTGCTTCGTGCATCCGTGCCACTGCCGTTGATTTGCATAGCACTAAAAACCAGGTGTGTTTCGATTGCGTAAGAAAAGGAGGACCCCCTCTATTAATGAAGAAGGCTAATATGAGAGATTCAGTGGTCTACTCGTACATGCAGAACAGGGCCTTCATTTTATGCCAGGCAAAAAAAAGCCACCATTTTATTTTTAGCATTGAAATTTCCCATATGCCATTCATATACGAGGCTTCTGCTCGTTTGTCTGCTCGTTCTCTTGCTCGCTTCTTTCTTCTCTCGTCATCAACTGAATGCTATGTTCATGTCTCATGCTCATGCTTATGCTCTCACGAAATGCCAACAATATAAGAGGGAATCCCACCCTGGTCTGACCGTCCATCCTCGCTTCGGGGGGGTTCTTCCCACCCTGATCCGAAATGCATACAAATTAAAGATCAGGTTCCTTCATAAGACGTCATGACAAGCGTCGGTCTTGCCTTTTTTTTTCCCACCATCTTCAGACAAGATGTCATGGATTGACATGTACCCGTGTATGCACGGGTACACACCTCTCTCCCTTTCCCCGTCTTTTCACGCTCACCCTCTCTTGCCCGTGCACTCCTAAACCGCCACCTCCTTCGACCCTGACCGCCCGAAGAGTGTCGCCACGAAGCTCCTGGTCCGCCTCACTCGCCGGCTCTTCTCCTGGCTCAGCGCGTCCGGGCCCATGATCTCCGTTTCCACGCCTGCTTTATGCACGTGGCTCTGGATACGCCCATATGTGCTGTGCGTGCTGTACGTGCTGCTCCGCTTCTTTCTCTCCACCCTGAGCGCCTCTTTTGCGTCCACTGCTGCAGTGCCCTTTTCCCGCGAACTCCCCTTAGAAGATCGCTCGGAAATGGCGGGCATATATGGCAGAGGTGGCAGAGGCGGTACAGGTGGAACTTGCGAGATGGGGGCCGGGATGGTGGTCGGCAAGGGTGGCAATGGGGGCACCTGGCTCTTCATCGACTGCTGTGGTGATGACGGGGTTGCTGACATTGGCATGGCCATCTTCTCGTCCATCGAGATAGTGGTGGCGTCGATAACGGCCACGTCTGTCGGTGGAGGCGATGGTGACCGGAAGCTCGACAGGGACTGCAAGAAGAGTTAGGCAGGCAGTTGAAAAGGGGTAGTCCATGTGATTTCTGTTCTGTTTTCGATACATGCGTCTTCGCTCAGTGGGTGGCTCATCATCGGACAGCACGTACCTTGACACTCATTTTCCGGCTCGCCTTCTGCCTCCGGTGTCCTTTGCCACCCTCGTCTCCGTTCGTCGTGCCATTCGGTTGGTCTTCACTGATCGATAGTCTGCCGGCCTCCTCCATGTATCCTGCCGCCGTCTTGCCACCGTAAGCCAGATTGGCCTCGGGCACGGCCTCAAACTTGAGGAACCCACGCGCCGCCGGCACGCCCAGGGCCTCTTCCATGTGGCGCTGGATCAAAGCGGCATTGCGCTTGTTGGTGGCCGGCTGCACTTCGGACGGCAGCGCAAAGACGGCCATGACATAGGCCGGCTCAAAGGACCCGCCAAAGCACATGCAGGCGTTGTGCTGCAGCGTGACGACGATCGACTGCAGTGGCCGGCGGTAGCGCACGGCAAGGCTGGACGACAGCTCGGTGATGAGCGAAAACTCGTCGTTCACGATCACGTTGGTGCGCACCTCGGCCAGCACGAGCGCATCGCCGCGCACGCGCTCCTTGGCCACGTTGGAGTTGCCGTCTCGCGCCGAAAAGGCCTCCTCAAAGAACTGGCTGCGCTTTCGTGTCACGCCGCCGCCGCCGCCGCCGCTACAATCGCGACTATTCCGATCTCCGCTACCACCGCCGCCACCACCACCATTGGTGTCGCTCGACATGGACAGGTGCGACTTTCGCCGGCTGCGCAGTAGCGGCGGGTCACCTGGCAGTGCGCGGTCAATGTCGCGCATCAGATGGTCGTCGCCCTTGACGAGAGGTACGGCGGGCGTGCGTGTGCGCGAGGAATTGGCGGCCCGGTCGGCAAACGACTTGCTGTTGCCGTTTTCGTCTGTCCTCTTCTTCTTGGATTTGCTGCTACCAATGGTGTCCGATCTCGAGATGACGGGGTCGGCGGGGACGGTCTGCGGAATGTTGCTGTGCCGGGACTCTTGCAGCGGGGTGCCGTTCCGGGCTGGTGATCGCGATAGGCTTGCGAGCTCCTTCTGGGCCAGTGCTGCGGCGACTGCCAAGTCTACGGCATGGGGAGAATCCCCCGCAGGAGGCTTGGCCACGACCGCCGTCGTCACCTGCTCGTAGGGGTCTCTCGACATGGTGTTTTTGCGTGTGTGTGAGTGTGTGAGTGTGTGTCAATCCACGTATGTGTAGCCGTGGTACGTCGTTCTCCGGCTTCGTCACTCTCTTGTCGTCACCGCCTCGTCTAGAAGTGAGGCAGGGATGGGGAGCAAAAGAAAAAAACTCCTCCCTGTCGGTGTCTGCACAAACTCTCCCTCTCGTCTGTTGTCCGGGTTCTTGAAGAATCGTTGAAGCTTCTGGAAACTCGGAAACGAGACGTTTGATAATAAGAGAAATGCTTTTCAGCCCACAACAACGCCAACGCTGGTGCTACGCCCAGCCAGCCCGACCTTCTTGTCGTTTTCTCTTTGGCGTGTGTGCGTGTGTTATCTCTTTTGGTCGCTGGGTTGGGTCGACTTTATCGGAATAGAGTAAAATGAGAATGCCCAAAAGGTTTTAGCTGGCTCACTACCGTGGCACTTGCATGTGTGTTCGAGGGGGAACAAAAGGGGAGGCGAATAGTCAAAAAGGGCAAAAAAAAAAGAAAATAAGTTTGAAAACAGAGTCGTAAAAAAAAAGGACAGGCACCTCTGAGGTAGCTGCGGGAAAAGGATGAAATCGAAGAAAGCAAGAAAAAAGAAACCAACGGGCGGGTTTTCTTGTTTTGTTCGCAACAGGCGAGGTGGTACAGAGAGGGACCCAAAAAATTCCACAGGCGGGAAAAAATACCAAGGTCTCTCCTCCCTAGCGAAGGGAAGAGTGGGAAAGAACAAAGGTCCAGACCGTCTGAGACAGGAAACACAGGAAGGCGCGACGACGACAGACCAAAAAGTGGACAGTCGCTCTTGCCCAACACGACAGCAACCCGTTACGGCTTAGACAGCGGCGCCAGCACGGGCAAAACAGAGGAAGAAGGAAAGAAAAACAAAACAAAGTAATAAAAGGGGAGAATGCTCGTACAAGCAACACGCGAAAGCAAGCAGTACTCAGGAGATGGACGACGAAAATATGCCACCCTATTTTCTTTCATAGATAGTGAAGGAAACGAAAAAAAAAGAGTTCGGCGGAGAACCAAAACAGCCCACGATGCAGATATTATAGCTTGGGGGACCTTTCCATCTGGCCAGAGCTACCAACCTTCCCAGTCCGGACAAACCAGGCATAACACACACGAGCCAGGGGGCCAGGTCAGGGACCTGAGAACCGAATCCAGGGACGATTGGACGATTGGACGGACCAAACCAAAGGACTGCATGGGAAGGAGAGCAGAATAAGGACGGATCCATGGAGCCGCCACCTGGGACGAGATAAGGCTAACCCGCGCTCGTTCAGCCCTTTCTGGTGCGTTTTGATGCTAGACAGAAAGGAGTCGTTTTGGGGTCTTTTCGGGGCTAATGGCAAGCGATGGATGGTTCGTTTTTCCTTTCTGCGAGTGTGTGTGTCTGCTGTCTCCTGTCTCCTGTCTGTGTTAGCGGTCTGCATCTGTCTGTCCAGTGTCAGTCAGTGTGTGTCTGCCCATAGTATCTAACTTAGTACACAGTATCTGGCTCCGACAGGCATGCTACTCCTTGCATGGTGCCTCTGCGTCATTCCTTCGACCTGCGGGCGTCCCCCAACGGCGGTGCTCCTGTGCGCATGTCCATCCTTACGTGCAACTACGAGTACTGGCGGCCCTCAGCAGGTCGGATAGGGGGGAGGGAACGATCATGTGCACCCGCAGCCCCTCACCCGCCACACACACACACACACACACACAAACACAAACACTTATCGAGTAATTGTATTACGAACCCGAAGAGCACGACGGACGACCGTCCGCATGTGTGGCGATGTCCATGGGAGGGTGGCTCAACTTGATTTTGCTGAATCCTTCACACACAGAATGCAATCCCATGCGAAATTCCACGAACGAGAAAGCGAGGAGGGAAGTGATAACGAAATCTGTTTTGAACTACGAGTATAAAAAAAGGCATCAGGTCGTCCGAAAGGGGACGGATGGCTAGCAGAGATAGAGCTAGCCGACGATCATCGACAGTCAATACGAAGAAAAAGGAGCTGGGAGGGAGGGGCGAAAAGGTTGCCCATCCAGAAGGCAAGGTACTGTACGATAAGTAGGTGACCGACCGCTGCAGAGAACGCGGAACAGAGGGATAGGCCTATGCTAAGATCGAGCTGAAATGGATTTGGCCTTTCTTTTTTTTTCTTGGGGGAGGGGGGGAGGGAGTGGTGGTGAATTGTTCCATCGCCCCTGATTTAGGTGTCTCTTCGAGTTTGTAGTGGCACTCACATACAACAGTACGAGAAGAGCGCCCAAACCACGTTGCAGCCCAAATGGATCGCTGCGATTCGTTCCATTTTTAAACACACGGCCGCTCCATCCGGGGAGGTCGCTAGCGAGAAGGGTCTCGCCGTCGTTACCCACTTGCTGGTCTCGACCGACGAACACACGAGTGCACAGTACAATACTCCGTTGTCTGTACGAGTACACGGTGCAGGACACATCTCACGAGCGGCAGGTCTACAATTCGGCGACCAGAAAATGTCACCATAACGATTTGACAGCACATACGACGACACAAAGGCCCCGAGAATGTTACCAACAATATTACCAACCAAAGACCCAAATGCACGTCACTGTTGGCACTTTGTGGCGTTGTGGGTGTGCTGTAAGAATACCGTGGTTAGCTACTGTCAAGATGTCAGATAACATCTTGCATGCCGTAAGCCACTTCGCCTCGTCCGTCTGCTCCATTCGACATCTAGTCGCCGAATCCATACTTGGCAGACAAACACCACATGCGCACGCAATTCACGGCACCGTGGCAGAGCAATGACAATTAAATTGCCGCGTTACACGAAATAACGATTGTCCAAAAAGAGAGACAAAACACAATGCGTAATAAAAACCGAACGAACAAGGAACGAAATGCTAACAAAAAAAAAAGAAACATGAAAAACATAGTTAGAACCTGTGTATCGAACAAATCCTCAGAAAGTGACCCGTGCCAGCCTTGAATGCACCACCCAACCGCAAACGGAACTAAAAATAAAAAATAAAAAATAAAAAATAAAAAGGCATATGCACAGCACATCTAGTTGATCTCAATCTCGACACCGATGTGACCCGCTCTCCCTTGCATCGTTATGGGTTTTTTTTTGCCCTTGTATATATTCCTCCCTTTCTTGTCATCCCTCCTTTTCTTCCTTCTTTCCGTTCTTCTGTTTCTTCGTTTCCTTGGTCCTTCTTGTGCTCTCTATTCCTTCCTTGCTTGGTCCTTTGTGTATGTTTCTCCCGGATTTCCCGGCATGTTTCTTGGGCCATGTGCCCCGTTTCACATGCTCTCCTAATCCGTGTACCCTCCCTCGCAACTGCCCTCGTAATTGCCTCTACAAACTACCTTGATCCCCCCCACCTTTCTAGAGGGTCGGCGATGAGCGCGCGCTCGCCCGGGCCGTGGCAAACCGCTCCACCTTGAGCTGCCACGCGGCGAGTGCCAAGGCGGCCGCCTCGACGGGGATTAGCAGAATGGAGAGGTAGACACCGGCCCAGCTCTGGTGGCAAAGGGTGCCGAAGTGGGGGCGGACCGCCATGCTGACGGAGCGCCAGCGGCAGCTCCAGCTGAGAAGGGTGTCGGCGGTGTTGGAGGTATTGACGGCGTAGAAGAACACCATGGCGACGATGGCGGCGACGAGGCCGACAAAGGGAGCGACGAAAGTGAGGGTAGTGTGGACGGCGACGAGTTTGTGGCGGAGCTAGAGGGAAAGAGTGTTAGTAACCGAATGATGAACGACGAACGACGAGCGAAGCGAGGGGTAAGGAGTGGTGAAAGGAGAAGAGAGCAACGAAGAGTGCTTTGACCAGAAGGATCAAATGGATCAAATGGATCAAATGCGCGAAGCGAAAAGAAAAACGTACAACTTTGGGATGAGCTGCGAGAGCTGCAATGTTGGCCAGGACAACAATGGTCGAGCCGACAGCCAGGGCCACGGTAGGCCGGATGTCAAAGGCAGCCTTGTCGGGCCACATGGACAGCCAAAGCCGGTCTGCCGGGGCCGACGAGAAGTGGGTGGCATTGTAGACGTAGATGCTGTTGCCGGCGACACCAACAATCACGAGGCCCATGAGGAGAGCAAGCAACGTGACGCCAGAGCGAGCGGCATCGACACGGTGGACGGTGCGCACCTGGGACCGGAGGTGGAGGTCCTGGGAGTCGGACTCAAAGTCGGAGCCGGTGTTCTTTTCTTGGAGAGACATGCTGGGCGGTTGGGAATATAGCTTTTGTGTTGGAAGGAAGAAACACGTCGAGACGGAGTAGTAGCAGGAGAAGAAGAAGAAGAAGAAGAAGAAGAGGAAGACCAGACCCAAGACAGCAACAAACTCAAGCAAACAAATCAAAAAGGGTATATGGAAGAAGATGAACGAAGAAAAGAATTGAGAATGAAGGAGGGGAAAGCCTGGACCTTAAGGAAACAAGAAAGATTATGAGAAGAAACAGAAGAGTAGGAAAGAACCAACAGCCAGAAAGAGAAACCAGGGAATGAGAAACAGGAAGAGAAAAAAAAAACACAAGAAGAAAGAGAAAGAGAAAGGAGGAAACAGAGATGATAAGAGGGAAATGAAATAGCCAGATGAAGAGTGTGGCCGAAATGTCGACGTGGGTGAGGAGCCAGGCGCGAGCGAGCCACTTGCAAATAAGGTTTGGCTTTCTCCTTGTCGGCGCGACGATATCTCACTGGGCCGTGCTCGCTGGCACGTTCACTTACACAACCACTTAGACCTCACCGTTGGCCTTGTAGCCGCCCGCAGCCAACCCTGTCACCCACTTTCACGCATCCCAATGCAGATCGCCCATCCAACCCCATAGATGGCCAAGCTAAGTTTAAAACATGGGAACCAGCATGTAGGGAACACCCTCCACGGCCATTAGGAATTGAGATACAACTTGTATCATACATAGCACAAGCACTTTTTATTTTTTTTGTCAACGCAAGACTACGCCGCACGGCACACACGCACCCGGCAGGCACGGCCAACGAATAAATCACAGTCAAAGGCAAAAAGAGCTAAGAATAAAAGCCAAAAATAAGAGAGAAGTCCGCTGGCCCCTCGAGCCATGTTGTCTTCCCTGCAAGGTAGCAGCCTGCTTGTGTCTGTGTGTCCCCCTTGTCATTCCTTCAGAGATCCCGTTCGTAAGCCTCCATCTTCCTGTCCTGTCCCTGGTCAAAGATACGTTCCAATAACGCGGTTGCGCCAGGCCAAGCTTTTGTCACTGCTTGTTTTTTTTTATGTTTTTTTTTTGGCGAGTTCATGGGCCCGGTCTTTTCAACCACGACCTACTTCGTAGCCGTCCAGTGCCGATCTTGGAAACAGAAATTGGTGCCGCTTGCATCACATCGTCTGCAGGACAACTTGGACAAATCAGAGCCCACCACGCCAACGTGAAACCAGCACACCTGCCTTTTTTTTTCTCTCACTTTCCTTTTTTTTGGCTTCTTCTTCTTCTAGACCGCCTGCATTGCCTCTGACAGTCTGCTACAGGGTGCATTCACAGCAGATTGGCCTCCCGATATGCAACCGCGAGGCACGAAGCAATGCACCCCCTCCAAACGGTCCTCGGCGCGTGTCGTCAGGGCAGCCAAGAACGCAGATTGGCCAGCCCCGGCACTCCACTATTATCCTCTCTAGCGGACTCTGGGAGGGTGTGAAGACGGGCGGTTACAAGTGGTGGAGCTGGCCTAAGGAATAAGGAAACAAGTCCATCCGGGCCAATGAGAGATCACAATCGAAAAGACGCTCCACAAAAAGACGTTCCTTTGCCGCCCGTATTTCCATTTGGGCAACGCTTGCAGGAATGACACCCAAAAAATAGGCCCCCCCCATTCCCCCGAAAAGAAGGTTGGCCAAAAATCCTCCCACGGGCGCCAACTCTTTTCCCTTCCTCCCAACCAACAAACATGCATCCAGTTGGGTCTCCTTGGGTGCGGGCACGGCAGAGAAAATAGAACAGCAATTGTCAGCCAGAACGGGGAGATTACATGCAGGCAGGTTTCAGCAGATTACGTGAGCCCTTTGATGAATACGCTTTAGGCATGTCACGTGTACTCTTAAACAGGAAGCAACTTCACACGCTCCCCCCAAAAGTACATCTTTGAAACGCTTCCTGCCTTGCCGTTCTATTTTTTCTCCTTGCATCCCGCACTGCCATTTGTATGATGTTTCTTCTCAAAATGAGACACTTCGGTTGCGTGGAGGCCGTTGTCTCGTTCACGGGGTCTCTTCCCGGCCTGCAACAGACACCACAGAATCCCATTGTCTCGACCCGGATCCCAGACACCCATCTCGAGGCTCCAAACTCCCCCCTTTCATTCCCCGGGTCTGAAGCATCGCACCTACCCCCTGGGAGTTTCTGAATTAATGACACTTCACACGCAGGGTGGTGGCTGACTGGTCTCAATTGGGGTCGCCGCCACCCTCCCCTCTTCATTCCCTTTCTACCCTAGCTCCTATCATTGGGCCACAAGCCACCAGATGAGGGACCAAATAAACCCATCTTTCTCGAGACACACAAAGCTCCACCCGATACTGCAGTGCTTCCAGGCCGGCTGCATTAGCACCCTGCGACATATGTCCGTTCCGGCGTGTTTCTTCCTCCTGGAAGTGAGCACGGGGGGGACTGACGCCCCCCGGCCTCGTCTTTCTTGATCTTGCCTTCCTGTTCCCATCCCACCGGATGTGCTGTTATGAAGAGAAAGCCGGTCAACAAATGAAATACTGCAAGCGAAACTGGCGGAGGAAAACAGACAAAGGGGAGGGCGAAAGTTTGCCCGTCAATTATTACTGTTTACAAAGGCCCAGACTCGAGTGGAAGAAGGGCCGCTTTGAACCCTCCTCCTTACTGGTGCCTTCGTCCTCTTGGTCCTCGTCCTTTTCTTGCCATCATTCACCTGTCTCTCCTGCACAAAGTCGGATGCAGCGGACATTGATTTTGCACGTTTGCTCTTCTTGCCTGCCCCTCCAGCTTGCCGGCCACCCACTCGCTTAGAGCCTCCAGGGTGCCAGCAGGCTCGTGGCGCACAAACTCTACCCCAAACCGATACAGTCCAAGGCAGTGGTCATGGTTTGTGTGTGCGTCTCGTCTGAACCTGAAGAATGGAAAAAGAACAAGAAGAAGGAGAAGACGAGATAAGAAGAAGCTGAACACGAGGGTGCACCTAGTGGTGGTGTATGGATGCGGACTCTTGCAAAAGCCAATATCTGGCTGCGGAAACCAATATTCTCTCAAAAAGCCCACCAGCTCTTCGTAATCATGAGATCTCTTCTTCTCGCTTGCCGGCGATATTTATTACCTCTTCGCCCGGCATTAGCTTGGTTGGGGTGGTCCCGTTTAGTCCTTCTGTTGTTGTGGTGTAACCACAGCCTTTCTGGGAGGAGAAGACGGGGGGGGACGCCAAGTCTACATAATATTCGACGTTCTTCATCTCCATCATCGCGAGCCCCCTTCCCTGCTCCGTCGAGCCACGCAATCACACTTGCAGGTTCTCTAGCCACATATTCTGATGTTATTTTCTTCCATTCTATTGGATTGGGCGTACTTCCTCCTTGTCCATTGACCGAATATTGTCAAGTTTAGCCGAGGCTGGTCAGCGATTTCGCTTTCGTAGAAAAGAAGAATTTAAAAAAAAAAAAAAAAGAACAGTGCTTCCTCCTCCACACCGACAAGGCCACGCTTCCCCCTGCAGCATCCTGGTACGGGTTTTCTCTATCATCCCTAGTGGGGAGAGGCTTGTTTTGCTGCCTTCATCCACACAAGTCCTGCTCTCTGTTTTCTTCTTTTTTCTTTTTGCTGGTGCCGGATTTCCGGTGTCCTCGTCCAAAATGAGCGGAAAGAAGCAGATGTTGAAGAACAGAGGATAGATTGTGAACAGCACACCCTCTCCTACGGGAATTTCTGTGCGTGTACTCCTGTATCCAGCCGAAACCACCCCGAAAGGAAAGAAAAACGTTAATCCAAAAAGAAGGACATGGGCGGACGAGGTGGGTGGATGTGCTCCGCGAGATGCGCCATGTAAGTGCCCGTTGGGAGGTATACAAACAGAAAATTGGTCCTACGCAAGCCTGCATTCTGGCTCAGGACTAGTGTGAGTCTTTCTTTCCTGTTTACGTTTTTGGAGCTGCCCGGTTGAGATGCATTTGGAGAGAACAGGCCCGCTCGACGAGCCTGCTGGGCCAGTTTTGTCTTCCTTGTCATCCTCCCCAGCCCATGATGATTCGATGTCTTGATCGCCGTGCTCGGGAACAAAACGTCCCCCCCCCCCCCCCCCCCCCAGATCGATCAACGATCTGCAAGCAACATCTGGACAAAAAGACGATCGCAGAAGGGAAGGCAAAAAGTCCAGGCCTATACGACGGTTACATCGGAGATGCCCGGCACATCGATCCAGCTACCCGGGACTTTGTTTCTCTTGGACCCTTTGGGCCCTCTCTCGTTCTCTCGCTTCCGTTGGAACGGACAGTCTGGTCCGCATGGCACCTAGTCACCCACCAAGTTGTTGCCTGCCTGCTCGTACCTCCAGGGTGGCGAGCATGGGTGTCCTGCTGCCTCTTTCCATCCCCCGGTTCTCCACAAGCCACAGCGTAGCAGTCTGCACTTTTCCCTCGCATCACTCTCCATGCGGGTTGCTGCCCCCATGCCCAGTTTCCAGATTTCGTTGCGTCTGTGTAATGGTTCTTCTCTGCGCGTATCTTCACCTCCCCCTTCTACCCGTACGATCAAACAGCCCATGAAGCAAGATGGAGTGTCTGGGGTGTTTTGCATGAGAAATCAAGACAAAACAAAAAGAAGCCGCCTGAGTGTGTCATGGTTCGTTTTGTTGGTCTATTGACGGCCGATTTTTTCATTGGGGGGGGGGGCTCGGTTAACTGCTAACAATGATATTGATATGCCGAAAAGAAGAAAAAAATAGAACGGGAAGAAAAATTAAAGAACGGAAAAGAAAAAGAAAAGAAGAAAAAAGTAAGACAAGAACGCCGCGTGTTTACAATCATTTCATCCTCGTGGCTTGTGTGCTTGGCTCTTATGCACAAATACACGAGGAAAAAGAAAAGAATCCAACAGAAGAAAAAAAAGCAAAAAGGAAACGAAGAGAAACTACGACTGCCCACCGCTTCGTCCAGGGCAGACCGAGAACTCCTCGGACTGAAGCGTCTCGGTGTCCAGGAGGAGTGCCCGTAGGAAAAGAAGGCAGGGAGGCCAGATCTGATAGGGTAGTGACAGGGTGTATATAGCTTTCTTTTGAGAGAGAGAGAGAGTGTGTGTGTGTGTGTGGGTGTGCGTGTGCGTGCGTGCAGTTGTGTGTGATATGCAGGCTCTCACCCTCCCGAGAGTGCAGGGACCAGGATAGTTGAGCGTTTGCCTGTTGCCGCCTCGTCTCTTCTTGACTTCTTTCTTGTCCATTGTTGACTTTTTTTTTTGTTTCCTCTTTCTGCCTCTGCTCCTCTCTCGCTCTCTCTCTCTCATGCGGCCACTTCCGAATGGATAGCTGGACGATGGGATCATCGGATGGCTGGACCTTGTGTCCAGCCTGCTTTTGCTCGTTTTCCTTTTTTGTTTGTCTTTCTTTCTTTTTCTTTTAAAACTTCTGGTTCGTGTTGCTCGACTGTATCTCTCTCCCATCTTCGTCTCGTGTGCCCTGCCGAAGTTGCCCCGTCCGTCGCTTTGCATCTTCCTTCCATCTTGTTCCCTGCCGGTGTGTCTGTCATCATCCATTTGCACCTAAGCTTTCGGTCAGCATCGTCTATCTTTACCATTTTCTCCTCTCTTACACGCCTCCTCCCCTTACGAAATTTCTTCTTCGCTCCACTTCCTGCAAGCTATTGCTTTGTCTCGGGTCTTTGCTCAACTTTGCAGCCCCCCACAAGCCCACCGGGTGGAACGTGTTCCCTCATTTGTCTACTTTGCTCCCTTTTTTTTTCCCCAACCACGTATACTTCAGAAGCTTATACATGTTTTATTTTATTTTTATTTTTATTTTTATTTTATTTTATTTTATTTTTAATATTTTACATACTTTATATTTCTGATTTTCTGCCCTCGGTTTCGTTACTCCATTCTCTCAACAAAGTCCCAAGAACCTGGATCCCTACACAGGACCCCTGCTCTGGCCTGCATCGTGTTATCGAGAAAGGGAAGAAAAAAAAAATAAAGAAGACATCACCAACAAATACCACGAGAGAAAAAAAAAGGCACGCACTATACGCCTTCCACCCTTCCACCGTTCCCCCCCTTCTGTTCGCGGATGTTCCAGCCGGACGGAACCTATTTAAACCCTCATTCAATTCCTCCATTTTTCCTTCCCTTTGTCTTTGTAAAATGAAATATTCAAAAAAATGTCTGTCCCCCTTTCAGCCCCCCTCCCCTTCCTTCCCTCCCCTCCGGCACTTTAACCTTCGGGAACGGGACCGCGTCGACGGGTAAGGCCCATCCACCAACAGACTACTTTAGCCGGGAACTGCATGCATGCGCATGTGTGTATGTATGCGTGTACGTTTTTGTATTGTACGTGCGTGTGTGTGCGTGTGTGAGAGAGAGTGAAGCGGGAAGACCAGGACAACTGAAACCTCACGGTGTCTTTCTGCCGGTTTTCTGTCTTCCCCCTTTTCCACCTTTCACTTTATTGTCTTGATTTTCACTCGTTTTTTTTATGCTCCTCTCTTCAAACACGAAGACTCTTTTTTGTTTTGTTTTCAGAAACCCCGAGGGAAACCAACCCATTCTACTCTGCCGTCTTGTGTGTGTTCCTCAACTCTCCTGCCCCCCCCGGGCTCAGTCGTCCATCAGCAATGCCTCGCACAAAGAGGGCTGATCGGTCGTTCCGCAGCTCGATTTCTATGCCTTGCCAGACGTTTGTACGTTCTCTCTTCTGCCACCTTCGTCCTCCTGCTGGTCCTACCCAACTATTTGTTTAGACTCCGCAATGTCCCTAAAGTGAGGAAGAAAAATTACACGCTTCTGAAAGCTGACCCGGAGTCTTCTCCTACCAAAACAGCACCTCTTTCCTCAGCTTCCTCCTGAACTGCGGCTCAAAATATGGGCGTACAACCTGCCCGAGCCCCGGGTGGTCACGGTCTGTTGCGGATCCAGTCCAGACCTGCCGTCGTTGCCGCTGCCGGGGCAAGAGAAGGCTTGTCGGTTGGCGTCGTCGTCGTTGTCGTCGTCGTCGGGTCATAACAAGAAACGCGCTCGTCTGTGTTCTATGCCGCCGTCGTCTTCTTTGCCATCATGCGTTCTTCCTTCGCAGCCGAGACGACCGCCGTGGTCACCACCCTACGGCGCCCCCTCCGCTTCGTCCTCTTTCCACGATTCTCCGCAGTGTCTCGCTCGTCCTCCGCCACCCTGGATCTCCTCCTCGGCCGCCATCCCGGTCAACCTGCACGTCTGCCGCGAATCCCGCGCCGAGGCCCTCCGCTGCTATCCGCACATGTTCGGCCTCGCCCGCCAGCCGGGCCACGTCTTCTTTGATGCCGCCCGCGACGTGCTCTACTTTGGGCCCCGGCCCGGGTTCATGGAGGCCGAGGCTCAGCTGCGGACGATGCTCGCGCTGGCGCCGCCCGCCGACCTGGCGGCCGTGCGGCGTGTGGCCGTGACGACGAGGCTGTTTTGGGATGGTGCGTCGTGGCTTCATTCGGAGCCCCTGTTTGGGGCCAGCAGGAATCGAGGAGGAGGGGCCGACGTGCACGGCCCTGCGAAGCGTGCGGCGGCCGACATTGTGGAGCACCTGTGGCACAAGCTGCCCGGGTTGGCGGAGTTGATTTTGGTGCCGGACTACGGGGGTGGCAGTGGCGGCGGCGGAAATTTTCTGTCCGATGATAGTCGCGTGGGCCGACAGCAAACATCGTGCTCGCTGGTGGAACTGGACCTGCCTCCTCCGGTGCGTGTTGTGCTGAGACAGGCATTCGACGGGAAGGAGGGGGTGAATGAGCAAGAGGAGCAGGAGGAGCAGCCCGAGGAGGACGATGGTGGGGGGGGAGAAGAAGACGAAGACGACGACGACGAAAGCACGGACGAAAACACGGACGAAAACACCGTCGCCCTCCGGATGCTGTCGAACGTGATGCAGGGGTCCATGGACGAGATCCGGCGCCGGTTCCCGGGCTGGACGCGACCGCCGTGCAAGTTTCTCGTGGCCGTCCGGGGCGACGACAACCCGGCTCGGGGGGATGGGAAGCCAGCGCGGCGGCAGACTCTGGGACAGCAACAGCAACAGCGGCTGCAGCTACCAGACAAACGTCCGATGAAGCGGACGCGGCTGGCCAGCGACCGGTTCCTCTGCTCGGCGCTGGCTTCGACATACCGGCACTGCGGCGCTGGTCATGCCGGCTGCTCCAGGGATCGGACCGCCAGGGATCGGGCGCGGCCGCAGCTCGTCTGTTCTGGTCCGGACTCTTCCAGTCACCCGGACTACACGTATAGGAGGGTTGGATAGGATTGGAGAGGAAGGGGCGAGGAGACAGTAGACATGGACATGCATAATGAATGGCCTGAAGCATTTTCAAAGATTTGCAAAGATTTTCAAAGATTTTCAATCAAGAGGGAGCGAAGAGAGAAAAAAAAAACACCCAATACACAAGAAACACCGATTGATGGATGCAATGGCTATGAACGTATAGGGGAAATCAGGGGGGGGGGGGGAAAAAAAAAAAAAAAAACCCTAGAAATACATGTGCGTGTCATGTTTCTGAGAATGTTTTGAGGGAGAATAAAACGCTCGAGAAAAATGCCCCCCAATCTAATGCAAAAAAAATGTGCTCCCTCTTCCCATGGCCTTCTTCTTGTGTTTCAATTGGCCGTGATAGGCACCGACACAGAAGCAGGTGTGGGTGCCTGTGCGGTTGCCACCGCCGCTGGTTGTCCCGTTTCGGACCCTGCGGTGGCAGTGGTGGAAGTCGTGGTGGGCATCGTTGCTGCCGGCGCCGCCGTGTCGTCGTTCACGGCGCCTCTCCGGCCCAGACCAATGCCCTTGGCGCGCCCGCGGAGAACCGCCTCCAGCGCCCGGCCGACGGCCACGTGGTCGCCCAGCATGCTCACGTGGCCCTTGTCGGTGCTGATGTGCCCGCCGCGGACGAGGTCGTACCCGGGCGGCAGCATGGCCTCCCGGGCCAGGACGACGCCGTCGCCGGAGCTGAAGACGAGCGCGTCGTAGCAGTCGGTGCAGGGGATGGCGGCGCGGCTGGTGACGGCGGCGCCGTAGAGGGTGGGGATGCCCTTCCCGTAGATGATGGCCATGGGCGGGTACGCGTTGGCGGCCGTGTGCTCGGGCCGGTGGGCGAGCTCGGCGCGGAACTGCTTGGTCTCGGCCAGGGTGCGGGCGAGGTAGGCCAGGTTGCGGGCCTGCTCGGGGCTGTCCGACATGATGAGCGGTGGCTCGGGCGAAGCGGAGCGTGCCGGCTGTTGTTGTTGCTGTTGTTGCTGTTGTTGCTGTTGTTGTTGTTGTGGTTGTTGTTGTGGTTGTTGTTGGTCCTGGTCTTGTTGGTCTTGTTCGGTATCACTGGCAGACGACGGCGACGACTGGCTCTTGGCGGCTGGCGATGCGGGCGATGCGGGCGGCGATGGTGGCCGGGCGGCGGTGGTCGGCGAGGCCAACGGCGTCATGCCTCCGGCGCCCGACGTGGCCGACACGCTGCGGCTCCGGAGGGGCAGGGACGGCAGGCTGTCGGACAGGTCCTCGAGCAGGGAGCCGATGGTGCTGCTGCGCTTGCTGGGCGGGTTGGCGGGCGGGTTGGCGGGCGGGCCGATGCAGGGGCAGAAGCGGTAGCGGATCCAGTCGCGGACGTCGTAAAAGTTGACGCGGTACTCGATGCGGGTGTCCTTGGCGTTGACAAAGCAGTAGCCGTCCTCGGGCAGCATGAGAAACGAGGTGCGCAGCGAGAAGTGCACCTTGGCCGTCAGCACCTTCTCGTTGAGCAGCACGGCGTCGCCGAACCGCAGGGGCCCCAGGATGTTGACGCAGCGCTGCGGCGTGCCGGCAAAGACAACGCCCCGGAACAGCTCCGGGCGCGCGTTGACGGCGTGCCGGGTCATGAGGCCGCCGAGGCTGTGCGCGATGACGAGCGCGCCGCGGTCCCGCGGGTCGGGCGTCTTGCGCGGGTCGTTGCAGGGCAGCTTCTCGAGGTAGCGGATGAGGCGCTGGGACAGGAGGTGCGGGCTGAGGCGCCAGTCGTAGCCGTAGTCGTGGACCCGGAGCCGGCCCTTGCGCGCGTTGTCGCACTCGCGCAGCTTCTTGAAGAGCCGCTTGGAGATGTCGACGGGGCCAATGTTCTTCAGCATGCCCGACGGGTAGATGGTCTTCTCCATGTTGAGCTCGTCCTCCGGGTCCAGGCCGACCTCCATGTTGACCTTGCGGATGTTGAGGCCCACCTTGACCGGCACCCAGAGCTGCCGATGCGGCGGCTCGGCCGATCGCAGGACCGAGCCGCGGTAGCCGCCCATGATGACTACATCGCCGGTGAGATGCTCGAGGGCGGCGTCCAGGGGGTGGAGCGGCTCGCTCGGCGTGGACGTGCCGTCCAGGAAGAGGTCTCATCGTGTTAGCGAAGACGAAGCATGAAGCAAAGACAGAGAACAAAAGACAAGAAAGAAACGATGAAAAAAGACAGTGGGAGGCAAGAGGCAGTCGTGGGTACACAAACTGCTGTTCACGTACTGGAAAGCCGGAAGGACGGCCGCTCTGGGAAACTGTCCATAATCGCCTTGAACCGCGAGTTGACCTGCTCGTGGATGTGGTCAAAGTTCTCGGTGTCGCCCAGAGACGACACGCGGGACAGCGTGTGGTAGAGCAGGGAGTCGTCAGACGTTGACCGCCGCAGATAGGGGGGCTTCGACTGGACGGACGCGGGCCGCTGCCCATTGGGGTGCAGGGTTGGCCCCGGGGAGGCTTCGAGCCTCTGCTGCTGCGGCGGGGACACGGTTTGCTCCCGCAGGACGGTCATCGACGACGTCCTCTGTGATGTTTTCTGAGGCGGATTGGTCTGCGCGCGCACGGGCAGTCGGGCGGCGGCGGCCGAGCCCGTGGCCAGCGTCTTTTGGCCGGGAGAGGACGAGGACGAAGACGACGAGGACGGCGACAGGACCGAAGACAGGAACGACGGCGTGCTGAGGTTGGGGAGGATGGAAATGCTGGGCAGCGCCTTGGACAGACGCTTGAACGCCTCGGAGCTGACCGACGAGGAGCGGCCATGCCTGGTCGACGTCGTCTGGAAGGCGGCTGTGCGGTAGCCGGGGACATTGGAGACATTGCCGGCGCCGGGACGCGTTTTGGGGCGCGAAAAGGAGGAGGAGGACGGCGGCGGCGGCGGCGGCGGCGGCACACCACCACCACCACCACCAACACCGCTACTACTACGGCCGCCATGGACCGTCTGGCTGATGCTCCCGCTGCTGGTGACAATCTCGCCCATGGCCATGGCTTTTTCGGCCGCCGGCGTCGAGGGCGACGACAGCCGCGTGGCCACGGGGTTGATGTTGGGCTGGATGAAGGAGCGGGCGTCATCCTGGTCGCCGTAGATGTTGTCGTCTGCGGAGCTGGCATCCACCGAGTCCGTGGACTCGTCGTCGTCGTCGTCGCCCGACTCGTTGGCCCGCTCCGGCTCTGCCGTCAGCGCTTGGTCTGTCACGGCTTGCACAGCGCCCGAGTCTTGGCCGGGGTCTGGCAACGATCTTGGCACTTCTGATTCGGCGGTGGCACGTGTCGTGCCAAGACCCGGGACGCCGTCCGCTTGCGCAGGTGCATGGCTCTGTGCGTGGTGGGCAGGCGGCTCGTCCTGCATGGCGGCTTTCAATTCTAGGATGGTGGGACGGGAAGAGATGGGTGTGTGGATGAGCCGTGTAGTTTCCGGAGAGAGAGAGGGAGAGAGAGCGCGACAGACAGACAGAGAGGCAGACGCACGTGCCAAGAAACTCAGCAAGCCGAATGCATCAATGCAAAATTTTGGTGTTTGTTTGTTTGGGAGGGGAGGAGGGGGTGGGAAAGGTACGTCTTTGCAGGATGCAGGATTTACTTTTCACGACACGGGCAACGGACGAGCGCCTAATAAAAACACACACAGCAGGCGAAGCGAGGCTAGGAGACTGCAGCTGGACTGTTGCCGAAACATCCGGGGAGGGCAGGCAGGCATGGAGAGACAAAAACCAGACGAAGGGTAGGCAGATTTTATAAACTGGCACAACAAAATAAGGCCCAAACGGGAAAAACGGGACCAGGTGGCGGATTGGCCGACGTCCGAGGCTAGGGCGTGCCCCCCCGGAAGTGGACAGAAGCGGGCAGAGCGGGTGGTCGAGTACGCGGATAGGCGTGAGAGATTGTCGTAATCGAGGACAGATCAGCCCAGAGTGGATGGATCGCTGACGAGGAAGACTGGGAGGGGGGGCGCGGCTGAGGGAAAGAGACTCTCCAAAGATTAGGAAACGCGAGAGAGACATATAAAGATAGGCACGGAAGAAAGAAGGCCAGGCCCCAGGCGGAAGAGAGCACTCTGAGAAAGACGGAAGAAAGAGACCATAAGAGATCAGCGGGCGCAGCAGACAAAGAGGATTACGTGCTGATTAGTGGAGGAATAGCGACCAAAAAAGAAAGAGCAGGAAAGGCTGAAAGAATCGAAAAAGACGGAAAGGATCCGTCTGGGGTCATCGCTAAGAAATACGACCCAGACGAGACCAGACGAGACCAGACGAGACCAGACAGCCCCAGACAGGGACCAGGAGGACCAGGAGAGGCCTGGACGGGCTGGGCAGAGCGCACATCGTCGTTCACACAACCCCCCCGAAATAATGCGGCCGAGGAAGCGCCACACACACGTTCAGACCCATGTCGGAGCGTAGCCAACGCCGTGGGACCGATAGCCCAGGCAAGGGGCGGGGGGGACTGTGTGTCCGGTGTGGTTATTCAGCGCATGCCCTGTGGTGATTTTGGTGGTGATTTTTGCTGCTTCCTTCTTCACCGCAACACGCATGCATGGTAGGACAGAGGACAGTCCATGGCTGCTCAGGAACACCCCTTTCGTGTAGGGGGGAGGAGACCCGCATCGCGACAATGTCTCGTATTCGACGTGGCTGCCAGCGAGGAGCAGAGGGAGAGGGGGGGGGAGAAAGACAGAGACAGCAATGATGATGAAGATGGGGGCTTGCGTCAGTGTGGGTATGACGGAACTTTAGGCACCTTCTCAAAACAGCTGTTCGCGTGGCTTATCGGAGCGCTTGCTAGCTCGAGATCTGGAACTAGGGACGGACATTCGGGCTCTTGCCATTGGCGAATAGGCCCCGTTGGACAGGGACCGCCACAGCGCCGCATACCACGTGACAACCACCTCTGTACGGGATCCTTTTCAGCCTCCAAACCTGTCTGACGTAGGGTGTGTCCAATGATTTTCTGGAGACTTCTCTTGGGTGGAGACCTTTCTTTTTTTTTTTTTTTAGAGCACCCTTTGTCGGCGTGCCTTGGGTTTCCAAAACGAACCCCCCCAACCATCCTCTTGCCTTTCTTTTTTTTTCCTGTTTTGCTTACTCTTGCCCAACCACGAAAAAACTCTACGCGTATTGCAAAAGGAGTAGCGGCCATGGCTGACTCGCAGAAGTGGTCCCGTCGGCCAGACGGCGACGGCGAGCGGAAAAATCGCGGAGGAGGTGGTGGTAGCGGTGGCGGTGGCGGCGGCGGTGGTGGTGGACGAGGCCGAGATCGCCAACGCGACCGTGACCGGGATCGAGACCACTACGACAGAGACTGGGACCGTGGTGACGGCGGTGGCCGAGCAGCGCGCGGCGACCGCGGCAACTACAACCGCGGTGGTCGAGACTACCCACGAGATCGTGACCGCGACCGCGACCGCGACCGGGACTACGATCGCGACCGAGACTACTACAACAATAACAGTCGAGGCGGTGGCGGCGGCAACAGCAACGGCAACAGCAACAACAACAGCAGACGTCGCTATCGGTCCCGGTCCAGAGACCGCCGCGACCGTCGGCGCTCCCGATCGCGCTCACCAGGTCGGGCCGCCGCCGGCGCTGCCGCCGCCGGCAGCGGTGGAAACAAGTACCGGTCCGATCGAGACGATGATGCCCGAAGCAGCAACAGCAATCGGCGAAGAGGTGGTGGCGGACGCGACGGGCGCGATGGACGCGATGGACGCGATGGGCGCGACACGCCCGCGCGGGAGGCTGCGGTTGTGGGCGGTGCCGACTCTCGGCTGGTGCCCGGACCGAGCAGCAGCCACCCGCCGTCGAAACCGCCCCGCTCTGCCTCACCCGACCATGATGACGACAGCAGCAGCAGCAGCATCAGCCGCGGACCGGGACCCGCCGACGGCCGCACGAGCAGCAACGGCAACAGCCTGCCCACACGCACGCGCCCACCCGCCGCCGCCGCCGCCGCCGATCATCACGTACCCATGTCGTTCCGTGTGGGGGGCGGCGGCGGCGGCGGCGGCAGCGGCAGCCGCAACGGCAGCGAAGCGCGGGAGAACGACGACGACGAAGACGACGACGACAGCCGTGGTGGCGGTGGTGGCCGTGGCCGTGGCCGGGGCCGGGGCCGGGGCCGAAGACGGGGCAGTCCCATGGACGAGGACCGACGGGACGAGGAAGACGAGGAGGACGGCATTGAGGTGGACGACGCCGGCATGGACGCGATGCAGGCGATGATGGGCTTCAGCGGGTTCGGCTCGACCAAGGGGACCAAGGTGGCGGGCAACAACGCGGGCGGCGTGCACAAGGCCAAGAAGACCGAGTACCGGCAGTACATGAACCGCGTGGGCGGCTTCAACCGGCCGCTGAGTCCGACGCGGTAGACGCGGCAGGAGATGGGCAAGACGACGTGTGTTGGAACGATGTCTCTCTTTTTTTTTTTTTTGTGTGTGAACATGTTGGATTTCACGGGGATGGGGGGGGGGAGCTGCATTCATTCACAAAGCGAGCGAAACTGTCTCTGGATTTTTCTTTTCTTTTTTGTTTTGATTTTACACATACACACAATGCATTGATACCCCCTTCCAGAGGGACAAGAGATCCATCAACCTGACAAGAATTCTATTATGCCTATTATGCATCGGGTTGGTTGTCTGGACCTATACATTTCATTCGTAGCTGAGTAACCCTCTTTCTGTTTTTTTTTTTCTTGGTCATCGTCGTCGTCGTCGTCGTCGTCGTCGTGGCTTCTTACCCCCTTCTCATAGTGCAAGAAGACCTGCCTTCAGACTTGCCTTCCGTTCTTCCTCTTTGACTCAAAAAAAACCCCGCCAGGGGGTTTTTGTTCTCGGCCTTTTTCAGAGCAGTAGCAGTGTTGCGGTTCTACGTCTTCCCCTGGCATAGTTCCAGCCATCCAGCGGAAGACCTCTTCTCTTTTTTTTCTTTTCTCTTTTTCCGTTGTTGCTTCCCTTCTCCCGTCACGTCTCTCGAGTACAAAGGTAAATAGTCGTTTACACCCACCACCTCCCCCCCCCTCCGTGGGAGTGCCAAATTCAACGTTTTGAACCTTGTCCTGCAACGTCCATAACGCGTTGTGTTCCCCTTTGTCCATTGGTGTTTTTTTTTTTTTCATGTCGAGCCCGACAGCCGGAACGTACATCGCAGCCCGGAATGGTCGCTCCACGGAACCAGCATCCGTTTCCTTGCCTCTTGGGCGTCCGGGGCCGGTATGCTCACCTGGTCCGGGTGCACAATCGTCATCGCGACCGGCTCCAGCCCCACCATGGCCACCTTGTCCAGCCGCGCGGCTGGGTACTCTTGGTGGCCGTCGATGCCCCACGTGAAGCCCTCGCAGCCGGGCTCGTTGCCCGTGGGCGGGTGCACGTGCGGCCAGGCGTCGAGCATCCCGTTGGCGGCCACCAGCGGGTCGTCCTCGGCCGGGATGACCGGGTTGAAGTCGCCTGCGACTAGGCCGTGGGGGCTTGTTTTTGTTTCTTCCGTCGTGTCTCCGCTTTGCTGGTGCAGCATGCGGGAGACAATGGCCAACTGCCGCGGCCGTTTGTTGGGCTGGAAGGCGAGGGAGTCGAGATGGACATTGACGAGACGGAGGCGGCCACTGCGGCCACTGCGGCCACTGCCACCACTGCCACCACTGCCACTACTATTACTACCACCATCCTCCAGGACGACGTCGCAGCACAGCCCGTAGCGCCCATACCGGCTGGGCAAGTCCAGGCGCCAGACGGCACCAAGGCGTGGTGGTGGTGGTGGTGGTGGTGATGATGATGCTGCCGATGATGAAGATGATGATGACGATGATGACGAAGAGGAGGGGGACACCGAAAAGAACCGGCTCCGGGAGATGAGTGTGACGCATTGGAAGAGAGAAGGCCGGCCATTGCAGAGCTCCACGTCGTGGCTCACAAGATAGTGTGTGCGGACCCAGGGGCTCTCCAAGAGGCTGTTCCAGCCGGCATGGGAGACCTCCTGGAGGAAGACAATGTCGGGGTTTCGTAGTGGTGGGGAAGTGGATGATGATGATGGTGGCGGCGGCGGCGGCGGCGGTGGTGGTGCTGCTGCTGCTGTTCTTGGTGCTCTTGCGCTTCCGCTGCTGCTGCTGTCGTGGGTACGGCCAACTATGGTCCGCGTCACACCAGGCTGGCTGCGAACCGCCTCCAGAAGGGCGGTCATACGGATGTCGGCCCCTGGTCCAAAGGCGTCAACATTCCAGGTGACCAGCGTGAGCAGGTGGTGGTCGCCATGGTCATTGTGCGGAAGGTACGTGGCAGGATCACCAGCAGCTTGTGATAGTGGTGGTGGTGATGGCGGTGGTGGAGCAGACGCCGTGGCCGACTTCAGGTCGACCCAGGTCCCCAATGCGTCGTCATAGGATGACCAGGCCAGCAGAGTGGCCGATGTGTCGTTCTCGCGAGGCAATGGCGGCAGGGCAGTCAGAGTCATCGTTCGTCTTTGGCCAGTTCACCCAGGAGAGAGCAGAGGAGAGCAGACAGCCGCTCTTCCTTGGCCGCATGAGAGAGGGAAAGGGGTGCGGGCGGAGGGCGGTTCAAAAAGAAGGAGAAAAGACGACAAGGGGCAAGGGAAGAGAGGGGGGGGGGGATTAGTTGCAGGGCGTTTGGTTGCTTTCTTGCGTCGATCGGGCTGCCGTTGAAAATGAAGGCGGCATACGTGCGAGGCATTCCTTGAGGGCGGTACAGTGGAGCCGCATCTGAGCCTCCCAGCTAGAGAGGGAGAGCCTTATATGGTCAGTCAGTCCAGTAGTGGCACACAAGCAAGGTGGACGGCGTGGCTGTGATAGCTATACGGAGTCGGAGCTTGGGTCCCCTCCCCCAGCAATGGGAGCGCAGGTTTTATCGGGCCAGTTATCATCTTACGTTGCAATTTTTTGGATTTTCTTGTTTAGAATTGTCTGGTAGCAGCCTGGCCTGGGCTTGGGTCCGGGTGCAGACCGGTGGGCGGACAGGGTTTCTAAATTCGGATACCGGGCTGCATAGCAGCTGCAGCAGCTGCCGAGTCGAGCTTGGGAGGCGAAACGGAGGGAGGGTCCAGAGAGCTCTGTTGTTGCGGATGGCCTGGTGGCAGGACAGAGACAATTGACGCAGATCACTGGCGTTGAAAAAAAAAATAATAAAATACGGGTTTTTTTTTTTTTTTTTAATTTGTTATTTTTTTTTTTACCAAAGGGCACTTAGTCAAATCCGGGCCTGTTGTTGCTTGTTGGTTTGGCTTGGCCTGGTGAGACGTGCCTGCCGTTCTGGGTGCAGTGCAGAACCCCGAGAGCACGTGCTATTTTGTGGCTGCTGTGACCCAATACGACTGCCTACCTGTTTTGTACCTGGCTCTTCTTTGCCTCGTCGTAGGCAACCGAAACGGAAGCGTGGAAGGCAAAAAGGTTCCTTTTTTCCCTCACTCTTTTTTTCCTTGTGAAGACTCAACCGCATGCGGGGGGGGTTTGAGACATGCCAAACCCCGCTCGATCTGGGGGAGCCTTTTGCCTTTGAAGCTGCCTTGCACCTATGGGTGTGTCTCAGAACTGCTCGGAGTATCTGACATCATAGAAGTGACACCGACAGTTACGAGCGCTAGTAATAATATCCTGGTTACAAGCTTGATTTTTGCTCTCTAACTAGTTACAAGACACAAACCATTGCGGATTCTTTCTCCAACGCTTCTCCAATGCAAGATATCCTCCCCAGAGGGGTCATCTTTTCCGTTTCCCCTCCGTTTCCCCTCTCAGCCATAACCAGAGACCCCCATACAAGGGAGTACCACAGGTCTACCAAGCCCTGTGTTTTCCTCACCGATCCGGGCGACTCGACTGCGATGACACCCTTGCCATGTGATTAGCCAAAAAAAAAAAAAAAAACAGGAAAAAAAGTCCAGACCGGCATAGACTTTGGGGTCCGTGTCCCTGAGCGACCAGAAGCCGCCGCCGCCCCTCACGCGGGCCAGCATTGAGAGCATGCCCAGAATGCCCTGTGGATCATCTCGTAGACCGCAACAAAGGCAAAAATAGACACCGCTACTAGCCGGAATTTGCATGCGTGCGTGCGCTCTTTTTTTCTTTGCCAGCCACCCTCTCCAAACCCAGTCTGACGGCCGTTGACGGCTTTACCCGAACGAGCTTGCTGTGCCGGTGTCGGTAGTGGATGATTGAGGCTCTGGCTGCACTGTCTCTGGTGCTCGGAAGGATTTGCCCGGAAGGTTGTGCCCTGGAAGGACGTGCCCGGATGGACCGATGTCCAGACGGCCCACCCACGTTGCAGTCTTGTTGGTCTGGTCTTGTCCCTGTGGCCGTCACGGCTCGTTGGCTGGCAACTGCGCCGCCCTCGGGTTGGGCGGCGGTGTCCCGTGTCGTCGCCTGTGCTTGGCGTCTGCCTTGACTGTCGCCTTGCCGCGGAGGGTGCTGCTGTGGCGTCTGACCAGGGCCGGCGAAGACGACGCCTTTGCAGATGCTGCTGCCGAGGATGCTGGACTCGAAGTGTCTTGGGCCGTCGTGGGGTATCCCTTCAGGCGGTACCGCCGCTGCTCAGGGTTGAGAAGACATCGGAAGCCGATGCAGTCGAGCGGGTAGTCATCCTTGACGACAAAGGGTTGTTTGGTAGGAGCAGAGGACGCAGCCGTGGTTGCCTCGGTGTGGGTACCGGACGTGTTGGCAGACCTGTTGCCAGGACTGCTACCAGAGCTGGTGCCAGAGCTGCCACGTCGCAGCTCGCCCTGGATGTCCTGCCAGGACAGCTGCTTGTCGACAATCACATGCGTGGCCGCGTCCAGCTGGTGCACCCACTGGGCGCCGTACTCGCGGGCCTTGGCGATGCGCAGCTTGCGCGGGCCCAGGTTGGCGTCGGGGATGTAGTAGAAGGCGAGTCCGCGGAAGAGGCGCTGGCTCTCGGGGACCATGGCTGGCGCCTCGTCGGACGCGCGCTGTTTTTTGGCCCTGGTACGGTTGCTGTTGCTGTTGCTGCTGTTGCTGCTCGCTTCCCGGGCCGGGGCGGGAGAACGGCTCGTGCCCCACTGGGAGCCGTCTGCTCTGCTCTCCCTGCGTTCGCCTCTGCGTGCAGACAACGGCAGAGGCAGAGGATTGGATGCGGTGCGACGGATGGTGGCCACGGCGGCAGCCGCGGCTGGCGACAGGACGGACGAACCCGTGCGGCGCGGCTGCAGGGAATGCCTGTCGCTGGGCGCCGGCAGCGGTGGCGGTCCAGGGAGAATCTCGATCTCGTCGTCGTCGTCGTCCTTGTCGTCCTCGTCATGCCTGCTGGTCGCGCCATCGTCTCGCTGCTGTCTATCCTTTTCCATCTCGGCTGCCTTTCTTTTCTTGGCCAAGGCTGCCGCAAATTCCCGGCTCCGACGACGATACTCGCGCTCGTCTTCCTTCCAGCTGGCCTTTTGTCGACGCTCGGACTCTTCCCTTTTGCCGTCATCGTCATCCTCTGGCCGGTCCAGGTCGGCAAACTGGGCCATCTTGTCTCGCAGCGACGACGGCGACGACATGATGGCGATGATCCGTCTGGGCAATCGTGACCGACATAGCCAGATAGGTAGAATGAGCCCCCAAAGGTAGGACTTCCCAAGGAAACGAAAAAGAAAAAAAAAACACTGTCCTTGTTGCCTAGAGACGGAAAAAAAAAAGTCGTCGAGACGGAAAATGCACCGTACAGCACGTGAATGTTTCGGTGAGCAGAAGAGCTGTTTGTTCACGGATACTAACTATTACCTGCTGTACTGTGACTACTAACTAGGTAGGTAAGACAGACACCAAAGCGCTGTAGGGCCTCAAGAGCCTCCACTACAATTCTACAATAGCCAAAGAGGCCATTTACACGGAAAAAAGCAAGAGCCCCCCCTTCCCGCGTAACAGAAAGCACAAACAGCGCAAATACCACAAATACCACAAAAGCACAAAAGGGTTGGACCCAGAATGACGCGCCGGCACGGGTCTGGCCCCCCTCCACGGAGATGGCGTGCATTAGCGCGTCTGGGTGCCTAATCTCGCGTTCGGGTGCTGAAGAATTTGGGGTCCAGCTTCGAAGCCGCCGAGAAAAGCAGGCAGCAGCAGTGCCGAGCAGCAACAGAACACGTGCACATGGCTTCTTCTTTCTTCTTCATGCAATAATTGTGTATACCATAACTCTTTCTCACATCTTTATACATTATATACATAGTTCCACATGTCCAGACAGAGCACCTCCTCTTTTCTGTCTGCGTTCAACGCCGAATCGAGACACTTCGTCCTGCTAGACTGTACAAATGGGAGACGAAGGGAAAACAAAAAGGGGAGAAAAAAAAAATTGGGAAAGATGGTGGCGACATCTACATAAGTAGTGTCTGCCTCTAGGGGTCGAGTAGCTCCCCCTTGTATAGCCGCACTGCGTTTGCGGTCGCTGTCTCTGGTTGACGGACTGAAGGATGAAAGATCAAAAGAAAAAAGAAAGGGAGCCCAAGAAGACGGAAGAAGAAGAGATAACAGGAAAGGGTATTAGACATCGTCAACAAAAAAAAGTAACAAAGAAAAAAAAAAAGAGAGAAATTATCAGTCAAGTCCAACAGCTGGAGGGGGAGGTAGAAAGGACAGAAAAGACTGGAAAAAAAAAAGAGAAGAAAAAAAAACAGATGTTTTGGAGTCCTGTTTTTTTTGTCCCTTTTCTCTTTTCACCCTTTTTTTTTTTTTCTTTTTCTTCTCTTCCCCCCCTCCCGTGTATTCCCATCAACCAGAGAGTCGCCGTCATTGCATCCGCGACGGCTGGCTGGCAAACATGCGCGCGTCGCGCAGCGGGATGCTGTTCTTCTCGGGGGCGGGCGGGACGAAGGCGCCGGACGAGCCGCGGCCGTCGGCCGAGTACATGGAGCCGTTCTCGTTGTCGACCTCGTTGAGGACCTCGCGGGTGAGCTCGACATAGTCGTAGGCGAACTCGCCAATCTCGGCGTCGTCGATGCCGAGAATCTCGGCCTCCTCGCTGGCGCGCAGGCGCAGGCCGGGGATCATGTTCATGATGAAGAGGATGATGCAGGTGCCCACAAAGGCGTAGCAGCCGCCCGAGAACGAGTCGGCCAGCTGGATGCCCAGCTGCACCCAGTGGTGGTTGATCCAGCCGCCCGGGATGACCTGGACGTTGTCCAGGTGGGCCACGTAGTCGGCCGCGAAAAACGCGGTGCAGATGTTGCCCACCAGCCCGCCGATGCCGTGCACGGCAAAGATGTCGAGCGCGTCGTCGATGCGCAGCAGGAACTTGAGCTTGGTGCCGTAGTTGGCGAAGCCGGCGCCCAGCACGCCGTACGGCACGGCCGCCCACACCGGCACGTACCCGGACCCGGGGGTGATGGCCACCAGGCCGGCGACCACGCCCGAGCAGAAGCCGACCGTCGACCACTTGCGCTCCAGGCGGTAGTCGAGCACGCACCAGGTGATGCCGCCGACGCAGGCGGCCAGGTTGGTCACCATGGCGGCGATGACGGCGCGCAGGTTGGCCGACAGCGCGGAGCCGGCGTTGAAGCCGAACCAGCCCACCCACAGAAAGACGGTGCCAATGACAATGTGCGTCACGTTGTGCGGCCGGTAGTTCAGCTCGTGCGTGCCGTGGCCGCGGCGCTTGCCCAGCATCATGGAGTAGGCCAGCGCGGTGGTGCCCGAGGAAATGTGCACGGGGGTGCCGCCGGCAAAGTCGAGGCCGCCCAGCTTGTTGGTCCAGCCGTGCGGGTTCCAGGTCCAGCAGGCGATCGGGTCGTAGATGACCGTGGCCCAGATGAACATGAAGATGACGCAGGGGAGCATGCGGCCGCGCTCGGCCACGGCGCCCGTGGCCAGCGCCACGGTGATGGCCGAGAACATGCCCTGGTAGACGGCAAACAGGAGGTCCGGGATCCGGGTCGAGCCGACCGACGGCTGCGCCAGCACGTCCTTGAAGCCAAAGTTGGCCAGGTCGCCCATAAAGGGCCCGGCCGTGTGCGAGAATGTGAGCGAGTAGCCCCAGAAGAACCACTGGAAGCTGGTGACGGCCGTGGCCATGACGGACAGCCAGATGAGCGAGAGGGCCGACTTTCTCCGGGCCAAGCCAGAGTAGAAGAAGCTGGGAGGGGGGCAATCGTATGAGCAATGCCATTTCTCACGTATTCTTCATTCTTCCTCCGTCCTATCCTTGCTCTATTGTTTTGTTTTTCTGTTGATTGACTTACCCAACTCCTGGAATCATGAGCAACACAAGCGCTGTGGCCGTGATCATCCAACCGATATCACCACTCTGTCCACTGTATTAGTCTTTTTTTTTTTTGTTTTGTTTCCGGCGACAATTGGTTGTCTCGACTTGCTTGTACCTCCCCTCTCTCTTGCCAGACTCAACATACCTCATACCAAATGTTCAGGTTCTCCGTCAAGGAGTCCCCTCCCGTTGGTCCCGTGCCATTGTACGGCACCTTCACCACATAGTCGAGAGTGTCGAGATCGACCCCGTCAATGACAACCATGGCGGGCGAAACTGATCGGATCGTCGTTTCAGTGGGACAATGGTGTAGATGTGTGTGTGTGCGCGTGCGTGTGCGTCTGTGTTTTTGTCGCCCGTTTCGTGCTTGTGATGGCGTGCAGTGGTAACGCAATGCGACGACGATCGAGCAAAAAGACAGACCAGATAGAGACAGACACAGGGAAGGCTGTTGCTCCCAATTCGTCTCTCCAATTTTGGGCCAGCTCTTCTGACGATGGCTAGGAATAAACAACTTGCTAACGAGAAAAGGTGAATTGCAGTGGTACCGAAAACGGTATCAGTCGTATGAAGAACCTCGAAAAAAACACACACAAAGAAGTACGAAGAACAAGAAGAACAAAGGAAGATCAGGAACGAAAAGAAAGAAGGGACGCAAGGGAGGTGGGCGGGCCTGGTGGGATGTATATTGTATGGGCCAGACCTGCGCCTGCGTCAACTACCCTGTACGTTGCGTTGCGTTGCGTTTGCGCCTTGTGTGTGTCTGTGTGTGTGTGTGTGGATGTGGGTGGCGTCGGTGTTCCGCCCCAGGAGCTGGGGAATGGGTATTGGGAACCGTATGAAATAAAATCAATAAAATATACAGCAAAATAAAATAAAACGGGCCAGGGGTGTGGCTAGTTAGTAGCAGGAGAAAGCGTGCTATTAGCTATGCATGCACCAGCGGTCTTTTCATTCAAACACAGGCTATGACATGACCCTATGTGTCTGTGGTCTGTGGTCTGTGGCCACTTTCTCGGACTGTGTTGGCAAGGGGGGGTGGCGGAACCCAAACCGTAGTCTTACACTGTCCTGGTGCAAAGAACAAGTTTGACCAACACCAGGACGAGGATAGTCGACGAGGAGGAAGGGGAGGGAGGGGGGGGGGGGGGGTATGTCTGCTGTGCACGAGCACCATCTACTCGTATCTTGCTTGCACATGTACAATGTATCTGATAGGGGGGTAGCGTTGCATAGCCTGGTTTTTTGGTCTTTCCTTTTTCTCTCTCTCTCTCTCTCTCTCTCTCTCTCTCTCTCGGTCTCTTCCTCTCAGCAGCCCCGTGCAGGCGGAAAGGAAAAAGCAACCTCACTTGTCCTGTCTTGGGACCCAGAGAAAAAGATATGGAGAGGAGGGGGGGGTGGTGGTGGCCCCCAGCCATGGCCAGCCCAGCCCGCCAATGCGTCTTGTCGATTTTGGCAGCTCCCCAAAAAAGAAAGCAGTGAAATATGGATGGCCTCTGGAATTCCTGGAGGGTGCTTGTTTCTGCAAGAGGCAAAGATGTGCACAAAAAAGAGCCAAGACATACGACAGGGCCGCCGCCCCAACTGAAACTACGGCGTACTTTGGAGCTGCCAATTCCTGGCTGGGCTGACCCTTTTTTTTTCCTTTCTTCTTCTTTTCTTTCGTTTCCAGTGCCACTGCCAGTGCCGGAGGGCCCCATTCAAGACTATCTCATCTAGGCAATGCTCCGGAAGCCATGGAAGACCGTAATCTCCAGCTCTGGCCAAAAGCACGACATGGCGAACAATGTCAACGAATCATGGGCATCTTGGCCCATGGTCATCTCCCCTATTCGCCTGCTTGGTATGGACTAAGTAGTTACTACCCGTAGGTAGCTGTCCGCCGAGCCGTCCGTCTCGCCTGTTCTTCGCTCGATCAAGGACCAGCAGTTTAAACTGTGGGGAGTTGGAGTGGAGTGCCCCCCCCCTGCCAATATGTTAGCAAATGCATCGAGTAACAAAGCCGCGGTTCTACAAAGTAAACGGCGTCATTCGGGCAGAGGCAGAAGGGCTGTAGAAGGCTCTGGCGCGAAAAGGGGAGAAAAAAAAAGTATAACGGTCTCGCAGTCTTTCGGTCTTGGGGTGTTCCAGGATCCCTGCCAGCGATATCGCCAAAAAGGCCTGAAAGGGACGGGATGCGCCATCAAGTTCGTTAGGCTAGTCCAGACACAGACTAGCCCGGCTCGACCTGGTAAGGGTCCAGCCTTGATAGAAAGTGGCAAGGGGTGGGGCCCCTTTTCGACCACTAACAACGTGGTGTAAAAGAGGCGTAGAGATAAGGACGGGCGACGGGCCGCCATTGGCTGGCTGCTGGCATGACAGTATTCTTTTGCTGTCGCTCGCTGACAGCCGCAGTGGGGGGGACAAAGCTACTTTGGTAGGAGACAACTACCAACTATGCAACTATCGTCTTGAGACAACAATGGGGGAAGGAATGGAAACGCAGAGAAATTGGGTTTCTTTTTAGTGTTTCCTTTCTTTCCGTATTCCTACGTGTCACAGGTTTTGCTTCTCATGGTTCCATCAAAGACTGGGATCGATTGGTTCGTGAAAAAAAAAATTTACGAAATCCTCAAACCGGTCTGTTCTTCTGTTCTCTCACGCAGGAACAAGAAAGTGCGGACAGTGCGTGCCTTCCGCCTGCGAACGTCCTCCGTTGTGATACCCGTATGACACCGGGTGTGTCCTTTGTGTGTCTGTGTGTCTGTGTGTTTGTGTGGTCCTCGTCCTCGTGTCTGTGGCGGTGTCGCACACAAAAGAAGAAAACATTCACATGGCCGCACGAAGATACGCGAGACAACAAAACAACGGCCCGGCCGAGGAAGGAACAACAAGGGAAAAGAAGAAAGAAAGAAAAAAAAAAAAGGAAACAAAAAGAAAACGTCTTCCATGATCGTCCATCACTCCACGATGGCATCCTGCTGAAATGACAAGTGACTACCATGTAGAAAACCGGAAAGGAACTGGACTAGAAGAAGAAGGTCGAAAAGGGCGGCCCCCTCTAGAAGCCTTTGGGGCCATGCAGGTCCCAAAGGGCCCTTGGACGGCGTATGTACATAGCACGCCAATGCGTTGCTCGACGCACAAACCAACGGACTCCACCGGCTGCATCGTAAGACGCGATGCCAACCCCCCGGTGCAGATTTGCTGGGCGTTGTTCCCAGATGGCGTTCCTTGATGGGGTCCCTGTTGAGGTCCCTGCTGAAGAAATCAAGAAGTGGCGAGACAACCACATAAAGCAAGATCGATAGGCGTAATCCTCCTCGGAAGAGGAAGAGGCCTCTTCTGTCTTGATACACATAGGAGCAAATGGGATGCCGCTTGGATGCCGTATCCCCCCCAAGTCTTTGGTCCTTCTGTCCAACGCAAGACAAGCATCCGCCGCATGTTCTTGGTCGGACCGTTGGGTTTTTGTCAGACCCCAAGAGCCACGGGTAGGGGTGTTCGCGCCCCTGAGGTCCCCGTACTGGCACTTGCATGCGTAGGTGAAATACTACGAGTATGTGCATGCAGGCCTCACCACGAGTCCCGTGGGAGCTAACACATAGCGTGCAAGAGAAGGCGAACACTAGACGCCCTGCATCGGGAAGGGGGGGCCGCGGTTTGCTGCGTCCCCCCCCCCCCTGTTCCATATAGATGACGAACACAGTCAGATAACTATGAGTACTCGTACAAGCAACTAACTACTAGTTAAAGTATGTATCCTCTTTGCCCACTGGTGGCGTTCTCCACTTGGGGAGATGAACGAAACGAACACGACATCATGGGCTTGGAGGGGGGGGGGGTCACAGAGAACGAAGAACCGAGGCCGCCTGAAGAACGCAAGAAGAAAGAAAAAAATCATGACGATCTTCAATGGCGATAACATGCTCGTACTCTGCAGGATTCTTACGGATCCTTCCACTCCTGTCCACGTCGTAGTGACAAAACGTGAAAGGAAGGAGCAGAAGAAAGGGGAAAAGGGCCGGGACAAAAGAGCCAAGACTTTTTTTCACTTACACAGGGAGACTCTACTCGTATGGTATGCACGGTAGGCCCGGTTGATCAATGCCGAAAACGAACAGATGGTCTAGTGTCTAGCGGCCAAGCAGGACCAGCTACCCTCACCCACTCAAAGAAGGCAAGAAACGTGACTCTGACAGGCACCAACGGGGGGGGGGGGGGGGAAGAAAGCCTCTTGCATCTTCACAGCAAATATCTTTCCATGGCTGTGTTGACCAAGCGGAGGATTTGCCGGCGTTCTTCCACCTCTCCGATATTGAGGCCAACACGAACGTTTGTCCGAAAAAAAATAGAGAAAGGAAAAGAAGAAAGAAAGAAGAAAGGGCACATACTATGTAGCTTTTCCTTTTGGCCTTGGTGTTGAGCCTTGGTTCCTAGCCTTGGTTTCTAGCCTGCAGCCTTTCTTTGGGCCTCTTACACGTAATCTTTTCATAGTCTGTGATGAATATCTGCCGCAGGTTGCTTTCTTTTTTCTTCCCCCCCCCCCTTCTTCTCTCTGCCTTTGTCCTCCGCGTTCCTTTTTTTTCTCATCTCTGACATCTCGGATATCCCCTCTCCCACCCCATGGAGACCCCCATGGAGACTTGCTTTCTTTTTTTTTTTTTTTACCCTCTCGTTCTCCGTGTTCTCGTTGTCTGTGTTCTCCGTGTTGGCCGTCTCCCGCATTGCCTTCTCTTCTTTTCGCATCACGACTCCCAAGATGGAACCCTTGCCGTCACCATCTCTGATGTCGCCCCCGTTCCGCCATGTTCACCGCCTCTCTCTGCTTCCACACACATACACACACACGAGGCGACGATCTTTCTTTGTTGGTTTGTTCTTTGTCGTTGTCTACGCAAACCGGCGACACCGACCTATTCTCTCGAGAGTGTGACCCGAACCAGAAACGTGGAGAGTTGGTGCGCGATACTACCCTCAAAAAAAAAAAGGTTCAGGCACCCACGCAAAGAAAGATGCACCCTGTTTGTCGTCCAAGATAAGAAATTGTCACCCCCGCCCTCCTTCCCGTTTTTTTTTTTTTGTGCATCCCCTCCCCCCACGCTTCATTTCTCCCCTTGGGGTACGGCCCAGAGCTAGTTTTCTCGCTTCTCCAGACAGACGACGAGCTAAAAGAGAACGGCCAACAAGGACAAGAGGGAAAAAAAAAGAGATGCTCAGAAGAAGAAAGTCCCTATCTCTCTTGAGTTCTGTGGTGCCTTGGCACTAGTTTTCCTTCGAGAACATCGGATGGAAGGACAAGGATTGCATTCTCTGTTGGCTTTTTTTTTGCTTGCCTCTTTCTTTTTGATGCTTTTCTTTTTCCTGGCGCTTGTTGCGTTCTTCTGATTGATTCTCTCCCTCTCCCCGTGCTCTCTATCCGTAACACCCTAGTGAAGCATGGAACAACTGTCAAAGCTGCCCCTACCCTACCCTCGATAAGCTCTTTCCCGAACCGGAATGTCATGACGTTGGAATGAAACAACCCACGGGGAACCCCTATGAGGAGTTGTGTTTGACCATGGAGGTTGGTAAGTGAGAAAAGGAAAAAGAAACGTTTCCTCCTTTTCCTTCGCAGCCCCCCCTTCCCCCCTCTTAGCCGTTGCCCAGATAAACTAGCGAAACGGGTAGGGAACAAGCAGAAAACCAAGAACACAGAAATTGAAAAAAGTTGAAAAATCAAAAAAGAAAAAAAGAAAGTCGGAGGGCGGGAACGGCGGGAGCCATTTCCTCCCGGTCAATGGGACCTGTCCAGGGCAATGGAACATCTGTGAGAGGCTGCTGCCACTGTAGTTTTCTGGCATCTCTATTTTGCTTTGATTGACTTTTTTTTGCGGGATGCGCTTTCTTGGCCAAGACTTTGGATGCCAAGACCAAGGGAACATACACAACACGGGCAATAGTCGATATCTTGGCCCGTTTTCGTGTTTTTTATTTTTAACCAGACCAGACCAGACCAGGACGGTCTCATTATGGAATGGGCGCGGGAGTCGCATTGTACCTCAGGGGTAAAAATCTTACATGGCTGTCTGATCCCTCGCATTTTCTGATCCGCAAAGGATGGATTGGGCCAAGGCAACGAGGAATGGCATCGGTTGCACAGTCGCACCACAAGAGACGAGGTTGGAACATTGCGTGTTGTGTTTGTAGGCCTTCTTCGGAGGCGTGGCCCAAAAAGCAGCCAAAAAATAAAAATAAACAAAGACCGGTGCTCGGCCGCCCTCCTTCACTACTTTGTTTCGTGTTTAGGTATTAACAAATAAAGAGACATGGCCACATCCAAAAAGGAGAAGCGGTAGATGTGTTTGTACATGCGAACGCAGAAAACAAGCCAAACAGCCGTAGCCATAGACAAAGAGAAAAAGAGACCCAATAGACATTATATCCACGTGTAAAGAACCAGGGAAAAAACCCCCAAAAAGCTCCTGTCCCAATGCATAAGAAACATACTGGTGGTGTACAATAGACGTCCAAGACAATTAGAAGAGAGAGAGAGAGAGAGAGACTAGGCACGCAGGGACCGGAAGCGGGCCTCAAAGTTCTGCTTCTGCTCCGCCTCCAGCGCCTTTTGCAGGCGGCGCGTCTCCCGCACTGCCTGCTCGCGCTCCTCCTGCAGCTGCATCACCTCGATCTGCGCCGTGTTCATCCGGCTGACGACCTCCTGCATCTCCCGGTCGGCCGCCGCCAGCGACGTCTCCAGGTCGATCACCCGCTCCCGGAGCGTCGTCACCTGGCCCTCGTCCGGCACGCCCAGGGGCGGCGCCTGCGACGACGACGAGCGCGCCGAGCCCCGGCTGCTGGGCCGCGAGGACGACGCCAGGCCGCGCGACGAGCCCGGCCGCGAGAACGCCGACGACGAGCCCGGCCGCGCCGCCGCCGCGCCGCCGGCCGGTGCGATGATGCGCTTGCCGTTGACGCTCAGCGACCGGGGCGCCGCCGCCAGCGACCGGGCGGGCTGAAAGGTGGGCGACAGCAGGCCCGAGGCGTCGCGCAGGCGCTGCAGCTGGCCGCTGTGGGCCTCCTTGAGGGCGGCGACCTGCTCCTCGTGGCGGGCGACGCGCTCGTCGGCGGCGTTCTGCGAGGCGACCAGCTGGTCGGCCAGCACGCGCAGGCGCGACTCCAGGCCGGCGATGCGCTCCTTGTTGGCCTGCTGCGTGGCCTCGCCGCGCGCCACCATGTCGGCCAGCCGGCCGTGCAGCGACGCGTTCGCGGCCAGCTGCGCGCGCACCTCGGCCGCCAGCGCCTCCACCCGCTGCGCCGACGCGTCCAGCTCCGCCGCCAGCGTGCGCTCGCCCGCCAGCGCCGCCTGCTCCGAGGCCGCCGCCTGCGCCCGCTGCGCCTGCTGGGCGTCCACCTCCTGCCGCGCGGCGTCCCGCTCCGACACCGTCGCCGCCAGCGCCTGCTCGAGCCGCTGCAGGGCCAGCGCCGTCTTTTCGTCCTTGTCGCTGCTGCTGCTGCTGCCACCACCGAGCGACGACAGCTCCAGGGCGTGGATGCGCGCCAGCGCCTCGGCATAGGCCGCTTGGAGATCGCGGTACGCGCTCTGCAGCGAGGCGGACGTCACGTCTCCTGCGGCACCGGCACCGGCACCGGCACCGGCACCACCTTCGGCACCGCCTTCGGCATCCTCGTCGAGAAGACTGGAGGCCGAGGGCGTGTGGCCGCGTCTTGCTGTCGCCGGCGGCGCCAGGACGTCCTTTTCGCGCAGCAGCTGCCGCAGGTTGGCAATCTCCTCCTCGGCGCGGTCGAGGTCCATCTTCATGCCGCTGAGGCCCTTCTCGACCTGCCACTTCTGCTCCAGGGCCTCCTCGGCGCGGCGGCGCAGCACGCTGACCTCCTCGCGCAGGTTGGCGACGTTGCGGTGGTAGCCCACGGCCGCGGGGGACGACGTCTCCGAGACCAGCCGCTCGCGCTCGACCTCGAGGGCCTTGATCTTCTTGTCGTTCTCGCGGTTCTGGAACTCCTGGCGCTCCAGCAGGCTCTTGAGCGCCCGGTGCAGGGCGTCGCGCTGGGCCTCGACGTCCTTGAGGCGCTCGGCCAGGGCGTCGCGCGACTCGGTCCCCTGCCGGACCGTGTTGGACCGCGTGAGGCTGTTGCTGCCGCCGCCGCCGCCGACGCCGCCCGTGCTCGCAGCAGCCGCCGAGCGGAGCTCGCGCCCGTTCTGGTCGGCCAGGCTCTCGACCGCGGCTGCGGCCACGGCCGCGGTGCGCAGGTTCGAGTTCTCGTCCTTGAGCGTCTGCAGCTCCTGCTGCATCTTGGTGGTCTCGTAGGTCTGGCGGGCGTGCTCCGTCGCCGCCGACTCCAGCCCCTCGACCCGGGCCCGCAGCTGCGGCACCACCTCGTCGCGCAGGTTGTCGCGCTCGTTGGCCGTCGTCTGCAGCTCGCCCTTCATCGCCGTCAGCAGGTCCTCAAAGTTCTCCTTGACGTTGCGCTCCTCCGCCAGCCGCCGCCGGAGGTCGTCGCACGTCGTCTCCAGCTCCTTGAGACGCCGGCTGTCGTTGGCCGCCTCGGATGGGACGTCGCGGCCGTGCTGTTGTTGCTGTTGTTGCTGTTGCTGCTGCTGCTGCTGTTGTTGTTGCATGGCGGCCGCGGCTTCCGCCGCGGCTTCGGCGGCGGCCTGGTCGGCGCGCGCGGCGCGCTCGCTGAGCTGCTTGATCTGGCTGTCGAGGACGCGGCGCCGCGCCCGCTCTTCGGCGACCTTGTCGTTGAGCTCCAGGCGCAGCTGGGCCTTTTCCTGCTCGGCGCGGCGCTGCACCTGCGACACCTCCTCCTTGGCGGCGTCGTACTCGCTGTACTTGGCCGAGCTGTAGCCCGAGTCGGAGAAGTAGTCG
This sequence comes from Raffaelea ambrosiae, assembly GCA_002778195.1. Taxonomy (NCBI): domain Eukaryota; kingdom Fungi; phylum Ascomycota; class Sordariomycetes; order Ophiostomatales; family Ophiostomataceae; genus Raffaelea; species Raffaelea ambrosiae. The sequence goes on from PCDI01000015.1 coordinate 736,209, forward strand.
CTGGAGCGCTTGCCCAGCGTGTGCGACGAGCCGCCGCCGCCTGCACCGCCTGCCGCACCACCATTGCTGCTGCTGCTGCGGTTGTTGTTGTTGTTGTTGGTGGCCACGGTGCTGATCTCCGACTGCAGGCGCTCGACGAGATCCTCGAGGTCCATCTCCCGGCGGATGGACCCGGCCAGCTCGGCGCTGATGGCCTTTAGCTCTTCCTCCATCTCGTCGAGGTCGACGGACGAGGACGAGGGGAACGACAGTGGCAGCGCTGTTGCTGGCGTGCCGTTAGTAGGTGGCGTCTGTAGGTTATTTTCGCAATAGCCCAGGGGATTGCCCCCGTCGTGGCCGCGGGCGGAAGAGGACGACGACGACGACGCGAAGTCGATGTTGGGGATGTTGATGAGGTCGCGGGTGTCGGTGCTGGTATAGGCGGTGGGGCTGTTGAGCTGCTCGAATACAGAAGAAGAAGCAGAACCACTGGTCTCCTGGGTGGCGGAGGTCGGCGAGGATGCATGGGGCGCGGTCTTGCGGGGAAGCTGCAGAGGGTAGGGGGACGGCAGCGGCGAGAAGCCCTGGTCGGAGAACTCGGTGGCCGACGGCGACGCGGTGGAGGCCCAGCCGAAGAAGGTGCCGAGCTTGGACGAGGCCGGCGACTTGGGCAGCGGCTTGTTGTCGAGCTGCAGGGTGCTGGTGACGATGGTGGACGCGGACTGGGGCGAAGGATGGGTTGTTGTTGTCGTCGTCGTCGTTGCTGAAGGATGAGACAGGGCTACGGGCACAGCAACGGCCACGGCTCTGGCGACCTCGGTCTCGTGGTAGGCGGCGTACAGCGAGTCGGTGTCGGTGGACGGGCTGATGGCGTCGTCTTGCAAGTGGCTGGTCAGGTTGAGGTTGACGGTGAGGTTTTGGTTTTGGTTTTTGGTCTGCCCGAGACTGAGATGGGGTGGAGTGGTTTTGCGCGAGAATAAGGACATGGTCGAGCCCGAGGAGCGGTCCGGGGGCAGGACGGTGATGTTATGTATGTTTTGGGTGTTTTGGGTGTTGTGGGTGTTGTGGGTGTTGGGGGGGTCTGGAACCGGCTCGCCTGAGTCGTGGTGCGTGTGGTCGTCGAGCGGCTCTGCCGCGCGCATCGGCGAGCTGTCCCGGGTTGCAGTGGAGGCGGTGGTGGTGGTGGTGGTCAGGCCCTGCACATGATACGGCAGTGTGGCGGCTGGGTCTGTTTGATGGCCTCCTGCAGGGGTTGTGGTCGAACTGTTTCGAGACAGTGAGGCTCCTTTGGCTGGGTCCCGGGTTTCGGACCAGGATCTGCAGAAACAAAAGAAGGAAAAAAGAAGAGAGGACAGCCAGTCAGCCAAGCCGCTCGTCCAGGAACATGCAACACTGGCAACGCAAGAGGAGGCGAACCATTGCACGGTTCGTGGAAAATGCCACGAAACCGCCCGTCCTACACAGAAAATACACAGAAAATACACCTCCAACACCAAACATCAAAAATTCAATAATACACAGGAATGACACCCCAAACACCCCAAAATGTTTGGACCACAAAAAAAAGCAAACCAAAAAACAAAACAAAAAAAGAAGCTACTCACCCGTCGTCGGCTTCGGCCGTCTGTTTTGAAACAACAGGATACACCGTGGGCGCCAAGGCGAGGGTTTCCTGCACCTTGGGCACGTCTTGGTCGGGGAACTCGTACAGCGTCGGGCTGTCTACGGAGCACGACCGGTTGAAGCGCGTGCCAGGTGTCGGCAGGCGGTAGCCGTCGTCGTCTTGATAGCCGTCCTGGTACGCGTCCTGGTACGCGTCTTGGTATGCGTCCTGGTAAGCGTCCTGGTAGTCCTCGTCGTCGTAGTCCTCGTCGTGCTCTTCGACGTGGTCCTCGACGTGGTCCTCGACGTAGTCCTCGGCGTGGTCCTCGGCGTGGTCCTCGACGTAGTCCTCGGCGTGGTCCGCGGTGTGGTTCTCGGCGTCGTCTTCGACCACCAGATCCTGCGAAGAGGTCGGGTTGTGCGTGGCCAGGGGCGAGGCCGTGGCGGCCAATGGTTTCCGTCTGATGGTGACTGGTGCCAAGGTGTGGTTGTGGGCGTGGGTCGCGCTGTTGGTGGTTGCGGTTGCGGTTGCGGGCCGAGACGATGGCGCAGACGAGGCCGGTGTCACCACCAACACGGCGGGTTCGGACGACCGGCTGGGCGTGGGCGAAGGCGAGCGCGAGTCGGCCAGACTCTGTGTGCGTCGGCTGGCAAACGCAGACGACGACGACGATGTTGGCGTGATCGTCGTAGTCGTGATGGTGGCGATGCTGGGCAGGGCGCTCAGAGAGGAAGTGCGTGGGAGGAACTGCTTGTGCGTGCGCAAGTTCTTGTTGCTGCTCGTCAGGGCCAGGGGCGCGGGTCGCGAGCCAGACCGGCGAGACGAGGGAGAAAAGGGAGACGAGGGAGAAGACGAGGGCGAAGACGAGGGAGAAGAAGCTTCGGCCGCTGCTGCTGCTATGAAGGGGGTGGCCGTGAACGTCGAGACAAAGGAGGGCGCGGACGAGACCAGCGACGAAGTGGACGACGAGGTCGGGAAGGAGGAGGTGGTGGTGGTGGTGGTGGTGGCGGCGTCTTCTTGGTGGTGCTGGTCGAGGAGGTCGAGGCGGTCGGCTGGTCTGGGGAATGGCACCTCGAAAGCCATGATGATCGATTTTCCGTTTGGTATGGTTTGGTTTTAATTACGCGAGGAGAGGCACTCCCAGCCTATCCTGTGTGGGCTGTACCACAGATAGCACGCAGAAGGGGGGGGGTGGGAAGGGGGGAAGGGACGATCAAGCGGCCGTGTAGGTCGCACTCATATTTGGCGACGTCGCTTTGGGAGGGAAAAAGAAGTGGTGGTACGCTGTAAAGGGAGGTGAGAGGCCGAGAGAGTGACAGAGACAGAGCGGCAGAGTGGCAGAGCGACCGAGCGGCCGAGCGTGAGAGTGGGGACCGTGAGAGGCCGTCAGATGCAGCGTGGGATCGAGTGGTCGGATGATGGGCCAGACTGGAACAAGAGCAAAGCGAAAGGGGTCCACGGGCGCCAATCATTAAAAGAAATTGGTTGAGATGTGCGCCACGACGTGAGGAGCAGGAAGTGGACGATGGACGGGGGCAATGCGCAGTGACGATGCTTTCAGCCTGGCAGAGTGGTAATAGTATTGTCATGCAGACAGGGGCTGAAAGAAGACAAAGGGAAGAAAAAGGCAGGGTAGAAGAGAAAGAGAGGGATAAAAAAAAAGAGGATTTCGAGATGGGTCGTCGACAACGAATCAAGCCGGGGTGGCCACGGAACGAGGAAGCGCTGGAAGAAGAAGCTTGGTCTTTTTTTATTTTTATTTTCTTATTATTTCCCCCCAAATGTACAGGTAACTAGTCCACTACGACTATTGAATCTCTATTAAGATGCTAGGATCGAAAGACCAGGAGGGACCCGGGCGAGACGCCATCGGATGACGCGTGGGAGGATTTAGGAGAGAACCAGGGAGCAGGGGGGGGGCAGGGGACAAGGGAGAGGGAAGCTGGAGGCGCGAACAGCTGGACACGGAAGAAAAGAAAAACAAAAACAAGGAGGAAAAAGCAAGGCAGAAAGCCGTTGGCACTTTCTTTTCCTTTGGGTGTCCAGGTGGAGGATACAACGAGGAGGACGAGGAGGACGCGCCTGGGAAGGGGGTCCTGGAGCCGGAATGGCAGGCAAATGCTTTCACAGAGTCGAATGAATCGAAAGCAGCAAAGTCACTACTACTACACCGTAGCACTCTCGCAAAAAGGACGCACGCGGGTGGAGAGTACGCGTTGAAGAGGGCTCGGATGGGGGGGCTTACCCCTGGCACTAACAAGAGAGGTTCTCTCCATATTTGTGTGCCTGGTGGAGCTCTGGCCAATCAGGAGGCTCTGCCGCCCACCCGCTCAGGGGCAATCCCGACCTCCTTCTTCTAAAAAAAATAAAATAAAAAATAGCCTTTTTGTGGGCCCTCCAGGGGGCTCTCTGGCTCTTACTGGCTCTACGAGTCCGTACGAGTTTACACAGTACTGATTCTACTGGCTCAGGCGCTGCAGCAAAACGCGTTCCTGGCTGGCCGCGTGCCGCCACCACCCACCGCCGTTTGTCCTGTTGCATCGGCGCGCCGCACTGGGTCCAGTACGAGTCAAATGCACCCCCCGTCAACAATAATTGCGTGGAAAATTGGGCATGGGTCTGCAGCCAGTCTTGCACTCTTTCGGCCGTCTGTAATTTCGCCGTTTCTTTAATTGGATAGACTATGCAGCAGCTCTTTTCCCTTTCTGGGCTTCCTGGGAAGTCCAATTGCGACACTGTCCAAGCGAAGGGCAGGGGGGAGAGACAAGAGAAAGACCGAAAAAGGACCCAACAGCATGACGATCGCAGACGAAAGGGGGGGATGGGATGCACAAACCACAATGACAGCGCGGGATGGTTTGACAGAGAACGTGACAGGTTGTTGGAAGACGATGCACAACGCGCAAAGGGCAGAACATAAAATGGAGCCACCACTGAAAACCGGGTGCACTCCACTTGTGCAACCTGTGCGATGTGCATGCTGACATACACTCCTCTTACTCATCACGTGGAAGCAAATAGTCCCGCTCTTGCCCTTGCCGCCCGTGCGAAGCGCTGTCTTCCTCTGGTCCGCCATCAGATCCCCTGGAATCACAGGTCTCGAGCAGGGCAAGCATGTCCTCTCCCTGTAGAGCGTTCTTTGTGCGAGTGTCACTGCTCTGTGCTCTGTGCTCTCTCTGTGCGCTGTGTGTCTCTGCCTTGTCACATGCGTGATCTTTCTCTTTGGACAGAGGAATGATCGGCACGTTTGATCTTTGTGACTGCCCACGTGCTGTGAATGCCGCTCACGTGTGTCGTCACGTGCACATGGCCATCACCACTTGGTCCGAAATAGCATCACAGTCCCGAACGATGCCATTGCTTTGCCAGACAGACCTTTCTCTTCGTTTTTGTTCTTTCATTGTTCCAACGTGTCTACCGAATGCATTCCAGATGCAAACAAAGGTTCCCAGTGCACTGGAACCCTTCCACGCTACGCCCACGTGCTGCACTGCGGTGTCCAGAAGTAGACGGCGACGGCCCCTGGAAAGACGCCGTTTGCTTCCCCCCCCCCGAGCACCAACCTGTTCCGCACACAAACGAGTCCGGCCCTACGGTTTATGCAGCGTCCCCCTGGCGGAGACGATCTTGAGCTTAAATCAACAACGTCCATTTAGATCACTGTTGGCAATGCCATTCGTCAATGTCAAACCGCTACACGGCAAGAAATCGGAGCCGGCCGTCCGCCCTATAAGGCCAAGAGATACGGACCATGACAAAAGCCAGCCCCGTGTTGAGGGTGTCGTCACAGACATACTGACCCAGCAACCGTGTAACCGGTCCGCACATTCCTCACTACTTTCTGCACAGCGTCCAACGTTTGTTCCACTGGTAAAATCTGGGTTTTTTTTTTTTGGTTTTGGTATTTTTTCTTGTTCGAGGGTATGTGTAGCAATTACAAAAACGGGCTATAGAACTTCAGCCCATCAAGATTGAACAATGCAATGAAAATTGTCCTTCCAGCCAAAGAAAAAAAAAAACGAAGAAGACTGTCCTTCGGCGCCCACATACGTCCATCCATACTCCCATAGGTGTCGGTATAGTGCTACCATTCAAATGCGATATAAAGCAGACCACCCCACGTCTTGCTGCTTCTTGCTACAACACGCTCCCTTCTTTTTTGGTTGCTCGGAGGTATCTTTTCCCCCAAGAAAAATGGTCAAATCGTTGCCCTGCATATAGATGCTGCTTTGTGGTATTTGCGAGAGAAAAAATGTGTCAAGTGATACTGGTTTGGTTTCACGAGAGTCGGGCATTCTGTTGAGCTTCAATCTCTCTTTGTAGTTTTTTCTAGAGTTTTCTGAATGGTTTTTTCTTTTGGCTTTTTGTGATTTTCTGAGTTTCGAGTTTCCGAGTTTCGACTGTTTCGATTTAGAAGTTCGTTCTCGGTGTCGATGTTTTTCTGTCTGACTTCTTGTCGACTTTGAAAAATAAAACGATTTATGCCTCCTTGTCGCTGGCACCCTTGAAGACTTGGCTCAGGTCGCCGACGGGCAGAGAGATGCGAAGGTCCATGATGGCGAACATGATGGCGCACAGGACATACCAGCCAAAGGCACAGCATACAAAACCTACAGCACCAGCAGCCTAACGACATGTTTGTTAGCATCACAAATATACTCTTTTTTTGTGTAACACACTCCCCCAAGTACCCTACCTTGACAAACTTGGTGGCCGTGGAGGCATTGCCGGCATAGTCCAGAGCCAGCAGAAAGTAGGCAGACGTCAGGAAGATAAAGGCGAGGATCAGGGTGAAGAAGATGAAGACGAAGCAGATGTTGGTACGGAAGGAGCAGATGAAGAAGACGAGGCACACCATGCCCATCCAGAGAGTGAAGAAGCCTGTTGTGTAAACGATGTTAGCGAAATGGGCATTTCTCTCTCTTTCATTTTGCAGCTGATGCTTTTCAGGATTCGCTCTTACCGAAACCAGCGTTGAACCCAGTCGTCTCCAGACCGGCGCTCTCGGCTTCGCCCTCCGGGGCATACGACGCGTAGGCGACAAAGGTGGGCGTCAGAGTGCCGGCAAACGTCCAGAAGAAGGCGCCGAACGTGAGAAAGACAATGGCCGGGAAGGCGTTGCCAAGAATCCACTCCAGCAGGCCGCCGAGTACCTGGAGGAAGCCGCCAAAGAAGTAGTATGCGGGACTATACAAGACGAGGAAAAAAGAAAAAAAAGAAAAAAAAGACGTGTTAGTCAAGGACGGGATCAGGATCTGCGCTTAGGTACGGGAAGATTTGGGTGGGTAGACAAAGGAGTAGTTCTGTCCCTAGTGTTCCCCATCGCATGACGGATGACTGATGTGCCTGATGACTTACATTCCGGAAGCACCACTGCCGCCAGCACCACGCCAGCCCATGAGGTCGCAGGAAAGGGGTGTGAGGGCGATGACGAAGCCGATGAGCGCGCTGTGGTCCATTGTTAGTGTTTGGCTGTCCATGTGTAGTGGCCTTGCATTCCCGTCCTGGTCCATCCTTCCGTCTTGGATGTTCATCGTGTTGTATCACAAAGATTCGTGCCCAACACAACAAAACTCAGACAAACACGATCCCTGCCATCCACCAAACACGATGCAAACATACATTGGCGTTGGGTTGGCAAACTTCTTGGCAAGATCACCCTTGACGTAGTGTTGTGGCGAGATGTAGAGCTTCTCAAACAGCTCGGCAGACATGTTGACGCTGCCGACGGTGCGGATGTGCTGTAGGTGGCCGTTCATCTCACCATTGACGCCATTGGTGCTGGTGGTTCCGGGATACTCATCCATGCTGGTCTTGGAGTTGGCCATTGTGGGTGATGTGTGCGAAGAGAAGAGAATGGAGATGCGTTGGATGAAATGGATGAAAGGAAAAGGAGTCGTCGTGATGGAGTCTGACGAGGTCTCGCGACAGGATGCCCTCTCTCGTGCTGTCGTGTAGGAAATGACTTGATATAGAGACCTTGTTGTGTTTGGATGAAGAGATAAGAGGAAGAGAAGAGACGAGACCAAAAGGAAGATGAGATGGAGAGAGAGAGGAAAGAGAGGGGATGATATGTTCCTTTAATAAGAGATGCTCGTGCGGATGGGTCGGGGAGCAAGAAATACGAAGGAAGGAAAGAAGAAGAAAGGCTTCCCCAGGTTTTTGCCCCGTGCCATGGGACACCAAGATCTTTTATTTCTATCCCAACACACACACACACACACACGAAAAGCCAAAGAGGGAGTATCCACAATCTGGGGGCGAAATGAACGAAGCGAGAGAGACTGCGGCTTCCGTCCGTCCCCCGGGGAGGTAGGCCAGGCCAGGCCATTGCCCCAGTTCCGTCCTCCCCAGACATGGGGCGCGCCGGTAGTGTAGTGCAAATAGTCCATACGTAGTAACTAGTTAACTAGTAGGCGTGGGCTAGCAACTGTAATGTGGTGGTGTCAGTTGCTGTAAGATACATGTGGTTTTTTTTTTTTTGTTCTTTTTTTTGTGTTTCTTTCTGGGGGGTGTTGTTGTTTGCTCGCTTGTTTGTTTGGCTGTTTCGGGTTCTGTCTCTCTCTAACACGCCTGTCAAGCTGGGCACACTTACCCCCCCCCCCCCCCCTCTCTAACCAACCGCAAATCTCTCCCCCTGCCCTTGCCGCTCGACCGATCTCTGCCCCTGCCCAACAGCATTCGTCCCTGCGTGCCAACTCTACCAAGCCACGCAAGGGAGACCCATACATCGGTGTATGTACGAGTCAGATACTTGGGCAAGCATGAAACGAAACACACTGCTGGGCAAAAGAACGGAACAACTGAAGCCATCAAGATCTGGCGTCCTGGATATCACAGGGAAGACCTGAAGATTTCCAGTCTCTGAAGATATCTACACCAACAGCAACAGTGGGAACAATGCCAAGGGGAACGAAGAAGACCTTGTGCGCCATCGATCCCAGCGCTCACCACCAGGCACCTACAAACAAACAAAAAAACAAAAAAAAACAAAAAAAAAAAAGCACACGCTCGGCTTGGACAGGCGTGGATTTTGCTGGATCAAGAAAAAGCTCATGAACAAACCGGCTGGCAGCAACTGAAAAAAGAAAGGCGGAAACGATTGCCGCATGGCATGGCCTGTCTTCTTTCTCCTCCCCTCTCCCTGCCCACCTCGAGCCAGTTTCAGGACACGAAAGAAGCGGCTACCATCTGCTGGAGGGGGGTGGATGTACACGGTGTATGCGAGTGTAAAAGCGCGAGGGTCCCGGAGTTTTTGCTGGGCCCGAACCCGATTTCCTGGACACCTGAAGACGGGGGGTCTCTTCCCTCTTCGTTGCCGTGGTTCTCCAACCTGAGGTGACGTATATCGTGGTGTAATCTATGCCATACTGTTGCCTATCGATCCCCAAACGGTCTGTGCCTGCTCCATGTCCCCCCAACGAACAATAAAAATACAGCAGAAACAGACAGTGTGCTTCGCCAGGATGGTGGACATGAATCAGGACCAGGATGGTGACTAACGGTCCAGCACACAAACAGCGTGACAATATCGTACAATGTACCTTGTAGTTTATCTTGAAAGGATCGAGCAAGGGAAGGAATGAACTAGCATTGGCGGGAGGGGACGAATTGTTTGGTTCACTGAAAGCAGTTCGCTGAAGCCGCTGTGTCGTTACCCCAGATAACACCCGCACAGCTAGCGATAGAAGCCGCCACAGGAAGAAAGTGGGGAGAGTATGCGGGGAGGAGGAGGAAGGGGGGGGGAAAGAGGGACGACCTCCAGCGTAGTAGACAGCCACCAAAAAAAAAAAGAGGAGAGACGATCAAAGAGATCCAAGACTGGTTGGCTGGTTGGTTGGGCCCATGTTTCCAGCCTGCAAGTGGTGCGGAGAATGCGACGAAAAGTGGCACCAGAATCTCCGCACTGGCGAAAAGGAAGGGAAGGGGGGAACCACCCACAAAGAAGAGAAGAAGGGGGGGGGGGGGAGGTGACTCCCCTCTACGACAATACCACACAAGACCAAAAAAGTCTTTCAGCTCGGGCGCTACTAACAAGATTGCCCCTAAACCAGAGAAAGTACTACTCCGTCGTACGGTCTAATGGAAGCATGCGGAGTGCGGAGCAACGGATATGGGCGTGGTGGTCCCAAAGCATGTACGAAGAAAGACTGAGGAGGAGAAGACGAAAAAGGGAAAAGAAAAAAGAAGAAAAAAGAAAAAGAAAAAAAGAAAAAGAGTGAGGAGCGGAGTCATGCCAGCAAACCACAACAGTGAAAACTGTATGACCGTTCCGCAGGCCCCTCAGCACGCAACCAAAAAAACATGATCTTCTTTCGACTGGATTCTGCTTTGCTCTGTGAATGTGTTGGAGTATTTCAACTTGCTGTCCCGTGTGTCTTTTCCCTGGGCAAGTCGTATACCGGCGGCAGGCATGGCTTGTTTCTTGCACACGCAGCACTGAAAAACAACAACCGACTCGTAGATGGTAGATCGTGGCCGGCCTTGGGCATCTCTCTCTCTCTCTCTCTCGCTCTCTCTCCGTCTCTCTCACGGACCATTTCTCCGCTCGCTGCGGATATACAAATGGTGGCACACTCCAGCACCTACCATCCCGCCCCCCCCTTGACTCCACAGTTGGGCACGTTTTTCTCCTGCACATGCATCCTGACAGGCCGCTTACATCACCGTGACCAAAGAAGGGATGCGCAACCGCCATCAACAGAGCCAAACAACAATTGAAGAGCGAAAGAAAGGGGAGGGCTTCTTTCCAAAGAACGGGCTCGCGGGGAAGGCCCAACGAGGAGCCATGCGGTACACGGGAACACACAAGGACCGCTTGTCCAGCCGTCTGGTTGACTCCCGCATGCTACGAAAAGGGAAAGCCCAGAGAGAGAGAGAGAAAAAAAAAAAAAGAAAGGGCCACGGCGGAACGAACGCGAGAGAGGCGAGCAGCGATCGAACTACGTCCCCCCCCCCCCCCCTGCCGAGATGAAGGGTGAGGGGGACGGGCTCACACTGCTCGGCCCATTCTTACAGAAGCAGCAGCAGCCCGTCGGTGGTCACAAGCAGTTGTTTGCAGGCCAGTTTGCCCTGGCGGAGACACCGGTCAGACAGCTGGTCTCAGCGCACGCCCAGCTTGGGCTTCTCAGCCTTGGGGCTGTTTTCCGCTGTTCTCGGGAGACCGTTGGCTCCATATTCCGCCCAGGGTCATTCTTTCATTTCTTTGCCTTTATTTTCGTCCTCCGCTTCGTCCGCTGCCCCCGACAAGTTGGATGGGGTCGAGATGGGGAAGCTGGTCTTGTCTCCTCTGGTCGTGCGGCGGCTCACTAAGAGGCCTAGTGCTCTACGCCTGGTTGCCCAAGACTCAAGTTTCCCCATGTTTACTATGTAACTACGTGCCCTGCTGGCCACCGTGGCGCCCCGGACTCCATTGCCTGACTATTGCGGAGAATCCGCTATTCATACCCGTAGCGCAATGGGCGCCAGGGCCGTTGTCTGTTTTTTCGCAGTAGTACATAGTAGTAACCAAGATGCATGGCTGGCATCACCCCTTCCCCTCTTTCACAATACTCGTACTCTGCCCATCCGCCAGTTTCCGCACTCGGGGTGCCTCTAGCCTCGTACTTGGCGTGCGGATGGCTTGTCCGCACAAGACAACAAGCACATCAACAGCACCAAAACACACAGGATTGTTTCCTTTTGGGGGGGGGGAAGGGGAGGCGAGTGGAGAGAGGAGTCTCTCCATATTGATGGCTTGGCCAGGATTCCCCCCCCCCTGGTGTGTGCACGGCTGAACGAGTTGGCTTGACTGACGAATGGACTGACTTGGAGGCGAAAGAACGGGGTCTCCTTTCCAGTTTGGTCCGTTCTGGTCCAGCTGGTCCAGTCTGGTCACATGAGAGCAGCTCTCGCGGTATTCCCTGCGGTCTCCATGCTCTCTCGATATCCCTTCCCATGGGCAACTGCCGTTGTGGTTCTTCTCTCTTCTCCTCATTGTGTCTCCTCTTTTTTTTTCCTTTGGCGTATTTTTTTAAAACAAAAATTGTTGTCTATCCATGACGCCTCCTCCAATACGCGGCTATTCTTGTTCAATGGGCAGGGGAGGAGCTGGCTGCCCTGGATGTACTATGTACTATGAAGATATGTACATGATTTGGCCCTCCTTCTTCTTTGGGTCTTTTCAGATGCGGAGTACACGTAGTTACTATGTAGACCATTGTAATTTTGCAGTTCTTGAAGGGAAATGAGGGGGGATTCTCCCCTTGTTTTCCCCTCTTTCCGTGCTTTCCACTGTACAGCGTAGAGGCTACGTGGGCGGCAAAGAGTCTTTTCAGGGCAGCTGCTGTGTCTGCGTGTGCGCTGTATGCCCTGTAGGATTGTGCCAGGCCGTGCAGGTGGACAATGCAGGGCAGCAGCTTTGCGGAGCCGCAGTGTAAGTCGCTTGTGTTTTTGAGGGGTAAGCCTCCACACCCCAGTTTCGGCCCCGTCCTTGTGTTGTCTGGGGTTCCTCTCTCCTTTCAACCATACTAACTACTCGTACCGGGGGTACCTGTCCCCACACTAGTGTGTAGGCTCGCTTCTCCTACTCGAAATGTATTTGGGGTCACAGCATAATTACGGGAGAGTTGCAAGGCCAGTTGTTTGTATGTTGTTTCATTTTCTATTTCATTTCAAAAGCAATACTAATAGCACTATACAGTGCTTGGGTTCCCAGCCCTTTGAGCCTCCAAACTCGGTTGGCAGAGATAACCTATTTATTACATAGGACTTTCAGTCGGTATTTCCTAATGTGTTCGTAATACACGAAGCCGGCATGTCCCATCCTTCCTTCTTTTGGTCTTGGAGTGTTGCATTTTTGAGATGCAGTGATCAGCCATGCGCCTCAGTTCCGCCCACAAGAAAAGCAATGCTCGTTTTCCTTGTATTTTTTTAAAAAAAAAATACACATCTCGGTGTAGTTCGGAGAATTGAGGAGAACTTGAAAAGAAAGACAGAACCAAACTAGGAAGATGGATATCAAAGAAACTCTTCGGCTCTTCTTTTTTTCCCTTTTTTTCACTCAATGAGATTGCGACGCGTGCACACATTCGTCGAGAGAGACTCTGTTTCCCCTCTTTTCGTCGTGTTCTCTTCTACTTCTTCTCCTGCTCCTCCTCATCAGCGACCCCCCCGCCCTCGGTTGCAGGTGCCTTGCTTCATAAGGCAAGACAAAGGGAAAAGAAAGAAAGAATCACCCCGGAGGTGTGTGGGGGGGGGGGGCGGAGGGAAGGGAGTGAGAGAGCGGCGGCGGCAGGCAGTCCGGCAGCGCGCAGGCTAGTTGAGTCTTGGTAAAAGGATCGGTGTGGGAGGCAGACACACCACGCAGGAACAGTGCCCGTCTCGGCACCGATATGGAGCGTCCAGCCCATTGTGTGACTATTCGTAATGCTCGTAGGGACGTGTTGCATGGCTAGAGCAAATACCAAGATCAAAAATGGTTCGAGAACTGGCAAAAGAAGAGTCTTGCCAAGACGAGGAAAAAAAGAAAGAAAAAAGAAAGAAAAAAAAACACCTCAATATACACATAAAATCAGCAAGGCTCTCCTGTTTTTTTTTTTTTTATTGTTTGCCATTGTTTCATCCGGCTAGAACAGACGTGCCCCGGCAAGACACATATATTCCCGTCTGAAGAGCCGCGGCGACAACGAAGATCTCAGCTCACTTCTTTTATCACAGTCTCATCCCGAGGGAGTCGGTCATAGAAAAGCGCGGAATGACAGAAAAATTAATGGGAAACCCACATGGGGTGAGTGCGGAACGGGCAGACGGGGCCTCCCCCCCGGCAACAAGTCGGTTGGTTCATTGGACAGACATCTGGAGAGCCGAAAGGGAAGCCCAAATCATTCGACTGAAACGTGTCGTTCAGGCCACTTGGGTTCGCAATGCACGCTCCAGTGTCTCCTGTTCTCCTATTCTGCCGCTCCTTCGCGCCCACCAGGTTAGCCTCACCTCGGCTTCCTTTCGATTTACTTCGATACTTGCGTAGTTCAATATTGCTGAATTTTCTATTGCCTTTTCTGTTTTTACTACTATACATGGTAATTTTTATCTGGCTCCCTGAAATGGTCATTTTTATGTTCATTCACCACAATGCCAAATCAGTCAGGTGCTGGTGTAAGAACCAAAGAGACAAACCCGTAGAAACACCATAAATAAAGATAGAAAACAGGAAGACAGAGGAGATACCCAGTCATTTATTTTATTTTCCTCCAGGCGATGCCGAATGCCTTGTTTTTCTTCTTGACCCGGTTGAGGCTCAGCTAGGCTGCCCACAAGCGTAGAGCCTCGTGAACAAAAGTCTCACATAAAAAAGGGCATGTGACACACCTCTGCCCCCAGCCCTCCTGACTCTTTTTGTTGTCCTTTCACTGTGTGTGTGACAACAAGTTGTTCATAGCCCAATCAATCCTAAGCTGTGCCCTCCTTTTCCCTTATTTTGCGCAAAAAAACGCTGGTCGCCTGCCTGGCCGCCTTTCTTGCGCCCCTTTGTGTCAGCAGAACGGCCCCCAAGGCAGAAGCTGTGGCGATGCACCCTTCTTCTTCCTTTTTTTAAAATGCCCTTGCGCGCGCGCGTGGCCTCTCTTTGTTCGTATCTTTGACTGTTTGCCTTTGATTTCCGGCTTCGTGTCCCAAACAAAGGCCCCCCTGCATCTGACCCTTCCCCAGAATGACTCTTTTCACAAGGGCCTCAAACATGGGTCAAGTGGTCACGATTCCTTTATTCTTTGGCCCTCTCCGGTTTCTCAACTGCAGCAGTTCTCTGCCTGTTTTGTCTCAAATCTTCTACCAGCCCTGCTGGCTCTACATATAAAGGCGATCATCTAGAAAGAACAACAACAAATTAAACAAAAATAGAAATGTCTCTAAATCCTTTCTGCTCCTCCTCTGTTCGCATCATCCGGGCATTAGGTTTTGTCTAAAAACCATCATATATCATTAACCGTCATGGCAGAACCCTGCAACTCATTCGTTCCTGAACCCCCCTTCTCGATCAACGTTCTCCGACCCAACAGCAACGACACTGACAGTGCGTCTTCGGACTGCCCTCCACCCCTCGACTCCCTGCTGCCTGGCGTCTACCGCGATGAAAGCCTTCCCCAGCTGGTCGTCCCGGCTCTGACACCCAACTACCTCACCGCCGAGCTCGGGCTGGGCCGTCTCGATGGCTATGGCCACCACTGGTTTTGGCTGCTGGGCGCCCCTGCCCTGCCTCGACCGCTGCACGACTGCGCCCATAGAGGGAGAAGCATCTGCGTCACCGAACGGATGGATCGTCATCTCGGCCTCGGTATCGGCAGCGGCCGTCGCGATCTGCTCTATCTCAAGCCGCTGCCCCGTCTTCTGCTCGACTCTCGCTTCTGGACAAACATCCTCTCCTGCGACTGTGGGTCTGACGACGAGATGGAAAAGAGACCCAGAATGCTGCCGAACAAGTACAACAGTCCGCCTTTCCGGAGGCAAGGCAGTGGCGCCGGCAACCCGTCCTTCCGCAGGCAAGGGAGCAGCACCGGCAACGACTCTCACGCCACAACGTCCTCGACATCCACGCGCCACTGCGCCAAGCGCCACCTCTGGGAGTGTGCCCTCGGCTTCCTCTACTCGTATGCAGCCATAGCTCCATATGAGAGCGACTTCCGCATTGCTCACTCCCACGGCCTCATACCCGAGGAAGTCACCTGGCCTCAGTGGCGGACCCTCACCCGCCAGATCGTCAGCAGCCCCGACGTCCGCGCCCACCGCTTCCATCAGCGCTTCTTGTATGGCGAGTTGCGTCTGCACCGTTTGCGGGAGCTCAGCCAGCTGCGCCGCGGCGGTCTGCTTCCCGTGCTGATCAGCCGTCTCGACCTCTTCACCCGCTTCTTCCAAAACAACGTGCGCTGGCTTGCATCGCTCGTGGCCTACCTGGCCATCGTGCTGAGTGCTCTACAGACAGGCTTGACTTCGGAGCGCTTGGCCGCCAGCGATGCTTTCCAGACGTTCTCCTCCGGCTTCACAGTCTTCTCCCTCATTGGCCCTTTGGCTGTCTTGCTGGGGTTTGCCCTGTACTTTGGCATCACGCTCTTCTACCACGTCACCGCCCACATCCTGACAACCCATCTCTTCATTGAGGAAGAAAGTGATGAACTTGGGAGGGCCGATTCCTTCCGCCACTGGGACCAGAAGAGCGAGGTGTGAGACTGCCGAGGCCTAGAACGAAAAGTATAACCCGTCTGCTCCACATAAAAGGTCCTCGTCGAAACTAAGAGGGAAGCTGTCGGCGGTCCAAACCAGTTGCTGGCGACCTGTCATGACAACATTCTCAACATCATTTGTCGCATCAACGACATGCGACAGCGTGTCCCCGGTTCTCAGACCACGAAAACAGGCAAAGAGAATTGCGATGCCGACGAACTCGTTGAAATGGGCGCTTGATCTGTACGAGCGCCCTCGCACAGCTTGATACGCTCGGCGCACAGCCGCAAAAATGGCGTCCGCATCGCCTGCGAGACGCGTGGTGCAGAGACCCTCGTCGCTTCCAGCACTTTGAAAGGCTGCCCGAAGAATGAGCACCATATACATCAACGCAGCACCAAAATCGCCGTGGCATAGGTCGAGTAACCAGTCTGGTACACCAGGCTCAGAAGACACGACCATGTTGCTTGCAGGGGATGTTGTAGATACCCATGATTTCTGGACTTCAAGCAGGGCAAGAGAGCTTTTCAGTGTGGCTGTGTATGAATATGAAGGCCTGTAGGCGGAATTTGGCGAAACATCTTTGCCGGTACGGTCTGCTAAGGACAGGCAGAATAGAGAGTGGTGCAAAGCGAGCAAGGTGCGATGTGCCAGCACATCTAGGAATTGAAACTGTATAGAAGAAGGGCTGAAGGTTGAATGACAGCTGCGGCAGCCCTCTACCTTGATAGTGGCTTTTGCTGTGACTTGGGCGTCTTGCAGGATACCACGTATTTGTGCATCCCACGAGAGTACTCTTTTGAGGCTCGGTCTTGGTGAGGCAGACGAGTTGACCGCGTTGGTGATCTCGGAGAGTACGGGTAGGAGCTCGCCTAGCTTTGTCTGGTAGAAGTCGCCCGATTGACGGCTTGGTGTTGGTTCGACGTGATGGCTCAAACTTTGCAACGTCGTACCCGTTCGCAGTGCTGTTTGTACCTCGAGAAGCCGCAAGGTAGTCCATATTTTCCTCCTTGTTTCTTCATCTAACGGGGGGGCACAAGCTCTTTTTTCCTGAACCACTGGACACAGCCCGTGTTCTGTGGGGCGGTGAAGCTGGAGCGACACTGCCATTCGCAGCACAAATGCCATAAAGGACACCAAAGGAGCGTAGCCGTTCTGGCTGCTGCTGCTGCTGCTGCTGCCGCCACTGGCTTTAACTTCAGCCAGCTTGGCGAGCACCATCATGCAAAGAGTGCGGATGGTAGTCAACGAGGGCGACACCATGTAAGGAGAACGGCTGAAGCATGTCTGTGCTGCATCCATAAACACCCCTGTCCATTCTTCAACAGATTGCCCAGTTCCGCAAAATAAAGATTCGGAAGCGGACTGAGCTCCCAATGCCAATACCATAAATAACTGGGCCAGCTGTTCGTCAGATGATTCCCAGCTGTTTAAGAAAGCCTGTAGTCGGGATTGCAGCTCATTGGGAGAGAAGAGGCCATGAGTTGTTTCAAATGTCTGCATGTAGCATCTCACAAGGGTGTCGGTGATGTACGGTGGTGGGAGGAACTCCAAAATGTGGAACTTTTCTGGCTGGACCACCAGTCGAGAGTTCATAAACGGAAAGCCGAAGCTGTCGGTGGTTGAGCAAAACAAGCAGCGGAGGCTCTTGATCTGGCGATATCTTTGTTGCCAGAGGTCGTTGGTTCCGAGCAAAAAGGGCAGAGCCTCTTCAAACTGGCGACGTGTGTCAGAAAACAAATTTCAGCTAGATAGAAACGAAGCAGGATTTCAGCTTACCTCACTTGCAATTCGAACCCAGTGAGACACTCCGTGATGCGACTCAGTTCCCAGGCTCCCCTCTTGCCAACGATAGTCTGAGTCGTCGCTGAGCGTGCTGGATTCATCGCTGGGTGCAATAGAGAAGGGACTTGTCGCTGTCATAGGAACTGGCACAGTTGCCGTCATCATAACTGCATCCGCGGTCCCGGGTGTTCCTACAAAGGGCTGCGGCAATAGAAAGGATGACGATGTCGAGGCCAAAGTGGTAGCCTCAATTTTTGTGCTTTTTGTGCTTTTTGTGCTCTTTGTGCTCTTAGTGCTCTTCCTGTCTCTAGAAATAGAGCGCCTGGCGTCCTTCTCGTCAGTTGCGCTTGTACCAGACAGGGCAGACGAGAGAGCCTGGTAGACGCAGTCGTCGGGTGTACCAGCAGCAACGCAACGACCACATGGCTGCAATTTGTCACATTTCAGTTTTCTGTTGTGGCAGGGTATGCAGACGAAAACACGCCGGTTGCGTCTCTGGGACGATTTCTGGTTGATCGCTGCTGGGTTGTTGGGATCAACAATAGAGAAGGTCGAGAAGTAGCCGGCGGGCACCTCGGAAGAACCCTCACGAGCCATGCTGCCACGTTCCTTTTCTCGTTGCCAGCACTGGTTCTGTTAGCCAAGCGATCGCACACAATGGCTCAAGAGAATGATGGTCCAGTGAAAGGAAAGCTTGCAGGAACGAGAGCAGATGAGAACAACAAAGACAAGATATAACGGGAAGAAGGGGAGGGGAGGAGGAGACTCACCTCTCTGTTAATGAGACAGAAATGATATCGCAAGCACAGATAACAACATCCCAATGCCTCAGATCAACATGCTTCCAGCTGGATTTCATAATAACCGCGTAACACGTCCGCGACATATTTCCATAGCATCCATAGCATCCTCCATATTTGTACCCGAGGCTGCAGAAGGCAGCAGTATATTAGCTGAACACCCTATAGCTACAAGCCTGCGCCTCTCACCACTGGTGGGGGCCAAACCCGCAGTCTGGGAGTGTCATGAAGCAGCAACTCGGACATCGTGAACTCATATATTGCACTTCCTTCTATGCGGCACAGGGGCACGGCCTCACCAGCTATACGGATGACCACGTAACGTAGGTTCCGTTTAGATCGGGCGTCTGGTTGGTTGGCGAATACTGACTTGGTGCTTGGGGTTGGAGAGGTTGATAAACCAAATGTGATATCAAGAGCCTCTGGGCTAAGGAAGGGGGTCCATGGCCAGCCAGAGATCCATCTCGGCCTGTTTCTCGGGGGGTGTGGAGGGGAGCGACACTTTCCAAACCCAAAAAGTTATTTGAGTTATTTGGGGTTTCCCCTGACTGTTGAACAGGGAAACGAGCCAATCTGTGGCCAGTGTCCAACCATCTGTCATTTCTGACTTTGCCGTCATTGCCACCCGTTCTGGGAGCACAAATCATATTCTCGGTGTGTGCATGGACCAGTGCCTTGTTGGGTAACCTGTGCGCCCCGTGTCAGGTGAGCACATACCTCGCAGACAACATACATCCAAGCGATACAACTGCGGAAGACGGACAGCACAACACATACATCTCCAGGCATGCAGGAACTTCCTGTGGCGTTTTTTCACGGCATGCTCATTGGCTTGTCTGTGCCGGTCCTTGGTTGTAGTCGGCAGTTCCGTGCTTTTCTCTCTCTCGGTGCGTGTGGCTTCCCCAGCAAGGCCATTGGCTCTGTCATCGGGGCTAGGCTGCCGAATTGATCAGAAATAGGTGGTATGAGACTTGAAAAAAAGAAGCAAAAAAGAAGCGAAAAAGAAGCAAAAAAAAAAAGAAGGGGAGACATGGGACCCACAGGAAGTGAACAGAGACGAGATCACGCTGGACCTGTTGCCAGTCTTGGGCGCCGCTTTGACTTTCTGCGGAAGGAGCGACCGGGAGCTACACTGGGCAAAGGCAAGAGCGACCGAGTTTATGGCGCCTGGTAGCTTGGCGCACAAAGTTTCCTATTTGGGAAAGAGGTAGACGAGTTTATGCAGCGCTATTGCTTCATAATGTGGATGAGACGTCGGCCAATTCTGATGGCCTCGGGCGAGCCATGCATGGGCCCTCGACAGAACGAAGCCACCGGCAAGTCTATCTCATTCAGACATTCGCGGTCTGACAGCACAAGTTCCATGCATAGACATGAGATGAAGCTTCTTTTGTTGTTCTGCCATTCTGCTATGCTGTTATTTCGTATCATTTGCCAGATATCAGTCCTGGCCAGCCAAAAGGCTTAGCGACGAAAAAAGGGGGGGGGAGACATGCTAAGATTTTGAGCCGCTTTGTGGCTTGGATAAAGGAATTTGGCCATTGGAGACAAGCGACATGCTGCCGAGATGCAAAATGCGGCCGAGGAGAGAGCGAGGTGTTGGAAGACGGGTAAAATGTGATGCCGTGCTTGTGGATGCAACTATCCTCCCAGTTGTAGGGCTGAGCGGCCATGGAATCTTGGCTATACTGCCACGAGCAAACTGCTAATCATACGCGAGCCTGAGAACTAGAGAGTCTTACCGGCAAATACGATGACAGTCTCGCTACCGGACGAATCACTTTTTGTCTTTCGCTCTGGGGACGAGGCTAGGTAAATTGCCCCTGCAGCAGAACGAGGCGGAGGGTGGCGCGGGCAGGTGGCAGTTGGCAGACGCAGAACATGACGTACAGCTTGATGCCACTTTTTGTCCACAGCGAGGACTGTCAGGAGATGGTATCAGAAACGTTATTCCCGTTCCTGATCTGCCTTGGAGCCTGCGTTGCATCCTTGTCGTCGTCGATGATTGATGAATCACCACAGAAAACGCCTTGCGGTGACTAACAAGGCAGGCAGCTCAGACGGTATATCGAAGCTGTGTTAATCCTTCCACCGAGTCCATCAAGAACTGTCCATTGTTCTCGGCTAGACCGATGAGACTAGGCAATCTTCAGATGAAACATCAGATTGAAACGTGACAACGGTGACGATGTCTGCTTGCCGCCTAACTGCACCGCACAGCATTGTGGACACCTTTGACTTTGGCTCCTCTGTGCACTCGAAGCATAGAATATGTGTAGGTAAAAGAACGTACAACTCCTTGACAACAGGCTGCTACCGAAGGCAGCTTACACAGGTTTTGCGTTGTGTGCTGTTTGCTGCTTGCTGTGTGCTGCCTGTTCTCTCCACTTTCCCCTTTAGAGCTTCGCGGAGCACCATCTTCCGCGCCCTTGACGAGGAAATCTCTCCTCCTTTCCTTTTCAAGCCACAGAAACGCACCCAAGCCGCCGAGGCAAAGGATACTCCACGAGACTGTTGGGGTGATGCACTGGGCGAAAGAATGCCAGGATGCTGTTATTATCATTGTGCCGGAATATCGAGAAGGCTACAAAATGGGAAAAGGAGGCATTTCTCTTGTACTTTGACTCGGTTTCTCAGCCACTCCTTTGGTATCAAGAGATAAAGAAGCCCCCCCCAGGCACTTTCTCTCTCGCTTTTTTGTTTCATATACTCATCTTCTAATACAATGGCCGCCCTGTGGCGTCTTCTCGTCGTTCTCCTGACTGCCTCGGTGTCTACGGCGGCACCTCGCGGCCCCCACGACGTCCGTGGCCCCCATGGCCCCCATGGCCCCCAAGACCGCAACGCTCACCATGCTGACGTGGATGTGCGTGACCTCGCCATTGTTCGCGACGGCTCCCGCCTCCTGCTCAACGGCCAGCCGTGGAAGGCCGTCGGACCCAACATCTACTGGCTCGGCCTCGACGAGAACGTCACGCCGCCGGCGGGCGCGCCCTTCTATGCACCCACCAACGCCAGCTACCCGACCAAGGGCCGCATCACCGAAGCCATGGCCATGGTCCGCGCCCTGGGCGGCACCGCCATCCGCGCGCACACGCTCGGCGTCAGCACGGGCAACCCGCTGAGCGTGTGGCCCGCGCCCCACCAGGTCAACGAGCAGGCCTTTGAGGCGATCGACTGGGCGGTCCACGAGGCCCGCGCGTACGGGCTGCGGCTGCTGGTGCCGCTGACGGACAACTACGACTACTACCACGGCGGCAAGTTTGACTTCTTGCGCTGGGGCGGCTTTGCGGGGCTCGACGGCAACACGGACGCGCGCAGTCCGCTGGTGGCCGCGTTCTACACCAACGCCACCGTGGTCGGCCTGTTCCACGACTACGTGCGCGCGCTGCTGACGCACGTCAACCCCTACACGCAGCAGACGTACGCGGAGGACCCGACCATCTTTGCCTACGAGACCGGCAACGAGCTGACGGGCCCCGTGTGGCTGGACATGGACATCCCGTCGGCCTGGCTGCAGAGCACGGCGCGGCTGCTCAAGACGCTGGCGCCCAACAAGCTGGTCGTGGACGGGACGTACGGCGTGAACCGGACCAACATGGCGGCCGTCCCCGAGGTGGACCTCGTGTCGGACCACTTCTACCCGGTGAGCGTGGAGAAGCTGCAGGCCGATCTGGCCCTGGCGGCAGAGTTCAACAAGTCGTATCTGGCCGGGGAGTACAGCTGGACGGGCACCGTGGGAGACGACGACGATGACGGGTCGCTGGAGCCCTTTTTCCGGGCCCTCGAGGCCAGCCCGGCAGCCGGCGGCGACATGTTCTGGAGTCTGTTCGGGCACAACGTTCCCGACTGCAATGTAGGTCAACAAGCCCTGTTGGGGCGGATTCCCCCCCCCCCCAAAAAAAACGTGTGTATGGAACTGACGAGAGGCACAGGTCTATGTCAACCACAGCGACGGGCTGGCCCTGCAATACAACAACCCGGCCAACACGGCCGCCGTGACGACACGCACGCAGCTGATCCGACAGCACTTTATGGCAGACGGGCAGAACATCACAGTGGCCGCCGATGCAGCCTTGCCGGCCGTGGCGTGCCCGGCACCAGATGATCCAAGCCATTCAAGGAGTTGAAAATTTTGAAAATTTTGAAATAAAAAAGTCTCAAGGAGTGTATTTATCTTTGTGTGTGGCTCGTTGGAAAGCTCGTGTGTGTACATAAAAACAAAAACAACAGTACATAAGGAGTTGGAGTTGGTCCATGGACATCTCTGAACACCAGAGAGGGTATATATGAAGAAGAAAAAGGGAAAAAAAAATAAGTGTTGTTAAGGACCCCTATTAGCCTCGTAACCATGAATGCGTAAGAGGGAAACGCGTGTCCGCCCAACAACTCCTATTAGTTATCGGCCGTGAACGTCGTCAGTATCGTTAAGTAAAAAAAAAAACTCGTAACCGTTACACTGGGGATACCGCCCAGTTGCATGCGATGCAAAGGAGTGTCTAGAATGAGAAAGAAATGGATCATGTGAAGGAATGAAATGTTGGGAGATGGATATCTCAAGAGGGACGAGTGAAAAAAAGAGAGAGAAAAGACCTAAAAGGTCGAATCGAGCCCCAAGGGAACCATGCTGGACGAGGAAGAGGACAGCAGCGAGAGAGGAGACCACGCCGGGAGGTCGACGTGACGGGGTTCCGACGTGGCCGCCGAGCACGGCGACCAGGCCACCGAGGACGTGGACGAGGACGGCGAGACGGACGAAAGGGTGTCTTCGTCATAGCATGGGCCGGCGTGGTGAAGAAGACCGCTCGCCTTGCCCAAGTCGAACCCGGCCCCTCGGCATCGATGTCTGCCCAGCCCGTTGTTGTAGTAGTTGCTTCTGTTTCTGCTGCTGCCGCTGCGGCTGCTGCTGTACGGACAGTGCCCCTGCCCGACGGCGCGCCGGTGGCTGTGGAACGCGCACTGCCGGAAGCCAAAGTGCCGGTCCTCGCGCCGCAGCACGTTGCTCGGGATGCGCAGCTGCGGGTTCTTGATCCGCACGTCCGCCTTGCTGATCGCCATCTTGGTCATGTGCGCGTCGTAGTCCGCCAGCAGCTGCGGGTTCTCCTCCAACAGGCCGAGAAACTGTTGTTTTTCGTCGCTTCGCTCGTATTTGTCCTCGTCCCCCCATCGCTCGTGCGGATCGCTGCCCGCGCACGCGTCCGGGCCGTCCTTGGCCGCCCCCGTGATCGGCGCCCGGTTGGACAGCGTCCAGGCCAGCAGGGCCACAGCCCATTTGCGCAGCCGGAACGCGGAAAAGGGGTCGCACTCGGCGTACAGGACCCGGATCAGACTCGGCGAGGCTTCCCAGTCCAGGCGGAGGTACAGGTCCTGCAGGCAGTCCATGACCACGTCCTGCAGGGCGGGCACGTCGATCAGGGCGGCAAACAGGTGCAGGTTGACCAGGTTCCAGTGCAGCTCGCTGCAGCACTGGGCGACGGGGAGCAGGCCGGACGAAGACGCAGACGCGTTGGCAAAGCAAACCGCGGGGTCGTACAGGCAAAGCTTGTTCTCGTGGCGATCATTGTCGTCGTCGTCGTCGTCGTCGTCATCGTCGTATCGGTTCTCTTCCCATTCGCAGGCGAGCACGGCCACCGCCTCTTCCACCATGTCCCGGAACTCGTGGCGGTGGTAGAGCCACAGGATGAACAGCTCAAACATGCCGGACGACTCGTCGGCGAGCCAGAGAATCAGCGACTGCCGCTCGGACGTCTTGGACGGCCGCGCGGCGCTGCTGAGCCCCGCGGGGACGGCATCGATGTTGTCGCGGAAAAAGCTGCTGTTGGCATACAGCAGCTCCTTGTGCACGACAAACTCTCTCTTCTCAGGGCCGACGAGGAGACTGATCAGGCCGGAGCTGTATCTGTTGGGAGAGGAGGGGGAGCCAGTCCGTCAGCAATGTGTCCGTTTTGGCAGACAGATATATAGGCAGACAGGCTTTCACTTACTGGCTGGCCATGGCCTGACTGACAACCGCTGGGGTCTGGGGGAGTATGATAGGACCAGTACTCTCCAGAGGCACAAAAGGACGTCCCAATCCACGCACGCACCGGATCCAGCCGGTACTCGTGCTTCTCGTGTGTTCAAAGGGGGGTTGGGTGGAAGAGTGGTTTGCGCACAACAGTCAAAAGAACAGAAAAAAGAGAGAGGTCTCACGATAAGGACAGGAACAGAAGTGACTGGCACTTCTCATCGAACCACGCTGGCATGATCTTGGGGGGGGAGAACAAGAAGAGAACCATGATCAGAGAGCAGAGGAGGGGGAAATGAAGTGGTTCTTGTAGCATTGTCTCCTGCTGATCAGTCATACACAGTACATGGGTGAGTGAGGGTGTGTGCACAGAGCAGCTCCCAGTGCACAAGCGAGGCAAGAGATGCATGGCAGGTGATGCGCGCTATACTGCTTGATGCGGCAGCGGAGGCGAGCACGGGGCACACAATGATGTAAGAAGCATATCGAGGGGGGCTCGTTCAGGGAGTCCATGTGCCTCCAGGGTGCCGATTTAGGTTGTGTCCAGGGTGTCCAGGAGATGTCTAGCCTGTCTAGCATCGCCTAGAATGCTTGGGCTGTCCAGGGTGCCCTTGTCGTGCTTCTTGACGATACTACTTTGGGCTGATATCCATTTTTCTCCTTGGCCCCTCCTCTCCCTTCAATTCTTTGCTCGGCTCCATACTCCATACTTTGCTTATGTTTCGTCTGGCTGTTTTCTCCTTCTCGTCCAGTGTCCTTTGGACTTCCAGGCGATCGCCCATCCGCTGATCACCCGTGTGCGTCGTTTCCACAATGTACATGCCGCCTTCCGTGTTTCTCCTCGGCGCCTTTCCTTTCATCCCAAACAGACGGCATAATTGCGGCATTGTAGGGGGACAAGAGAAAGGGAGGGGAAGGGGGGGAAACACGGGTTTCATTCGCTCCATATATGGGACTTCTTCCCTGAATTACACCGTATTTCGACTCGTTCGAAGGGCCCTCTCTCACTTTTGTTTCGAAAGGCCCGCCAGCCCAAGCGGGGTGGGAAGCAGACGGAGAGGGGAGGCAAAAGAGCGTCTGTTCTCTCGCTCTCTCTTCGTATTGGCGTCTTAGGGGGCCGCCGTTCGGTCGTGTTTCATGAGGCTGGACTTTTGCCCAATGCGGTACTCTGGCCGTGTTGGCGAGCCCCGCACAACCAGGTGGGCCCCCCTGTTCAGAGCCCAGAACTGGCCCCTGCTTGAAAATGCTCTGCTACCCACCACTCAAAATGCGTCTGTGCTTTTTGCTTTCCAGGCCTATCGCTCCCACATGTACGGTGTAAGATACCCCTTCTTGGTCCCTCTGGGTCCCTTCCTGGCCTCCAATCGCCGTCTTGCCGCTGGTTGAAACGACCCGCGGTAGCATTGTTGGTTTTGTCAAACACAGCCTCCTGTCTCGAGGAGACATCGGCTATGACAATCATCCTCAGGGAGGCAGGAAAAAAAATAAGCAAAGGAGAGGACAACTGCCAGAAAGCTTGGCCAACTCTGTCAGCCTTTTTTTCCCACCCAAATTAAGCTTGGGTGCCGATCCTCGTGGCAAATTCGACTAAGTCTACCAGCCAAAAAAAAGATGCGCCTTCAACGGGGGGTTTTTTGTTTCTTTTTCTTTTCCTCCTTTTTTTGGTCTTGAAAATGGCCATCCGTAAAACTCCCTCCATGCAGTGCACAAAGCCTCGTTTCTTGACATGCAAAGCCCCCTTGGCCCAAGTTTCAATGTTCTGTTGTTGGCCGTGAACAGGTCATGAGCCGGACAATTTCAGGGCCAGGCGAAAAAATTGTGAATGAAATGCAGGAATGAAAATAGAAACTCGTGATGACGGCAGCCTCCTATGGCGCTTGTGGCCGCATATGTGCAGCCGCCCAATTCCAAACCCCCAAGTCTCACAGACTGTCTCGTCGGCGACCAGACGCCGGCCTCCAGACATCCCATATTTGCAATGTACATTGTATTCTTCCCATGCTGATGATGCCTTCTAATCTGACTCGCACATCCAATCGTTTGTCCAAAAAAAAATAAAAAAAATCCCATAGCCGCGCGCGCTGCAAAACGACACCTGTCGTCTTGCAGCCTGGCCGCAGCCTGGCCTCATAAGTCCCTTCAAATTTGCACGACCGTGACGGCCAGCATGTCCTGGCTAAGAAAAGATTCTTCGGACCTGGCAAGATGGGCGCGAATGCATACGAAGAAATGATGTCTGTAGCGAGCATATAAACTCGACAAGAATGTCCTCAAGTCAATTTCTCTGATCAGCCTCCCTTCGTCCTTTTCACCTCTGCCACTCCTTACCATCTTCTCGTCTTCTGCTCTGCCATCTTCTCCTCTGCCATCTTTTCCTCGGCCAGTCTATCGTCTTTTCCCTTTTGCCTCTCAGTCATCTTGTCCAACATCAAGTGCCCAGAACAAAAACTCACGCATTTCCCCAACAATCCAGTTCTCCAGCCACCACCATGGGCCAGGGGAACAAGCCCCGGCTCTATGTGGCGCTGTATGCCCGGGGCGTCAACACGATCAAGATGCAAGGAGGCGAAGACAAGTGAGTTGCCTCCCCATGCAGAGCCAATGCTGGATAGGCCAGGTTCACTAACAGGACCAAAAAAAAAAAGATACCACTGGTCACTGCTCATGGGGCCCAAGGGGGAAGGAGATAACACCACGGGCAGGCGGATGCATGTCAAACAGTCACACTACGATGCGAACCAGCAAATGATCTGGCAGTATGAGGACAAGACCTCCACGACGATCGCCACCCCGATGCTGCTGGTGCGCATCACCGTGGCCAAGGTGATCGATGTGAACCGCCTCCGCCACGTGCTCTCCCAGGTGCCCGTTCGGTCCAACGAGCCCGGCTGGAATTGTGTGTACTGGGTGAGGGAGGCCCTGGAAATGATCAGGCAAGACGGAAAGTGCGTGGGCACGTCGGTCCTCGACTGGAACACGATCCGGAATGCGGCAATGGGGTACTGCACCGACAAAGCCAATGCGAACCGGTTCAACGGCAATGAGCCTGGCAAGTTCAACATGAAGTATGCGGCGACGTATGACCTGCTCGAGGGTCGCGAAGTGATTCCCTGAGCTGGTTCTCTTTATGGGACTCAACGCCACGGCGTGGAAGAGAATGTCGTGTCATGCCGTGCCGTGCCGTGCCGTGTCGTGCTTTTCTTTTCTTTTCTTTTCCTTGTTGTTGACGCCGTTTTCTCTCCCCAAATAGCCTCGAGTCAGATCGCTCCATCAAAAATACAGGTCCGAATAATATTTCTTTCGTATCGTGTCCATTTCCAAAGCGCGTGGCATAGGAGTCAAGAACTTGTCCACGGCGTCGGCCCATTCCGGGTTTGCAATCACGTAGGACATTGCCTGCGAGTAGTCCCAGTAGGGCGGCAGCCAGCCAGCTGTTGTCCAGTCAATAATGCCCGTGACTTTGTCGCCGTCGGCCAAAATGTTAAAGTAGCTCAGATCGCCATGCGTAAACACGGGCGTCGGCCACGGCTCGTTGTGAAAAGCAATCAGTTCCGTCAAGTCTGCTGGAAGCCCGTCGCGTGCTTCCAGGCCCTCCCGCAGGTCCTTGTGAAACTCATGAATGGTGCGGTACGGTCCATAGGAGGGCTTCTTGAGCCGTGAATCAGTAATGGGACCGCCATTCACATTGGCAACCCCGACATTGTCGGGCGGTGGAAGGTTGTGCAATTCGTCCACCATGGCCTTGAGCTGCTTCAGTATCTTGTCTTGAGACTCTTTGGTCCTCGCCCCAAATCCATCGAGCAGCACTCTACCGGGCACTCTCTCCATGACGATGTATGTGACGCCGTTCCTCTCAAACGCACAATAGACTTTGGGAACGGGAATCGACGTATGGCGGGCCACAAACTCCATGCAGTTCGCCTCATCCAGTGTCGTGCCGCGGCTTGCCTTGATGCAAATCTTGGGCGAGACGTTGACAACAGGAGGGCCGATGTGGCCACGATGCAGGCGCCGGTAGATGGACGAGTAGATGATCTTGAGAGCGAGGCGCGTCAGGAAGCGGTTGGTTGCTGTTGCGTTGATTGGCTGGGCTTTGTGGCTCTCGGGTGTCAGCGGAGACGGCTCGGGCGGCGTGGGTTTTGCATCGGGCGGCGGATTTGGGTCGGACTGGCTGCCGGGCTTTGGCGCCGGGCCGGCTTCTGGTTTGGAAGCCGGTGCCGGTGGCTCAGCCTCGGACTTGACCTTGTCCTGAGGCCTGGCCTGGGCGTGGTGCCCGGACTTGGATCTTTTGAGCTTGGCTGTGAACTTCATGACGGCGATCGTTGCCGTGATGGTCGTCGCGGGGTTTGGGGGGGGTTGTAGTAATCGTCGAATTGTGGATTTCAAAAAAAGAGGTGCTGAGTAGGACGCAGAAATTCAGGAGACATTGGCGCCACTGGGGATCGTGTCGTTCTGACACGGGATGGTCCGAGCGCTAATCCTGTCAGCCATTTCCGGCGATAGGCAATAACTAGTTAACGAACGAACTAGTTAGCGAATACTGCAGGGGAGGACATAAGCGCCTGCACATTTGCTCAACGGCCCCCACAAAAGGCCGTTGGCAAACTCATGCGATTGTACGAGTATTCATGATTGTCTCTTTCATTTGCTTTTTTTTTGTCGATTTGCATCGTGTGCTTGGTATTAAGCTATTGCTCCCACTCTATAGCTGTACGCGAATGGCCGACCGCCGTTCCTTGTCCCACAGCCCGCCCACCATGGAAGGGTTCACCAGCCGGCATTTCGCTTCGACAGCGGGTCTGGATGCTAGCGCCTGCTGCGCCCAGCGTACAAACACGGCACACAGGTTCAGGACCCCGCCCCTGTCGATGACTGTCTGCTCATAGGCCGCCTGCAGGGCATCGAACTGCACCCACTCCGTGCCCACACCCTCGTGGACATGGCCAAACACATGCAGTCGGGGCCGGACGCGCCGCAGCTCCCGCAACAGATACACACACCCCAGCTGCAGGTCCAGGTGGGCACGGGGTGGCCCATGAGTAAGGAGAATATCGACACCGGAGGGGATCGTCTTGTCTGCCCAGACATCGTGTGAGCGGTCATATTGGAAGGCCCAATTGCCGTGCCGCGCTGACAGCGGGCTGCCGTAGATGCGCAGCTCTCGCCCATTTGGACACACGACGTTCGCCTCGGTGTTTTCCAGATAGACGATGTCGCCCCAGTCGAGCGCCCGTCGTTGCTGGGCGTAGTAATCGTCGTCAGACTTCGCGCCGTCTCTGTTGGCATCGAGCAAAAGATCGTGATTGCCGGCAATCACCACTTTGACTGGGTGGGGTTGGCTTCGCAGTCAGGCCAGAATGGCCTTGAGCTCCTTGGACGTGCCCGACTGGGTGAGGTCGCCGGCATGGATCAGAATGTCGCCGTCCGGCAGCGATGGCTGCATGTTGTGGGTGTCGGAGATGCAGACGACCGAGACAGGTTTAGCGAGCGCCTGGGCGGGCACGATCCGCCGCCACGAGAACAGCAGGTAGGCAAGGTAGACGCAGGGCTGGCGCAGGAAGAGCTGCCAGGCCGTCGGGCGTGGCCTGTGCAAGAGACCTTCCAGGCCAGAGGCCATGACGTAGATGGAGAACCAGTCAAGTGAACTATGGCGTGCGCGTAGATGGTGGTGCTCGCAGTTGTTTCGGGATAGCCAGAGGTCACATCTTGCTTTTTTGCCCTCCCTTTTCGGGGTCTGGTTGTGAGAGCTGCTGCCTGGGATCTTTGGAAAATGTCACGTGGTTTTATTTTTTGAGGTGCATTAAGGGACGTTCTGCCTGGGTCTGCTTCTCCCCGACTCTCATCTTTGGCATAAGGCTGAAACTGCTCGCTATTCGCTCGAAAGGTGCCACCGACAGGCTGTAGATACTTTCTTTTTTAAAACTGTGGAGAAAGCTAGGCCTGATTGGCTGATAAGAGCCAGTGCGTAGCGGGAAGCTTAACCGCATAGCCAGTCTGTAGGTTGCTCGCGCTATCTCGCTGTTTCGGCTTCTTAACTCGGGTGGCTCTCGCTTTCTAAACCGCTGCTCGGTCATTGAAAAAAAAAAAAAAAAAAACCTGCACTCCGTACACCGCAAGCCGACTTCAAGACAACTTTTTCCTCTTCGTACTATAGTAGCTTCCAGAGGCATTTGGACACACTCACTTACTCAACCGGGTCAAATGAAAAGTTGCCAAGGCCGACTTCGTGTTTTTCTCTCGTGCTCTTCTGCTGAGCAAAGCAACTGGGTTTAGTCAGCCCGTAGGCCCATCACACCATAGCCGTGCAACGTCCTTACTGTCCCCCCCCCCCACTGCAAGAACTGTTCCGTATGCGAGGCCGAACCGCTTCTTGTCGCTGTCCTGGCGGGGTTGGTGACGTTATGACGGGTACTCGTCCCCATTGGCGAGGCCGAGTGAGTACCCGCCTTTTTCTCAACCTCCTGCTTGGAAATCAGGTCCATCCATGCCTGAGGGAAAAATAGATTCACCTCGCAATGGCGCGAGTTTTTTTTTGTTGTACGATTTTGTGACAGGATTCATCTGTAGGACTTGGAGGGGGCCAATGTACCGGGGCACGTTGTAGAACAGCCTTTTTCTTTTTTTTTTTCTTTTTTTTTTCGCGACCTTCCAGGACCCTCGCGCTTCGCGTCTTCCGTGACACCCTTTTTTATTCTGTTTTGTATAAAAGGACCGGCAAGCTCTCCTCTTTCCGTAGAAGACGGATTCCACGATCCTCCTCTTCAGCTTCAGCTCCACTATTCAAGTCGGCTTTTTATCATCTTGACAAATACATAAGATCTTCACGATCCCCCCCTGTCAGCGCCTTGTTTGTTTAACGACTTCTCACAACAGACTTCTCACCACATTTCCGCATTGCCTCCTGTCCACTCTGCATCCGCATCATCATCATCATCACCCACCTTTCTCTCCATTCCGTGCATTCACGTCTACCCCCTCTCACTCTTCCACAATGTCTGCCGCCGACATCGTCCCGGGCAAGACCAAGAGCGGTCAGAACACCTACAACCTGCCGGCCGAAGGCGTCCCCTTCTACACGCCCGCCCAGGACCCGCCCGCCGGCACCTACACCGGCCCGGCCGGCGAGGCCCCGACCCTCTTCACCCCGCTGACCATCCGCGGCGTCACCCTCACCAACCGCTTCGTGGTCTCGCCCATGTGCACCTACTCGGCCGACGACGGCCACCTCACCGACTTCCACCTCGTCCACCTCGGCCAGTTCGCCTCCCGCGGCGCCGCCCTGACCATTGCCGAGGCCACCGCCGTGCTCCCCAACGGCCGCATCTCTCCCGAGGACTCGGGCCTCTGGCAGGACAGCCAGATCGCGCCCCTGCGCCGCATCGCCGACTTTGTCCACAGCCAGAACCAGAAGCTGGGCATCCAGCTCGCCCACGCCGGCCGCAAGGCCAGCACGTTTGCGCCGTGGCTGCGCGAGGGCGGCTCCGCCAAGAAGGAGGCTGTCGACGCCGCCGGCGGCGGCTGGCCCGACCACATCTGGGCGCCGTCGGCCCAGAAGTTCGACGCGGGCTTTGCCGACCCGGTGGCCATCAGCGTCGAGCAGATCCAGGAGCTCGTGGCCGCGTTTGCCGCCGCGGCCCGGCGCGCCATCGCCGCCGGCGTCGACGTCATTGAGCTGCACGGCGCCCACGGCTACCTGCTCTGCGAGTTCTTGTCGCCGCTGTCCAACAAGCGCACCGACGCGTACGGCGGCAGCTTCGAGAACCGCACGCGGCTGCTGCGCGAGGTCGTCGCCGCCGTGCGCGGCGCCATCCCGGAGACCACGCCGCTGTTCCTGCGGCTGTCGGCCACGGAGTGGCGCGAGACCGGCAGCGAGCCGTCGTGGACGGTCGAGGACACCATCGCCCTGGCCAAGACGCTGCCCGCGCTGGGGGTCGACCTGGTGGACGTCAGCTCCGGCGGCAACAGCGCCGACCAGCAGATCCCCGTCTCGCAGTACTTCCAGTCCGACCTGGCCTGGAAGGTGCGCGAGGCCGTGGCCGCGGACCCGGCCGTGGTGGGCCAGAAACTGCTCTTCGGCACCGTCGGCTTCATCCAGACGGGCGAGCTGGCGCGCGAGGTGACGCAAAAGGGCGGCTACCCCGGCAGCGAGCACCCGGTCCAGGCAGATGTGGCGATTGTGGGACGGCAATTCTTGCGGGAGCCCGAGCTGGTGCTCAAGAGCGCGCACGAGCTGAACGTGCCCATCCAGTGGCCGCACCAGTACCACCGTGCTCTGTTCCGGTCCAAGCACTGAGGGAAAAGCAGGAGATCCAGAGAGAGAAAGGGTGAGGACCATCAAGTCTGTACGCGAAAGACTTCAAAGAGGCGGTAGGCATGTCCAACAGGAGAGTTTCTGTTAGAAAGACAGTTCTATACTTTGTCATGCCATTTCCATAGACCGAGCTAGATTGCGTTTTGTTTTTGTTATTCGTTTACAACACTCGATCGCTAAAGTTCTCTTTTGCTGTGTGTGTTTATTTTTATTTTTAATTTTTTCCCATATGAGCAAGAGGAATGTACTGCCAAAAAAGCAATGTCACACACGATTATACAAGCCAAACACATGGATACATACAAAACAAACACATGTAGACTTTGTCTCCCTTTTTTGTTTTTGCTAGTGACAAGAGATGCCGCTGTTTCTTCTCCTTCTTTTCCCACTTTCCCGCTTTCCCGCTCAATGTTATTACTTACTCCCGGTACCACAGCCCGCTCGGATCCGACCCGCTCGGCGCTGCCTCTGCTAGCCGCTGTGCCTCTGCGTCCTTGGTAGTAGCAGCAGTCGAGGCGGTCGTTTCGGTCTGCAGTGTGGTCGCCACCTCTCCCCCGGTAGTTCCGGTCGCCGCCGCCGCCGCCGCCGCCTTGGCACCCTGTTTCTGCGTCGCCACCTCCGTCTCGACCAGCGCCTGGATCAGGTCAATTACCAGCGACCGCCCAAACGCTACCCGGTCGGGCGCCGCCGACGCGGGCACGTGCAGAAAGGCCACTCGGCGCCGGCTGTAGCGGGGGTCACCCTGGCCGTTTTGGCCGCTTTGGCCGTCCGTTTCCATCTTCTTTCGGAACAAGTGGGCCAGCGACGAAAAGTAGATAAAGTCGCACAGGTAGCGGCCGGCGTCCAGGGAGATGCGCAGGTCGGCCGTGGGCTGGGCGGCCTGCCAGCGGGCGAGCACGGCGTTCAGGTCGATGTCGGTAGTGAGGGCAGGCGGGACGCCGTACCAGGCCCACTGGGGGTCGTCGTGGTCGGCGGGGGCGTCGCCCAGGAGCTGGCCGTCGACGTCGCGCATGTTGTACCCGTCGCGGCGGCCGGTCTGCTCGAGGGCGTAGTGGAGACGGGGGCCGGCCATGCCGATGTGGAGCAGGAGGTCAATGCGTCGCGGGGGGTGGAAGCCCGGGGGGAATACGGACGACGACCCGGACCCGGGGGCAGTCGTCTCTGTCTTCGCCCCGCTCTCTTGAGCATCCCATAGCCGGGGCACAAGATCCCGGACGACCTGGTAGTTGACCCGGACGGGCTCAGGGTAGACGACGATGCGGATGGGTGGCCGCCGCGGGGATGAAGAAGAGTCGCCCGCGGGGAGGTAGGTGGGCAGGTCGCGGGCAACTTCCCACGACGGGTTCTGGGGGTACTCCGCTTTGAAGGGCTGGAATGAAAAGAAGAGAGAGAAAAAGACAAATGTCAGTGGTACCGGCGGAGAGAAGAGAGAGAGAGAGAGAGAGAGCTTACCCCAAAACCAGTCACAAGGACGGTGAAGACGTCCGGGTCCTCGTCAATGGAGCCCATGATGGGAGGCGTTGCTGTGTCTTTTTATAGCTGGCGTGTATAGAGTTGGTTGGGTTTTGCACTTTCCTGTCGTACAGCCGAGAAAGTGCACTTGTGTGTGTACCAGGAGCCGGGGACGAACCAAGAGAGAAAAGAGCACACGAGGCGAGAGGGAGTGCCGTCGAGCTGGTGTGCGAGGTAACTAAGTGGTGATCTACGAAAAAGTGGGGTGGATATCACAGCCGATGACTGTTAGCTCGCAACGGGCGTTGATAACGAGCAGCAGCGAAAGCTGGCAAGCAAAAACACCTGGAAAGAAGGAAACAGAAACGGTCCCTGGCAAAGCGGATGCACTCAGCCGTTTTTATCGCTGGCCTGCTCTGCTTCCACAAAAAAAAAAAAGGTGAGCTGACAACGACCACGAGGCACGTTACCATTGGAAGGGACCAATGGAGAACTGGAGACGCTGGAGACGGCATTTTGAATGAGTGATCATGCAAGAGGTGATATATAAGGTGAGGGAAAGGCCCCCCCGGTGTCAATGGCGACAGGCTGAACGACAAGAAAGCCAAAAGGGTCTCTCTCCCCCCACACCCTTTGTCGCCAGGCAGACAAACTACATGATTATCACCGTACAAAGTATCTTTGACAGACAGCCTTCTTGGGCTGGTGAAATAGCGGGCTTGGCCAATGAGCCAAGCGCCAAAGTGCGGGCACTCGCCAGTGGGTCTGGCGCTGCTATCAAAGAAGGTGCCCCCACTCGCGGCGAAGACGTCATCGGCGCTGGTGAAAGACGGTAATAACTAGCATCCAGTGCAACGAATCAAAGCCTCCAGGGACTGCTGGAGGCACGAGTCTGCAAGAATATAAGAATGCCAACACTCTGGTGTGTATTTACATTTTGTATCCTATATTCTAGTTGACTGCCACAGTGCATCCTTCGGGCCACAGAACTAGCACTCCTGGGCGAGGAGCCTTTTTGTACGGAGGACCAGTTTGCACCGTTTCCAGCAAGTTGCTGGCGTTTGTTGGCGACAGAAAAGGAGTGACAAAAAGGTAAAGAGAAAGACAGACGAGACCAAAATTGAAGTATCCAAAAATAAAATAAAAGCCCTGTATAACACCATTTCCATCCTATCCCAACCGTCCAATGCTCCCTGCACACTGACCCGATAATGGATTTGCCCAAGACGCCGCGCAAAGCGAAGTGAGTTAAAACACAAAAACAAAAACACAATGACTGACAAAGGAAACAAAAAAAGAAGGCTTGAAGAAAAGAGACTCGAAAGAAGAGGACTGTAAGAATAAATAAACGGGTGCAAAGAGTGTAAAACGAAGCTTAAAAGAATGCTGCCATGGACCCAGTTTTCCGTTCCGTGATTGATTTCCCAGGATGCAAGTAAAGATCGAACGAACAAAAGACAATGTGAATACTGCAGTGAAAGAAGAAGAGAGCGAGAAGAAAATAAGATCGTGCTGCGTAAGTGCGTGGCTGGTTCTTGGTTGCAAGGCGACGTATACCAAAGGAGAGTATCCAAAACGACAGCATGCGGCGATCAAGCGGACAGAGCGAGGCCGCTGTCTATCGATGAAGTCGACCGGGTTGGCTCAGCTTTCGGGTCACTCGTAGTGGCGGTGCTGGCCACAGTCGGAGCATGTTGCTCGCTCACGGACGATGCTCTATCCAATGGCGAGTTCTCCTTCCCCTTGTCCATCTTGGTCTTGTCCGATGTCGCTGCTTCGGCCTTGCTGCTGGCATCCGAGCTGAGAATCGGTTCCAGCTTGTATCGCTGGTTCTGTGAGTTTGCCATGCGTGCTTCCACCGTCGCAATTGCCACGGCCGCCGTTATCGTGGAATGTGCCGCTGACGTCGTCCTGCTGTTGCTCCGGGTACGGCCTTTGGGCACATCGTTGGCCGCCTCCCTATTCTCCGTGGTTTGTGTGGACTGCCCTTCGGGCAGCGGCCCGGAAGCGTTCGCGGACCCTGAGCCAAACAGAGGGAACCGCCATTGTGTGTTGAGTTCCGCTTCATCGTCAGAGGACCATGTCGGGTCCTCCAAGGATGAAGTCAAGCTGCCGCTCCGGCTGCGGTTCCTGCTCTGCAACGCTGCTCGCTGCTTCGACCGGCCGC
The DNA here is from genome assembly GCA_002778195.1 of Raffaelea ambrosiae. Lineage (NCBI taxonomy): Eukaryota > Fungi > Ascomycota > Sordariomycetes > Ophiostomatales > Ophiostomataceae > Raffaelea > Raffaelea ambrosiae. Next base: position 772,506 of record PCDI01000015.1, read on the forward strand.
TCTTCATTCGCGGTGCCGACCGGCTAGGGCTGGTACCCAAGGCTCCTAGCCCGTCCTCCCCCCCCGCGTTGTGGCCATCAACAGTCTCGCCAGTGGACGTCGGAGTCACTGCTCTTCCGTCGCTGGCAAAAGCACTGTTGTTGGAGTTGACACGCCTGAGTCTCGCTTCCAATGCCATCCTGCGTGTCAGAGATACTTCTGAGCCTGGCGGCGGGTGTCTCCGGGCCCCATGGCTGGCGCTGGAGCTTGCAATGCTCGTGCTGCGACTGACTGGCACCTTGCCTTCCATCACTTTGGCTGGAGGCGGCGGCTGGAGCATCCAGCGCAGCGCATCTTTGTGGACCGGTCTCGTGGACACGACAGGCGGGTGGTATTCGTTGACTGGCGGGTGGATCATCGTGGGCGCGTAGAAGTTGGCCCTCTCCTCCTCGGTGACAAGACGCTCTTTGTTGAGTCTGCTTTCCAGCAGACGGCCCGCCGATGAGCTGGCTTTAACAATAGCATCCATCAGCTTGTGCGTCCGTGATAGCTCACTGCCCCAAAGCTCCTCATCTTCCCGCTGGTATCGCTTGTAGTTCCAGCCTTCGCTCGTCGAGGTCGTCGCCGTGACCGTCATTTCCACCATATTCATGCTGTGGGAGTCATCCGGCAGCAGTGTCGGGCTTGCCGGCGCCTGGGCCGCACCATTTGTACCGGCGCCAGCGACATTTCCAAGGCTGCTGTTGTTGTGGCTGGCATTGCCGTCCCGACTTGTTGGTTTGCTTGCCGGGTGGCTCGACGAATCTGGCAGACCGGTAGAGCCTGTTGTCCCAGCCGCTATCCTGGCGGCTGCTGGCATAGTGATCACGATGCCAGTGTTGCCAGATGGCAAAGGTGGGGTTCCATTGCTTGCGGCCCCGTCTGCAGTGTTCGGAACGCCGTTGCTGCTAACAGCGAGACTGCTACGTGTTGCGCTGCTGTCCTTGCCGGCACTGGCCAACTTGCGCTGACTGGAGCTCTTGTTATTTGCGCCAGAGCGGCCCTTCTTCGGCAGGTGTGGCCCCATGCGGATGTCCTCTTCCCAGTATGGATTCTGGCTGAAGGGGCTCGGATGGCGGTACAGCGGAGGTGAGTCGGCCTCCATTTCGGCCCGCGCTTCGCGTTCTCTCCGGGCCCTCTTCTTCGATCGGTATCGGTTTCGGGCGGCCATGCATGGTGTGCAGGCCAGGACGTAGAAAATGGCCGATTGTACGGCCACGGGGAAAGACATTTTGGGTCAAAGTCAGGTCTTCCCTTTTTTTCGGCTTGAATAATTCGGGTTTCGGGTTTGTCGTCGCCGTGTAATCACCACCCCTTTTCGTTTTTCTTTTCCTCTCTCTTTCTCTTGTTCCTTGCTTTTTATTCCTCCTCTTGTCCTCCCCTCCTCTTCCTTGATTCGTCCCGCACTGTTCCCGTTCGATGCGTTGCGCGGACTCCCAGTAGTCCGGGTAATTTGATTGCGACCCCAGAAATGTGAAGCAAGCCAATGGCAAGCTGTATGCGCATCAATCCGGATGAAAAGCGACAGAGGGCTGCCGGGAAGGGCGTCGATTGCGCAGAGACTATTCTGGTCGGGCCAAGGATGATAACTGTAATTGGTTGCCTCCGGCGAGCAGGTCCTTCGCGACCAAGGACCGGGAAATATGCCACAAACGAAGTGTGGAGAAAATTGTATGAGGGTGGTCCAGTCGTCGTGCACAAGACATGTGTCAGTCCGGAAGACACAAGCGAAAAACAATACACGAGAGAAAAAAAGGGCCGCGCCCAAAACTATGCCCAGCGCACAGCGCGAGGATCGAGTTTGAAACACGGTGGCCGTGGTAAGCCGAACGGAGACGGGCGAAAAATAAAAGAGCCGATCAGGAACGGCAAACAAAGAAGCCGGGAACTATTGGTTTTCCCTGTTGTTGTCCTGACAAAGGCAAACAGTCGGACGGGACTGATTGCGAAAGGCGTCGCAGGTTGTCTGTCGCCAAGCCCGAGGTTTCGTCCTTTTTAGGGGGTGGGTTGCTGCCAATGGCCAGATAATCCAATGTGTTCAAGAAACACGCGACTCTGACAAAGATGCGACTCTCACAAGCAGGAAAGGAAGGTCGGCTTTGGATGTGCCCCGGTTGCCTCCACTGTGCTGCTTGTGTCTCCAACGCGCGACACAAGTTCCCACCGAGATATGTCGGGGAGGGAGAAGGGATACTCTGTCGTTGGCAGTGTGTCGCAGGACAGCTGTGTTTCACACCGAGAGCGTACTCGTAGGAGGAGGCGTTCTGTCTCTCGGACAGCAAAGTGTTTTTCTTTTATTCTTTTTTTTTTCCTTTGGCGAGATCAAGGTGGTTCTTTTCTCGAGAGAAAGCGGTATAGGAGTCGATATACTCGACAGGACGCGACAGCGGTTGACTGCGTCTGGTTCTCGAAAATTGGCCTGCGCACATGTACGAGAACACGACAGAACACGAGAGAATCGAGGGAGAGAGCTGGTGGATCGCCGAGGAAACGTAGATGGTCGACTTTGTAAATAAGAAAAGGGGGGGAGGGGTCCCTTCGTTCTGGTTTGTAACTAAGACTGGCCCAGAGGCAGGGATGGAGAGAGCGTGAGAAAGAAGACAAATTCAGGAGAGAACCCGGACGTAAATGAGAGTGCCCAGAGGGGGAAAAAAGGGAGAAAAAAGAAAAGAAACAAGGCGGCGTGAAAAGAATAAGGAACGGATCCGGGCGGAGAATCGGCAGCGCAAACAAAAAAGAAAAGAAAAGGCAGCTAGAAAACAACAGGAAAGACAGAGGAGGCTATTGGGCTGGCGGAATGGGAAGGAAGCGACCCAAAACGGAAGGAAAGAAAGGGAGTGCTGCATGCAGGGCGGGAGCGACAGAGGAGAGCGGCCGCGCGAAGAGCGCGAGGCAGAAAGCCTCGACGCTGTGGGGTGGACTGGATGGGGGGACATAGCGTCACTAGGGCGGCGGTCTGCACGGATAGTTACATCTTAGCTGCGCCTGTAGGGGACCGAAATACAGTGGGCTCTGTCCGCCCTTGTCCTCCCTTGTTCCCTGTAGCGCGCACTATTTGGCACTCGGTGTCGCACGTATGGAGCCAGACGCGGCGAGAAGCCAGCCAGAAGAGCAGGAGCTACGCTGGTGCACAGAGAGGAAGGCGCGGCGGGGATGCTTGGATGGGGAGGAAGGTGCGTTGGGGTGATGGGTGCGAAGGGGTGTGTGTGGGGGATGATGCCTGTCTATCGTCTGTCGTCTGTCGTCTGTGGTGTTACGGGGCATAACGGAAGGCAAGAACGAGGTGCCTCGCCGGTTCTGTTCTGTCTGTCTGCGTCGTCTCTCGAAGGATGGGGGGACGTGTCAGAGGAAACAGGAAGGAACGATGAAGGCATGTGGCACTGCCCAGGCCCGTGGGCGGGTCGTAATACTGTGTACTGTGTGCATTCGCCTTTGCTTGCTTATTTGGATGCGTTGCTGTGTTGTCGGCTGCGACGTGGCCAATCTCTCTGGCGTCGTCGCAGTCCTACCAAGGAATGAATGGATGTTCCTACTATGTACAAGACATGAGGAATAATAGCTACATAGTGGTTAATAACTACATTCAGCAGACTGCCCCCCCCCCTCCCTTCCACCGAAACACGCACACAGTTGCTAGCAGGGCTGCTGGAAACACCCCCCTGTTCCAACCTGGGCAACGATTATCGCCATCCGTTTTTCGTTTGTTCCCTTGGGCTGGTGGTCCGTGGCCGATCCGCCCTGCCCTGGTCTGCCTAATGTGCTGTGTGCTATTTATGTGGGACACTTTGACGGGCTCGCAAGTTAATATTCGTTCCGTACTAACAATATGGCCTTTCCCATGAGTGCCACGAGCCACGTCGCGGGTATGTCGGTGGACATCTTTGCGTGGCATATCAAAATAAGCACCAACAACGCCAAAACATGCCAAAAAGCCACCACTGGCATGTGATCTCATCGAGGACTCTATGTGCGCACGGCAGCATCGGACTGTGCCAAACGCGAGGCATTTATAGCGGCCCAACTCATCCCCCCCTCCGAATAAGATATACGATTACGACCAAGACGCACAAGAAAACGCCAAATCAAGGGAACCAGCAACGGGGCTGCCAGATGGCGCAAAGCGACAGCACAGCGGGAGGGCCACAAACGCAGCTAAAGCTGGAGCCGAAGAATCCAGAGACACCGAGGGAAAACCTTAATGAAAAAGCAAAACAACCAAAAAAGTGCGCACGTCCAGACCGCCTTAGTCACCGTCTTGAACACCGTCTTGAACAATGCCTCTTTGCACTACGAGTACACAATCGAATACGACAGTACTATGTACTTTGTAGTTAATGATCAGATGCATCTGCAAGCGAGCCACCCCGCCCAGAGGCTCCAGAACCCCGAAACCTCCGAAGCACTAGAAACAAACACCAGACACTCGATACGCTCCAAAGGCACATGGAGCAAAACGTCTTGTTTGGGCATGCAATTCGGTGCATTCGGTTGGCCAATTCAATCTAGGCCAGCTATGCGGCCGCTAGCTGGGCAGGCTTGGCACTAGTTCACTGCACCACGCAGTGCCGATGGCCACAGCAGGAACCAAATTGTCCTCAGCCAAGTGCCCAAGATTGAATTTGTTTTCAATCAAGCTGTTGAATTGCGGGCACAGATGCAGGTCGAGTTGCTTTGGCTTCCTTGCCAGTTCCAGCCGTCACTGAGACGTGGCTTACCGGGTATCTCAAGGGCGGACCGAGTTCAGATACAACGAACTGTTTGGCGAGGAGGTTTGCCTGCATGGTATTTACACTTTTTCCAAGCTCGAGGGCACACGAAGGACACAGAGGAGACACAAGCTCGTGCCTTTTTTGGTTTGGTTTAGTTTGGTTTGGATCTAACTGGGTTTGACAACCAGTCCGTCTCTGATAGGTGTCCCCAACAGAAAGGCAATATCATGACTCGTGTCCCATGCCTCTTATCCCATGCCCATACCTCTTGTCCATGGTCGACTGGGCCCGCCGAGCTTCGTTCCTAGAGCACAAGTACGCGTGGTTTGCGCCGTAGCCCTTTCTTCATCCTCGGCTACCAGAAGCCCTGCTCGCTTACCGCCAGGGATAAATATTGTTTGGCTGGCCTAGGTGGCTAGTTCTGCTTAGTACGTACGTTTGTTCTCTTTCTTTTTTTTTCTTTTTTTTTTTCTCAGTCATTGACACTGTCACAAAGTAATACCCAATTGCCAAGGCCGTCTGGGACAAGCCTGGAATAGGACCTGTGCCGTTCCCTCCCAGTTGCCGCATGGCCATCTGAAAATACTACCCAACATTTGCGCAAACCCCCGGCCGCCGATCGTGTGCATCGGCACCAAGTATGATTTGTTGGGTCCCCCCTCCCCGCCCCCCCTGGTTTAGTTAGCCGACTTCTTGTTTCTTGATCGGCATATCGACACACCTTCTGTTGCCACTCTCCTTGGCCGCTGGAGATCCTGCATTACAGCTCAAGTATGCCTCTGTCTTTCATGTTCTCGTTATTTGACTGTCGACGTCAAATAGAAATGGCCTGGCCACGCATACATGTGCCTGCCTCATGATTGTGGCCCATGCATCATAACGCGACGGTGCCGCGCAGCATTCGCGAGAAAGTCAATGAATGGCAGGCAATCATCAGACGAGTAAAGAAACAGAAAGAGGGCGAGAACACACGCTAAAACTATGAGACCAGGATGAAAATAGAATATCGTGTCTCTAACTGGTATATGGCTATTCTGTCTCGCTCGCTGCCTGACAAACGATATTGGTTTGTTTTTGTTCATTGGAAAATACAAGATACAAAAGACAACGAGGACAAAAAAAGATACAGAAACAGAAAAGGAAACGAAACCAAACAAGAGGCGAAAAGAAAAGAAAAGAAACAGACAAAGAAAAACAGAGCACATGTGCCTATCAACAATTTTTTTTGTTGCCCGACTCCGATGTAGACAAAAATATCCAGGACCAGATTGCCTCGACGCAAGGCTATGTATGATACATGTCGAGGCTATTCTTGCACGCCGTGAGAAATCTGCCGGATACAATCAAAAGGAAAAGAAGGGGTGTCGGGACCAATACTAGCGTTGGGGATGTCCAGTCCACAAAAAAATGTGTTCCCAGTCCAGAATAATATACACGCGAATAGCAAGAAGATGCCGAGATGAGGGCGCACACAGAAAACGAGTCGCAATTATGCACCCCGTAGCTGCTTCATCTGTCCGGCCAATTAATTCGGCTGGCATGTCAGACAAGAAGAATCGAAAAGCAAAATAAAGAGACGAACATAACCGGATGTAGTCGGCAAGTTCGTTGGAGGGTAGCCAAAGTGAGCATTAGACATCCCACTCCTTCTCTTCCTCATCATCCGCAGGGCCGTCGGTGCTCAGAGCAGCAAAGGCAGACTGCTGCGTAAAGACCTTGCCAGACCGCTTCTTGTCATTTGATGCCGTTGGGGCCGGTGTCGGGGCCAAGGGAGTAGCAGCCGCTTTCGTGGCAGGTGCAGCGGGCTTCTCGTTTTCCGAGTTCTCCGCCGTGGCGGCCTTGTTCTTAGACTTGCGTGATTTTGTCTTGACAGTGCTCCAGCTGTCTTCGTCTTCTTTGCGCAGCAATTCCATCTGCTCCTCCTCGGATGGGAGTGAGGATTTCCAATCCTCCGCCTTATCGAAAGACTGCGAGGATGGCTTCGATGTGTCCGGCTTCTGCGTGTTGGCGCCAAATGTGTCCAGCGGCTCTACTGGGATAAAGCCGTTGGTGCCAGAAACTCCAGAGTCGACGGACTTGGTCGGCTTGGCATCGCCATTGGTGCCGTTACCTGTCCAGACGCTCGGCTGGCTCCTGGCCTGCGCGGCCACAAAGGCGGAGCCATCCTTGGCAGCCCGGCCCTCAGCAATCCGAGCCGTACGGCGTTGTGCCTCCAACTTGACCTTCCGTTCCTTTTCGTCCTCCTCCCGGATTGCCTTGGCCAGTTCAGCCTTCTTGCGATTCTGGCGCTGCTTCTTGCTCTCGGCTGGCTCCGGCGCGGGCTTTGCCTTCTTGTTCTTTCCAGAAGGCTTCTCCTCCGTCAAGGTTAGCCGCAGGACAGACGGGCCCGGCGCGGGCTTCTCGAGCATGTCGTCGACATTTCCTGCTTCGGGGGCGGCGACCAGGACAGGGGAAGCCGCAGAGGACCGGTCGTCGTCGGCATCAACGCCGGTTGTGGAGGAAGGCGCTGATTCGCGGCCGTTATCGGCAGAAGCCAGGCGCTCCTCGGCGCGAGACTGCTTGACGCTCTTTTGCCGCGCTTCGTCCTTCTTCTTGGACGTGAACTTTGTGCCCTGCTTCACGTTGGACAGCTGGCGGGCAAACTCGCGGTTGCTTGCGGCATCGTCGTCATCAGTGCTGTCGGTGTAGGTGGCCGCCCGCGGCGCTGGCACTGCCGGTGCTGTTGCTGTTGTTACCGCCTTGGCCTTGGGCGACCCGCCATCAGCCCGAGTCCGCTTCGCCTTGGCCTCCTTTGGCTCCTTCTTGGCGGATGCGTTCAGGCGTTCCTGCCGCTGGCGTTGTGCTTCGGTTCTAGCCAGCTGAACCTGGCGCTTTTTGGTCCATTCTCGGAGCGTGTAGCTCCCGAAGATGCCCAGAACGGCCACCCAGCCAATCAGAGTAGACATTGAGACACCCATAATTTTGACGAGTCGGACTGATTCCAAAGTTGAAGACAATGGGAAACGAAAATGAGATCGCATAGGGCGCGAGAGGAAGAAAAAAAGAAGGCAGAAGCAAAAAGGGGGGGGCGAAGAAGAAGCCAGCAACGGTGGCCGCTGTTTGGTGCTATGAGAGGGGGGGAGTGCTCGAAAAGTTGAACAAAAAAAAAGACGACAATGCTTGTGCGTAGAAAAAAAAATTCGGTCGTCTGCGGTTTGTGGGCTGTGCAATTCCGCTGACGTCGGGCGAACCGTTGGTCCGCGGGGTGATGTAGTCTAGATGCGAATTCGCCAATGGATGGATGTCCTCAGACGTCCAACATGAGCTGAGAAGCGGAATGACGTTGACAATCGACAAATGCACACGTCAAGTAGGTTATGAGGCCGTAGGGAAAACGTAGGGGAAAATGACTCGACACCAAAATAGGGGTTGACTCAGGGGTGTGCGAGAGTGCCTGAATCCTCGATTGTGACAAAGAGGCACAAGCGTCGTACAGGACACAAATATGTAGGCCGGAAACGTCGACCGTGGGCCCAAAGAGTGTAAAGGAAGCTCAAGCAAGCTGCTGCCGCCCACGAGTTGAGGGAGACGGAAACCGGTCGTTGAGTCGAGTCTTCGATGGACGAATTAGAAGAGGAGAGGGGCGCTGGTTTTGTGTCGTGCAGCTCTCTGGTATAAAGGAGGAGACGAGGAGAAGAGGAGACGTAGCTTAAAACAGACGGCGATGCTGCGAGAGTGGCCAAAGGGGGGTGCGTCACCAAAGAAAAAGGAGGCAGGAGGGAGAGCCCAAAATGAAAAATAAATCAGGAGAAGAAAGGAAGCGAGGCAGAAGACGATGAGTGCACCCGATGTGGCAAGAAGGACGTTGTCGAACAGCAAGTGTTACGAGAGCAGCAGGAGCTCATTGGGGTTTGGGGGACGTCAGGGCAGGCGCGATGGAAATAAACAGGTGGCTTTTGTCGCGGCTTCACCTTTTTGGGTTTATTGGGTTTTATTACATTTTATTTTGCATTTATTTTATTGCGGCGCCACCTGGTGGTGCCGTAGCTGGGGGCAGCTGCAACACGGAGCCACAACCACCACAGGAAGGAGCTATTCCCCCCTCCCTTCGCTGGTGCCACAATATTATTCGGGGCACATTCTGTGTCAAGTAAACCACGTGATTTCCAGCCAAGTCGGCCTTTTCAAGCCACACTCCAACATAGGAAGGAGAAACAGCGAGGGCCCCGCTTCACCGACTGGGCACTGTATTTTGCAACACCGCCCCTGAGAGTGGTTCTTGCGAGTAACAGGAGTGGCCACTTCGAGATGGCATCTCGCTTCTTCTATGTTCGTGTGCCGCGGACGTGTCTGGGAAGTGCGCGAAGAGGATTCGCCTAGCTTTGTAATTTGCAAACGAGAAGAACGCTGCGAGAGACAGAATGTGCATTTGTACCTGCCCTGTCTAGGTGCTGACAAAGCGTAGGGATATGTGGATATCCACACAGTGCATACCCGGCGTCATAATGGTACCTGCACGTTGTTCGAAAGCAGGCGGAGTGTGTTATGGTGCATTGGTGCCCTCTCTGAGACTGATAACGGACATCTGCACGATAACGACCTTTGCACTTCCATGCTGGCTCCTCTCTCTTCGTAAATCCAGAGTGCATGTCAGTTGAGCCGTTCACACGGATACGAATATAACGGTCAGGAAGGCAGCTCCTATCCAATTTCGGCTCACTCTTCGGCTCACTTCCCCACTCACCTCTCACTTTGTATCTGACTTCATCTCGTGCCGCATCCCGGAGGCTCTGACCCCGGAACTTGCCCGCCAACAAACATCCTGCTTCTAGATCGGAAAACGGTACCAATAACGCCATGGCTCCCAAGAACCGCATTATCATTGACACGGATCCAGGTATGTGTCGTAAACCCCGAACAGTGTTCGTATGGGATCTCGACAATACTTGAGAGTCCGGAAGGGGGTGTTCTGGACTAGACACGGTCTTGCCGGACAATATGCTAATAGGCGGTTGGCGTAACAGGCGTCGATGATGTTCTGGCCATGCTGCTGGCCCTCAGCGCTTCTCCAGAAGAGCTTGAGGTAGTCATGATTTCCGTGACGTACGGCAATGTCGAATTGCAGAGGTAAGACATGCTGCCTTGAGCCGGGAAAGTGTCTGATATCCTTTCTACCTGCTGATTGACAATCATGACAGCTGTTTGCGCAACGTCGTGGGGCTCTTCCATGTTCTGGAAAAGGAGCTGGCCTGGCGCAAGTCGACCGGGAACGCGAGCTCCAAGTATGGCGCATTTAAGACGTTCAAGCCCATCGTTGCCGTCGGTGCCGAGCATCCTCTGGAGGATGAGCTTTTGATGGCCGATCACTTCCGTTAGTGTGGCTGCCTGGCCGTGCATAGGACTGTTTGTTTCGTTTAACTCGTAACGCTGACTGTGATATGACCACCATTAGATGGCGCTGATGGTCTTCACGGAGTGCATGCAGCTGTGCGTTGATGCCGTTGATCTCCCACCCACAATCCGGTTATGCTGGCGTGAATTTGTTGCTGACGTTCATGTACGATCTACACAGCATCCTGATCTGACCCCCGCCGATACCTGGCGGTCGCTCTTCTCAGATAGCCATGGCGCAGCACCGTCTTCTTCGGACGAGCTCTCGTTTTCTTCCTACTTTACGCCGTCCAAGACGGTGGCCCACAAGGAGATTCTGCGCATTCTCAAAGAGGAACCGGCAGACACCATCACCATTGTGGCCGTTGGGCCTCTGACCAACCTTGCCCTGGCTGCCTCGGAGGACCCGGTCACATTTCTGCGTGCCAAAGAAGTCGTTGTCATGGGCGGCACTGTCAACGTCCCGGGCAACATCACCCCCGTCGGCGAGTTCAACACATATGCCGATGCTGTGGCAGCCGCCCGCGTATACGCACTCACCGCGCCCGTACCTGCATCCACCATGCCTCCCGTGATCCATGGAAAGTCGGTGCTGCCACCATACCCGGCCAAGTTGCCCAAGCAGCTGAAGCTCACACTGCTCCCGCTGGACATCACAACACCGCACGTGCTCAGCAAGAACTTCTTCCTCAAGAGCATCGTGGGATCAGAAGAAGCCGGCAGCCCGCTCGCACGATGGGTGAAAACGTTCATGGTGGGCACTTACAAAAACATTGAAACCATGGTTACCGTCGAGCGCGAAGCGGCTCTCTCTCTGCACGACCCGTTGTGCATCTGGTATATGCTCCTGCGGGATGACCCGGCCTGGACGGCGGTATCGCCAGCCGAGGACATCCGGGTCGAGACGTCCGGCCAGTGGACACGCGGAATGCACGTGGTGGATCGCCGCACGCGGACAAAAGCCCATGAACTGGCCGAAAAGGACGGCAAAGCCGCCGCTTCTTCCCCAGGTGGTGCAGATGAGCTGGAAATCGGCGATATCCCGGGTGACACCCTGGGGTGGCTGAGCGCTCACAAGGGCAACCGCATCAACAGAATCATCGGTTCGCCTGGAGAGGAGCGCTTTGCAGAGTACTTGATGGACAACCTTTTTGGCTGAGCCGTCTACCTTTTTTTTTTCCATGTTCCTGCGGTGAAACGATCCGATAGCAGTGCGGACAACCTAGCGTTATGCTATGGGAGCCTTGCTACTCAGACAATATTCCAATATAGAATCTACAACAACCGCGCTTATGTGTTTTTTTGCTCTGTGATGGCAGGATATAGTAAACGGCGAAGGAAGCACGGCAAGGTTGCATTAGATACGACGGGCGAGCCTTGCCCTTACCCTTCCACTCGAGTACACACACACCACCAGGCCGGCAGTTCACCATGCGGCTCTGCGCATCCATGCAAGGGTCATGGCTTATGCGGTCCATTCTTACCATATCATACCGCGTCGCTCAGCGGTGTGGAGGCTAATCCAATGATACCCCTGAATTGCAAATATCACACTATCGCCAGGTGCGCTCTTTCGGGGGGGGGGGGGGGGGGTAGACGAGGCTGACCGTCGCCACCCTCGCGACAAGAGACAAAAGAACTGCCAACAGCTACTTGTAGTGGATAAAT
>PCDI01000015.1:784870-798221 GCA_002778195.1 Raffaelea ambrosiae
TTTTTTTTTTTTTTTTTTTTTTTGCCCATGTGTTCTCTCTGTCCTCTTCATTAAAACCCGCCACTCCTCAATGTGCCAGAGCACCAAACTACGTCCTCTTGCAGGGCGGAGTCTGAAGAAATGGCAGTTATTTATGACGTTCCTGCTGAGATTATATTCGCGATTACTCGCCTGCTCGGGATCGAGGATGCCTTTATGCTCGGTCTCTCCTGCCGCTACTTTGCAGCCGTCCTCGGCGACAATAGCATTTGCCGACAACTGCTGGTGGTAGGTGCTGCTCTACAGCTCTGCTTTATATAGATCTAGCCACCTCCAGTCCGTTTCTTGGCTATTTGTCTCGTTGCACAAGTTTCATTTTTGTCATTTTCTGTCTCATGCGTTTGCTGTTGTCTTTCCTCCCGCGCGTCATCCTTCCTCCTGATCACTGCCTACGTTTCGTTCCTTTTCCTTTCTCTTTCTCTATTTCTCCTGGTCTTTGGTGGTTTTTTTTTTTTCAAGGTTCTTTCTTCGTTTTCTTTTCTTTTGACAAGTCCCTGTTGCTAAAGATTTTAGACCAATGCGCCCTACTCGCCTGAGTGTCTGGATGCGAAACAGTCAGGACATTATGCCCAGGCACTGCGCAGGCTGGCCAAGCGCCGACAGGCCCTCTCCGCACCCGAGCCATTTACGGCCGCGGTTGTGGCCGTAGGGGACTCGCACATGTATGTCAACGGGACGCTCCTCTACATTGTTGAGAGCACCCTGCGGGTTCTCCCGCTTCGCGGTACGGTCAACAGTGAGATTGTCGTGGACATCCGCGCGTTGCTGGACAGCAGCGTGCCCGAGTCCCAGAACACAGTCAAGTATAAGTTCACGCTGCTGTACTATGCCGATGGCTTGGTCGCCTGTCGCTATTCCCACTTTCGCCGCGTCAACGAGACCTGGCTCGTGGTCTTCCACATCCGCGAAGGATGGGCAACCAGCTGCCAGCTCGGGACGGCCTACAAGCTGTTTGTGCGGAGCAACCATGAGTATCTCTACTTTGGCACCCACACCGGCCAGGGTGCCGACGGCTACCGTCGTTGGATCTTGCAAGGCTTTTCTCTCCTCAGAAAAAAGTTTATCAACCGGAACATTTACCTGGACGATGTCATCGGGTCGGACATTGGGAACAACGTCTACTTTGCCGTCCTGGACGGGTACTTTTACGCACTTTCCAACCAGACCAGCTACGAAGTCATCAACGACGACAAGTCGTCATACTACTACTGCTGTCGCTTCCCCATGGGCCAGCCCGACGACATGGAGGTGGCCACCAAGTCATCCCTCTGGCGCCGCAAGAATGCCGAAGGACCAATTGATGATCGGTTTACCTTTCTCAAGCTGGAAAAGAGCGAAGTCAACAACGCCCTCGTCGTCATCGAGTCGCGCAAAGAATGGAGACTGGGCAGCCACAGTGGCAAGCGGACGTACTACATGCAGGAAATCGTCTTTGAGACGTGCCAGGAGGGCCGCGCTCCAGTGGTGCCAGCAATACCGGCCACACCAGCTGCAGCAACTGCAGCATCGTCGGGCAATAGTGCACTTGACTATGGCATGTCCACGGCGGTCTCGACCAACGTTTCAGGCGATACGAGCAACCACAACCACAACCCGCACCAGCTGCAGCAGCAGCTGCAAGTGCAGCAGCCGCAAACGGTCGGTACAACCCAGGGTCAGATGCACAAAAGTTTGGGACTTGGCTCCGTTCTCGGGACACCGTCGCTCGTGCGCAGACATGGTGGTCACCCCCACCGGCCCCCCCAAAATGTGCACCCTGGGGACGACGGGTCGAAGATGATTCTTTTTACGCTGAGCAGTACGCCCATCCAGACGTACCATGTGCCGTGCTCAACATTTCTGGACCTTGTGCACAACCCAACTACGGCGGAGCCGGAAACGCAACGTCTGATGCTGCGTGCTGGGTGCAGGAAGCCCCGGCATCCCATGCCCAGCATCAGCAGTGGCTGCCCAACATGCTGTCAGCCCCTGCCATATGACCACCACATCCACCGCTGTCAGCCAACATCAGCGGCCGCGCCAGAAACAACAGCAGCAGCAGCTTTCCAAGAGAGTGCTGGTTCGACTGCGATGTTTGGCGGCATGTCAGAAGCAGAATACGATGACCCGCTCTATCCACAGGGTGAAATTGACCGCCTCTTTTACGATAAGGACGTCATGACCTGGCCTCCAACCAAACAGGGCGACCAAGGTCGCCACAGCGGCAGCAGCAGCAGCAGCAAGAAGGGCAAGGCGTCGGTGGCGATGGAGGCGGCGGGCGTGGCACCAGCACAACATACGGGGGGCGCCGCTGATGGGGAGGAAGAGGAGGATGACGACCCACGCTACGCCGAGCTGAATGGAGTTCTGAACCCTCCCAATCACCACGGCCATGTGATGGGCACCTGGGATGGTCGCACTATGGTGTACTCGTCGGGCGGCAGCGGTGGCGGTGCAGAGGGCAGCAGGATGCAGGCGATAGTGTTTTTGAGCTTTGACCCGTCTATTTGCTTACCAGGGCTCAAATCATGGCACGAGCAGACAGCAGCCGCACCAGGAGAAGGAGGAGGAGGAGGAGGAGGAGGAGGAGAGGCAACAAGCGCCAACGGCGGAGAAAACAGGGCGAACGAGCAGGAACTAAAACAGCCGCAGCAGCAGCGCTCGCTAGCACTGTCGCACACCTACGACCACAACCACAACGGCGTCCATGCTTTACGCCAAGGCCGTCTGTTGGGAGTTACAGAAGGAAGAGGGGGAGCCTGGGCTGCTACTACGGGCACTTCCATTGGGGAAGGACGTCTCCGTCCGCAGGCCTCCCGCGGTGGGCGCCCACCGGGCGAAGCCCGCCTCATGGCCGTCGACCGAAGTGGTCCCCTGTCGTGGCCAGCAGACAAGACGCAGCGGCAGAGTGAGGACCAGCGGGAGACGAGGGGAAAACTGCACGAAGAGCTGCAGCAGCAGCCAGGATCTGGAGCCGACATGTCCGGGGTCGCCGGCCGGCGGGGGACACCGGGGGATAAGGACACGACTAGGAACACAATTGCACCTTGGGCTCATTGTGCAAAACCCATGTATCATTCCATTAGCAGCGGCTTTGAATTTTCGTTTCCGCGATTGGCGGTCGGCTGAACTTTAGAAGAACGGAGTAATCAGGGAAGTAAGGAGGGCAAACAAGATGCAAAAAAAGAAAAGCGAAAGAGCAAAAAAAAAAAAAGAGAGAGAGAGAGAGAGCCGATTAGGCCAATTTTACAGGCGCCGCATGCAGTGACTATTCTGCGTGTAGAGTTTATGTGGCTACACGTACGATACGAACACCACGAGAAGACACCTACACACGGACGGCGTACAGAATGTGCAATGTGCAATTTTCCGCGAGCGGCTGCTGCCGCAAGATATGCACAGTGGATGGTTATTGGTTATTCAGTTAATAGCGAATGGCTGCCACTTGTGGTCGAATTAGTTAAAAAATGCATGCAGACACGGGCTGCAAGGCAAACTACCCAAATTGGCGATCCGTGCGGCCTTCGAACAAGTCTGCCTTGCGACACCATGCCATGCCACATTCAACCCACCCTTCTTCTTTTTCTTCTTTGTTTATGTACATAGTAGTTAACTAGTATTCTTGCACTTTTATCTGTTTCCTTCTGCGGGAAGCGCTTCGTCACCTGTCCATTGAGCCATGCGTCAGCATGAAGTGCTGTTTTTTTATTGCATGTTAATAGATCTCGTTTATTAACGGCATTTGAATCGAAGCACCTCAGGCAGAACAGAAAAGGGAAAGTCGCCGTGAGGTCTGCCCTGGAGCTTTTGAGGGGTTGCGACTCAGCCTTGCGGCTCTCTATTTGTCCGTTTGATGTTAGACTAGGCAGAATCGGCACACAATAAGAATGCCCCCCCCCCAACCGAGGTTGTAGTGTAGACAAGAAAGACGAGGCCGGGAAGGGATACTAAGAAAAAAAAACAAAAAAATTAAAGCACAAAGACAATTGTCACGCGGCAAGCCTAATCAGCAATAGCCTTTCACGAACTGCAGATCTACATGGCCAGACACGAGCAACTCGAACGAGTCCCCCAGAGGCAGAATCAGGCAGCTAACAACCGTGACAGGTGTGTGACAAGGTGATGAGCAGCTGCATTGCATATTAGTTCTAGCCCTTTTCCGGACTTTTTTCTTGGTAGCTATACTTAATTCGCATGCTGATGCTTCTTTGTTTGTTGGTTGGCCCCAGCTAGGAAAGGAGCATGCAGGACGCCCGCGGGCCAGCACAGGTGCCAGCACATTTCTCTCTATTTCTTTACCCCTTCCGGCTACTTTGATTTCTGCACGTTGTACGCGTATTGGCGGCATCTCAATCCGGAGCGGGAACAGACACGCAGCGTATCTGGGTAGGACTTGCCACTCTTGCACTTCTACTATTGCTACTCTCGTATGCATTCGTAGGCCTCCAAGCAAACTAGGGCTTTCCACGCGTCCACAATTTGGGGACGCCGTTTGTACATAGTGAGACCGGGCTGAGAATCTGGATTATGCCGAAAAGGAAGTTGGGGCGCGGGGGGTGTGCAGCGCACTCTTCGGCGTACCTTGTCGGTTGGGCTGTTCTTCTCCCGAACCAAACAACCATGTAGTCAACTAAAGTTAGCTCCGCCAAGATTTCTACTTTTCTTTTTTTCTTTTTTTTTTGGTTCTGTCTGTTTTTTTTTTCTTACATGCTGACAGTGTTTGCATCATGTTTATTAGTTTGTATGAGATATATAGTTAAAACATAGTTAAAACATGGTGGGGAGGCAAGGCTGAGCCATCTCTGCACCACCCCATCCGTTGTCGGCCTCATGACAAGAGGAAGGAAAAAAGGTGCAGAAAAGTCAAGATGGCGCCATCGCAATCTATTCTCCTCCTCTTTTTTTTCAGTTGTGTCTTGTTCCCTCCGCTTTTTTTGTCCACCGCTTCTCTCGCTTCTGCTCGCTTGTTCTGGCTCAGCGTGTGTCTCATCTTGTCTCTCTTTGGCCTCTAGTCTTTCTTTGTCTCTCTCCAGTCCCCGACTATTGCCCGGTTTCTCTCAGGCCAGTTCGCAAAAGCCTCTCGTGTGCTCACTCCACACTCTCTTCTCATCCTCACCGCCTCACCTCTCTTTCTTTTCACGTCTTCCTCCGGAGTGCACCCTCGACAAACCTGTAAGACCCATGACACACACAACACAATCACGAACTCGTAAATGGCTTTGCCTCTTTTGACCGCGTCTTCTTCCCGCCGTTCCGCGTCTTACGTTTCTTACATCTCTCACAATCTAGTAATAGCCCGGATCGTTCGGTCCAAAATCCCCGACAGAGCCGCAAACACGAACTCCAGGAGCATGTGGAATTCCCCCCGGGGGTTTACCGTCACTGCTGTTTCTTTCCTTCCCTTTTTTTATCGGGTTCTTTCCCTTTTTCTCCTCTCTCTTTTTATGTTTTGAAATTTTGTTTATTGTGTCTCCCACTTTTGATGGCTCTCCACAGAGATGAAAAAACCAACAAAGTCCAACCGGTCTTTACCTGAATCGCCGTTTGTCCTCCACGCTCGATGCTTTGAAAGAAAAAGAAAAAGAAAATCGTGAAACGGAGAATATGAAAAGATAAAAGAGAACAGAGGACAGATAGAAGTGAGACTAATCGATGAAAAAAAAAAGACAGAAAGAAGAAGGAAAAAAAAAAAAGAAAGAGACAAACAGAAAATGGCATAAAGACAGAAAACTCCCCTGGTATATATACTGTCTATTGGATGCTAACAGCCCAATCACAATGGCTTCTTTCCTCTCCCGCGCAATCTCAGTCCTCTCAATTGAGCTGGACGTAGTTTCCTGTGGAGACATAAAGTTAGCAAAAAGTCTTGAAAAAGCTCAGGTATGCTCTCATTTCCCTAATCACTTTTCTTGGTGAAAAAACAAAACAAAAGAAAAAACTTACCTGGAAACTGTCCTTGCCGTCCGTTCAGCTTGCCTTCCCACCACTCGTTGGGGTTCGATGTACGAGTCACAATCTCGATCACGTCGCCCGCTTGGAAGCTCAGGTCGCCTTCTTGAGCTGCGGAATAGTCGTACAGCGCGGTGACCGTCTCGGCGGCCGGCACCGCGCTAAGACGGCTGGGCTTGGGCTTCGGTGGGGGTGGCTTGGACTTGGCAGCGGCGACTAATGCCAGGGACGAGCTGCCGCTGCCGCCGCCCGCGCCATTGTGGCCACCAAACTTGGATGGGCTGTGCAGGCCTGGTGAGTGTGAGGTAGAGTACGGTGGTGGTGGGTTGCTCTCTGAGTTGTCAGACGGACGACGGTAGTAGTCGTCGTCATCGTCTTGGCGGTAGTAGTCGTCGTCTTCGTAGTTGGCGTGGCTGCTGCTGCTGTGGTTGTTGTGTTCGTAGTCGCCGTTCTTGTCCGGGCGGGAGGGCCCGGCCGTAATGGCGAGAGGCTTCTTGCCAGCCGTGAGCAGCTTGTTGCCGTACTTGGACGGGGGCCGAGGCCGGCCGCCACCGGTGCGCTTGAACCTGACGATGCCGAGCTTCTCGACCTGCTCGACGACATCGCCGCGCTTCTTGTGGAAGGCCTCTTCGATGTCGAGGGTGAGGTCGAAGTAGCCAATATCGCACTGCTGCATCTTCTCGTGCAGCGTGTAAAAGATGTTGAGCTGCATGTAGTAGAAAGATTGGAACAGCGGTTGGATAAACTGGCGCTCCAGGGAAAACAGCTTGGGCAGCTCGTCCTTAAGCAGCTCGTTGAAGTACTCAAAGTCCTGCGTCGACTGCTCGAGATCGCTCTCGGCCTTGTACATGGCCTTTTCGTCCTTGAGCGACTTCTCCTTCTTGTCTTGCAGCTTTTTCAGCGTGGCCAGGCGGCGGTCGTAGTCCAGCTTCTTGTGCTCGCGCTTGACCACCGTCTTCTGGATGACCTTGATGACGTCCAGAAGCTCCGTGGCCGGCTGGACCACCCGGGTCTCGATCATCTCCAGCTCGGGCGCCAGCGTCTCCTGCAGGTCCTTGACTACGGCCTCATACTCCTCACACGCACGGATGCCCTCCTGGTTGTTCTCTGAGATAAACGAGTCCGGGTCGGACATGCTGCCGCTGATGGGCTTGTAGATCTCCGTCATGGCCTTGGAGAACTCGATCTGGTGGTTGAGCATGCCGTTGATGGCCTCGGCATAGCGGCTGCTCTCATCGTGCAGCTTCTTCGTCTCCTTCTCGAGCTCCGTGAACCGGCGCTCGGCGTCCACATAGATCGGGTCCTTGGAGCTCTCGCCGATGTTGAACTTTTGCTTGAATTGTTGTGGTGCCTGCAGCGAAGGAGGGCGGGGGGATAAAAAGAAGAAGAGAGAACACGTTAGCAGAACTGTGAGCGAAGAAGCTTGAGCATCTCCGGTTGCCCCAAGAGATAGTCAAGAGACATCGGTAAACCGTCTGCCAACTGTCCACAGAAACCTACCCGGACCACGCTTTTCTGGAAGCCTCGGAAGCTCATCCTGGCGCACTGGAGGCGGGGAAGACTGCACAATACGATGCGGCAGAAGCAGGAGATTTGATTGCGGCCAACAATTCGCAAAAAAAAATTATGCAAAGGGGCCGCCTGAGGTTGCGGTGTCGCGGGCGTATGTGTGAATTTCGCTGGATTTTGGCTGCCTTGTGCAATGTTGTGGCTTTTGGGCTGATGTGTGTTTGGCGAATTGGAGGCTGCCTCTTTCCTTTTTCTGTGACTGAGCTGCCACAAACGGGTTTTCTGACGACCCCGTTTGGTGGGCGCTTTACGGTCTTGGAGGGGGGGGGGGTTTGCCAGTGATGACGTTTCGCAGGCGCTGGGCCAACCTGCGGTCTCTAGTTTGTGGAGGGGAAACTCTCCCTGTGGTTGTGGCGCAGGCGTGGCAATGCGCCCAGAGAAGTTGCTAGGCAGGCTTTTAGCGAGCAGACACACGCCAGCCAGCAGTCAGCGATAGTGGGGACCTGTTTGCTAGGCCTGTTCGCTGGGTGGGACCGCTGGAGACAAAGAAGAGCGCCAGCAGCAGCGACGAAGGCAGCACTAAACGAGGTAACCTCTAAACACGCTGTTGCGTGACGTCGTACACGGCCATGTCTCAGGTACATACGCACAGGTCATACCAATGTGAGCAGAGCAGGCTTCAGTTGGTGATGTGAGTGTCACACTGCATTCTGCTGTGCCGCATTTTGGTGTCTAAGCCACACGTGACTGCGTGGCGACCGTTGCGTTCCAGTGGCGGCGGCTTCTGGCCTTTGTCAGCCTCCGAATGGCCGCTCTGTTGCACCGAGCGCCGAGCTGCCCTGACAGCGTTGCGAGGGGCCACAGGCGAGGAAACCTTTTCTGCGGGGTTTCTCAGCAGCTGCGCTGCTGGAATGATGACCCGGAGCAACCAATCGGATAATCTGAACTTCCTCCGATCTTATCGCCGAATTCCCCCCGTCTGCCAGATATTATCGGGAATTTCCAGCACAGAAAAATAGAGATCCGCAAAAAAATATCGATGGCAAAAGCTCGATATTTGGGGGGGTTGACAAATACCAATCATCTCTGACTCCCACGGTCCTTTTCTTCCCCCTTCTCTACTTCTTTTCGTGGTGTTCATTTCTTCTTCACTTTTTCGTCCTGCCCTGTTCTCTTTTCCCAGGCATCCGACAGGGTCCTCGAACCCCCTTTCCTTTTGTCCATCTCCCTTTTCCCTTCGCGGTCCGACCGAGGGTCAGCAGAAACCAACAAACAGCCATGGCTTCCGCTTCGCACGCATTATTATTAAGGCAGGCCTCGCGCCTTGCAATGAAGCCAGCATCGACCTCGGCTCTCTACGCCTCCGCGGCGCTGCGGAGGATGCACAGCGGGCGCCCGCGGTTACCGCCATCAGCGGCTCTCGCTTCCCAGACGGGTCTGCGGACGTCAAGGCGCACATATGTGTCGGAGAGCAAGCGGGATAGTGCCCAGGTGGCCGATGCCACGAAAATCGACACCGCCATACATCTGGACAAGAAGGACTTTGCCAACGTCAACCTTTCTCGGAGCGAGAGCACGGGCACGGGCGTTACTGTCAGCCCGATGGCAGGTGAGAACTTTTCTTCTTGAGGCCAAAGTCATGCTAGGTTGACGGGTTCCATATATATATATGCCTGCTGAGCAAATCGATGGCTTCGCACGAATTGAAAGCCAGGCCATTGCCCGCTGTATCCTTATCTTGCATGCTAACAATATAACCAACAGAGGTCCTCAAGCAGGCCACCATATTAGAAGAGGGTCAGCGGCCCATCTACCTCGACATGCAAGCCACGACGCCGGTTGATCCGCGGGTGCTTGACGCCATGCTGCCCTTCTACGTCGGCATCTACGGAAACCCGCATTCGCGCACGCACTCGTACGGCTGGGAGAGCGAGAAGGGCGTAGAGGAGGCCCGCGAGCACGTGGCCCGCCTCATAGGCGCGGACCCCAAGGAGATCATCTTCACCAGCGGCGCCACCGAGAGCAACAACATGAGCATCAAGGGCGTGGCTCGCTTCTTCGGCCGCTCCGGCAAGAAGAAGCACATTGTCACCACCCAGACCGAGCACAAGTGCGTCCTCGACAGCTGCCGGCATCTGCAGGACGAGGGCTTCGAGGTCACCTACCTGCCTGTCAAGGAGTCCGGCCTGGTCGACATGGCCCAGCTCGAGGCTGCCATCCGCCCTGACACCGCTCTGGTCAGCATCATGGCTGTCAACAACGAGATTGGCGTCATCCAGCCCTTGGCTGAGATCGGCAAGCTCTGCCGCAGGAAGAAGGTCTTCTTCCACTCTGATGGCGCCCAGGCCGTCGGCAAGATCCCCATCGACGTGAACGCCATGAACATCGACCTCATGTCCATTTCCTCCCACAAGATCTACGGGCCCATGGGCATTGGTGCCTGCTACGTCCGCCGTCGTCCACGTGTGCGGTTGGACCCCATCATCAGCGGCGGTGGCCAGGAGCGTGGTCTGCGCAGCGGCACGCTGGCGCCGCCGCTGGTCGTTGGCTTTGGCGAGGCCTGCCGTATCGCCAAGGAGGAGCTTCCGGTATGTTCCAATTTGTTTGCTGCGTCTTTTCCACCCGTCCCCCCCCTTTTTTTTTCATAACCGCCCCTTTGCACAAAACCCCCACGTGTTTGATATGATGATCTGCTTTAAAACATGCATGGCTTTCTGAATGTCTTTCTTCGGAAGGAGAATCGTGTTGCTACACAAGCTCATTTCTGATCACAAACACTTTTTTTTTTCAAATCGCTGTTCATGAAAATCGACTGTTTTATTTTCAAGAGGACCAGTGCTAACACACCCTGTTCTCCTATAAAGTACGATTCCAAGCGCATCAAGTACCTGTCTGACCGCCTGCTGAATGGTCTGCTGGCTCTGGAGCACACCAACCAGAACGGCGACCGTGATCACTTTTACGCGGGCTGCGTCAACGTGTCCTTTGCCTACGTTGAGGGCGAGTCGCTGCTGATGGCGCTCAAGGACATTGCTCTGTCGTCCGGCAGCGCCTGCACGTCGGCCTCGCTGGAGCCGAGCTACGTGTTGCGCGCGCTAGGCAACAGCGACGAGAGCGCCCACTCGAGTATCCGCTTCGGCATCGGCCGATTCACCACCGAAGAGGAGATCGACTACGTGCTGCAGGCCGTCCGCGAGCGCGTCAGCTTCCTGCGAGAGCTGAGCCCCCTGTGGGAGCTGGTGCAGGAGGGTATCGACCTGAACACCATTCAGTGGAGCCAGCACTAAAGAGGGCAGCACTATTTAAAAGGACATGCATGCACTTGACTCAACGTCAAAGGCGTTTCGCATATTGTCCTTTTGTTTCTTGCGTCTCTTTTGAACAACTATCACGCACACACACGCACACACGACATTCTTTCTTCCCATATTGACTTTCTCTCTCACGTTTTTCTTTTCCATGTCTCTTTTTTTTTTACGGTCATGTATACTGAAAGTACAGAATGACATACATCATTAGGGGCTAACGGGGTGCCACGGGGTTGAGGACCGGAGTATGTCCTCGCAAAGCATGGGGTGTTTCTTATACTTTTGGCAGTCATATTTTTTTTTTCACGTCACGGATGAAGGTTGACACGGTTTATGGCTTATATTACTTTCTGGTTTCTCTTTATCTTGTGGGAAACGGCTTTTCCACTCTTTCAGCGGCCCGCAGGAGGCAGCACATAGGCAGACTATGAACAAAATGCAAACACGGCAACACATTTTTGTAAACACGCTTTATTGTACCTTGTTTCTCTCACTGTCACAGATGATCAACTTGGCCGACCGGCTAGGTCTACTTCGACAGCCTGCTCAACGCCCAACACCACCTGATGGATGACTGCTGTTTTCGGCGGAGGCAGCCCGTGGACGAGCAACACACAGCCAGGCCGCGACGTCATTGTACCTGCTATGTATACTGAAGTCAGAGGCGACAGACACGCGTCCCAGATCGTTGGCTGTCATTGCCCGGCTTTTCCTGATTTCAGTGTGCTGCTCCCTCCTAGGTAGTTAACTAGTGGGCTCAAACCACCACCTCCACAACAAAAGCCGGGGAGCACAAAACTACTTGCACCACACCAAACCCATATTTCTTACACACTTTCATATGTAAATATGTCTGTCTTCATACGCCTTCAAATCCAGTCTACCTCTGTTTTTGCAGCCGAAAAACACACTTTTCGTTCCGTTGTGGCTAGGTGACATCATACACAGCGGGGTGGGTACTGGCCAATAAGTCCAGCGAATGACATCATCGATTTGATTCTACCACTTACACTAGAGCTGGCAAGCTATGCCACTGGAACTTCCAGGCGATTGTTGATCTTCATCGAGAAATCGCCAGGAGATCGAAACCAACATGCAGAATCTTTATTCCCTGGACAGCACGCTTTGACACAAGGGCGTTTTCTCCGCACGGTTCATGAGGTAATAGCGCGTGCATGGTATGTTCCCTCTGGAAAGTGAAGTATCTTTTTGTGGAGTTGTTCGCCCAAGCCGTGTTTAGTGGCAGGGTAATATGTGTTTTCTTTTGGACAGGCAAGGGGCGAGACCTCTTTCCCTGCAGCCTCGTACGGCGTACGGGGCTAGATGCGTGGAGCAAAAACGGTTGCCACCGGACGCCACAGCATCATCGTGCAGGAGCGAAGGATGACGGGGCAGGACGTACAAAGTATATAAGAGGAGGTTTGGTAAGAACAAAGACTGAGGTTTTGGTTTTGTACACCAGACAATCATTCATAAGAATAGCAGAAAGACCATACATATCTTGGCTCAAACATCATCCAAACACACACTTGCGAACTTTTTGAAAAAGAAAAAATTCTCCATCAATCATCATGTCTACCTCGGCAAATTCCAACAACAACAACTCGTCCGTCGGCAAATCGTACGTCGAGTCCGCCGTCGAAACCGTCCAGAATGCCATCAGTGGCCTCACTGGCAACACCAGCACTGCTGCTGGCCACTCCACCTCTGGACAGTCCAGCCAAGCAGACAACAGCTACAACAGCAACAACAACAACAACAACAACAACAACAACACGCCCCAGGCCACCGTCAAGGGCCCCGGCTTCACGGCCTCGTCGACGGGCGCTATCGCCCGCGACAACCCGGACCGCTCGGCCGGCAGCTGGAACCAGACGATCGGCTCGGCCAAGGAGGCCGTCGGCGGGCTCGTTGGCTCCGAGAACCTCAAGACGACCGGTCGGCAGCAGCACCAGCAGGGGACGCAGCAGGAGGCGCATGGGCAGCTGAGCGACCTTGTGGGCGGCGCCACAGAACGCGTCAAGGGAGCCGTGGGCGGAACCCTGGCAAGCGCCACGGGCAACCAGAAGGCGACACAAGAGTTCCAGCAGCAGCGCGACCAGGGCCTGGCGCAACAGCGGGGCGCAGAGCACGACATTGCGAAGCAAAACGAGGCGGCGAAGCAGAGGCAGCAGTAAGGAGGAGGGATGGTTTTGGCAAAGGACGGGATACGGAAGACCCGGAGAGGAAGATCAGTAGTTATCGTGTGAAAGAACGGGGAAAACAAAAAGTCTTCTCGGGATAGGGAAGAACTGTATTTTGACCTAGTGTTGTCTATCCTAATACATTGGAAATCACCAAACGAAGCAAACTTCCCTTCTTTTTAAAAAAATCGTTTTCTCTTTTCTCTATATCTCTTTATAGACCAATCCTCTTTGTATCGTGTTGAACGTAAAATTCGCATGTTGAATACATTACACTTCATAAACCAGCTAAATCTTTAAAAAAATGAAAGGAAAACTCCTCATGCGTTGATAAAACCCCAAGTTGTGTAACCCGTTTATAAAACAACCCCGACCGCCGACACC
>PCDI01000015.1:798241-820612 GCA_002778195.1 Raffaelea ambrosiae
AAACTCCCCTCGCGCTCCCCTACTTCTACTCCTCGTCGCCGTACTTCTCACCATACTCGGTCACCACCCACAGACAAAACTTCTCCCACTCGATGCTCCACTCCTGCAGCCGCTGCGCCTTGACGCCCGACCCCAGGCTGGCCTCGCGGATGTCCCGGATCCACTCCTCGTTCGTCTGGTCCTCAAAGGCGGCCCAGCGGACGCTGTTCTCGGCGAGCGAGCCCAGGCCGGCCAGGCCGAGGTTGTCCCAGCCCTGGAGGGCCTGCCAGAAGTCGTGGGTCATGCCGGCGGTGTCCTGGCCCAGGATGGCCGGGTCGTCGTTGTTGAGGCCGCAGGGGACGCCGCGGGCGAGCAGGGCGGGCAGCGGGTGGGACATGATGCTGCCGCAGAGGCGCAGGACCTCGTTGCTGATGGGGCACGACTCGATGAGGATGCGCTTGTCCTTGACCAGGTCGATGAGCAGCGGGTGCTTGTAGAGGGAGAAGCCGTGGCCGATGCGGCGGGTGCCGAGCAGGATGGCGTCAAAGACGTTGTGGTCGGTGGCGTCGCCGTCGCCGAGGCACTCGCCGGCGTGCAGGAAAAAGGGCAGGCAGACGCCCTCGGCGGCGCACTGCTTGCGGAACCAGAAGAGCTCGGGCAGGGCGTCGCGCAGCGGGCGGCCCGGGTCCTCCTGGCCGACGAGGTCGAAGCCGGCGATCAGGTGCGGGTAGGCCAGCTTGGTGGCCAGGCAGTGGTCCATGCTCTCGACGATGGGGCGGGTGGACAGGGCGCGGTGGGCGGTCCAGATGAAGCGCAGGCCCCAGAAGGACGCGTGGTCGCCGCCGCCGCCGCCGTCGCCGCACTCGGCGCGGAAGGCGGCCACCTCCTCGTCGACGACCTGGTACATGTGCAGGTAGTCGGTCTCGCGCGCCTCGACGTTGGCGCGCTGGTAGTCGAGCGGCCACATGATGCGGATCTCGGCCCAGCGCACGCCGTCGTCCCACAGCTGCTGCATCAGGCGCCGCAAAAACTTGCGCCAGATGGGCTCGTAGTGGATGATGGCGCCCAGCGTCAGGAAGCAGCTGTGGAACTTGTGCCAGATGTGGTCCAGGCCGTGGTGCTGCTCGACCGCGTCGGTGCTGGAAATGGTGCAGCGCGACTTGAGCCAGGCCAGGAAGCCGGCGCGCCCGCCCGCCGGAAACGCATCGGCCGCGTCGGTCACCAGCACCGGCGTGCCGGCCACGTAGGCGGGGTCCCAGAGGGCCGGGGCGTCGGGCGTCACGTGGCGCGGGCGGTGGAAAAAGCGGAACGCGACCGGGCCGTCGGCCAGCTGCGCCGGCGCCGCCAGGGGGCCCTGGGTGCCGATGATGTGCATGCCGGGCGTGTCGAGCAGCACGCCGAAGACGTAGTCAAAGTCGACGGTGGCGTCGCAGTGGGCGTGCAGCAGGGCGCCCTTGGGCATCGCGTGCACGATCTTCCAGAGCGTCGTCTGCTCCATCAGCTCCTTGGCGTGCGTGAACATCTGGCCCGGGAACACGGTGACGCCCGCGCCGCCCGCCTCGCCGGCAATCTTCTCCTCCAGGCTCGAGGTCCAGATCCGCCTGCGCTCGTCGTCGCGGATGCGGTCGACAATGCCACAGGCCTTGCGGGCTATGGGCGACATGCCCTTGCGGAAGGCATAGTCTGCCGTGGGTGTTAGTGAGCCTGGTCGTGTCTCGTCAAGAGCCTCCAGCAAGACGGCCACCCCGACCGCCACGATTCGGAAGGGGCGTGCGAGGGTGAGAAGATGGGATGGGGGGCAGTGTGCACTCGCGGTCTCACAAATTTACGCACCACTGCGCTGCTTCTTCTCCTCGGCAATGAGGGCCTCGCGGCTCTTGAGATAGTTCTGGATCACAGCATCGTCTGGGCCAGGCAGCTCCTCGGCCACCTCGGCCCATTCTTCTTCGGAAAAGGCCATCTGGAGGGCGGTTGCGCACGCAGGGAAGCAGTGGTCGGTTCTGGACTGGTGTCTTGTCCAGGAAGTTCGCTTTGTCTATGCAAATCCGAATGCGTCTCCTCGCACAAATTCCGGAATCCGCAGGTCTCCGTGTGAGCTGCGGGTTCTGTGCGTTCCAGGCCTCTGTCTGCCCCACCTCTGCTGCAGTAGGTATCGGCGTGGATACACGGCGCACCGGGAGCTGGCACAGGGCAGGGGAAAGCAAAGAGAGCAATCCGGCGAGAACAGAGAGAGAGGCGCTGGCTGTTTCTACCACTGTCGATGCCTCTCAGCATCGGCCAGGGCTTCGGCAAGTGAGTCACGCAGCCAGGATGCACTGTCGATCGAGTGGGTGCGACGGCACGGAAAGGAGGCTGACCCGGACGAACGTTACGAGGCGTGCTACCCAACACAGGGTCAGCAAGCCAGCAAGTACGAGACACGACAAGTTGTTCACGTCGTCATGTGCACCAGACGACCCTCGACTGGGCATATGTTGCGGGGGACTTGGCGGGCGCGGGCCCAGCACGCCACGAGACAAGTTCTCCCTAACAATTCATCACGTCATCCACATTTGGTAAGCAGGCGATAAGGCCGGCGAGCCTCTCCGATCGGGGTGGAGCTCCACGCCTTGTATCGGCTATCAGTCAAGTACCTCTGTGTGTATTTTGTATGGGAAGGTACACGGCATCAGCTGTCCGTTGCGCGGGGCGGGACCGGAAGACAAACATGTAAGGCACGACCTAGATAGATGAACGGGGCAACTTGCTGGAGCACATTGCCGAAGGAAGACCGTCGGCTGTTTGCAAGTTTCTGTCTATATAACGAGTGCCGCCGAGTGCGTGGCAGGGTCCAAAAAAGGCGAGCAGACGCACGACAGCCAGCAGCAGCCAAAGAAGCCAAAAGAAGAACAAAGCCAAAGAAGACGTGGCAATCGAGAGAGCACACACGAGACGGGGCGGAAAGGGAAGCCACGAGAGCAAAAGACTGGACAGAGAGAAGGGAAAGACGATTGGACGACGATTGGACGGCGACGAGGACGCCAGAGAAAGGAACATCGCTCTGCCGGCCAACAGCCCAGCAGCACCACACCATGGCAGACACGCGGCGCAAAGGCAAGATCTCCATTGCCATCGACCGGGGCGGCACCTTTACAGACTGCTTTGGCAGCCGCGACGGCGAGCATGTCATCATCAAGCTGCTGTCCGAGGACCCGGCCAACTATGCGGACGCGCCGCTGGAGGGCATCCGCCGCATCATGGTGCACTTCCTGGGCCGCGAGATCCCGCGCGGCGAGCCGCTGGACACGTCGCACATCGACTCGATCCGCATGGGCACGACGGTGGCCACCAACGCGCTGCTGGAGCGCAAGGGCGAGCCCATTGTGCTGGTGGTCACCAAGGGCTTCAAGGACTGCCTGGCCATTGGCAACCAGTCGCGGCCGCGCATCTTTGACCTGGCCATCCGCAAGCCCGACGTGCTGTACCAGCAGGTGGTCGAGATCGACGAGCGGGTCACGCTGGAAGACTATGCCGAGGACCCGGAACGGCACACGACGGCGGTGCAAGACGGAGACGAGGGCGAGCTGGTGCTGGGCATCTCGGGCGAGACGGTGCGCATCCTGCAGCGGCCCGACGAGCAGCCGATCCGCGAGCAGCTGCAGGCCGTGTACGACAGCGGCATCCGCAGCATCGCCGTGTGCCTGATGCACGCGTACACGTTCCCGGACCACGAGGCCGTGGTGGGCCGCATCGCGGCCGAGATCGGCTTCACGCACATCTCGCTGAGCTCCGAGCTGATGCCGATGATCAAGCTGGTGTCGCGGGCCACCTCGGTGTGCGCCGACGCCTACCTGACGCCGGCCATCAAGAAGTACATCTCGGGCTTCCAGCAGGGCTTTGCCGGGGGGCTGGGCAGCAAGAGCGGCAAGGACGGCGTGCGCTGCGAGTTCATGCAGAGCGACGGCGGGCTGGTGGACGTGGACAAGTTCACGGGGCTCAAGGCCATTCTGTCGGGGCCGGCCGGCGGCGTGGTGGGCTATGCGACCACGTCGTACGACCCGCGCACCAAGATCAACGTGCTGGGCTTCGACATGGGCGGCACGTCGACGGACGTGTCGCGCTACGGCGAGGGCCGCTACGACCACACCTTTGAGACGACCACGGCGGGCGTCACCATCCAGTCGCCGCAGCTGGACATCAACACCGTGGCGGCCGGCGGCGGCTCGATGCTCTTCTTCAAGAACGGGCTGTTTGTGGTGGGTCCCGAGTCGGCCGGCGCGCACCCCGGCCCGGCCTGCTACCGCAAGGGCGGCCCGGCCACGGTGACCGACGCGAACCTGTTCCTCGGGCGGCTGCTGCCCGAGTTCTTCCCCAAGATCTTTGGGCCGGACGAGAACGAGGGCCTGGACCGGGCGGCCAGCGAGGCGGCGCTGCGGGCGCTCGCGGAGCAGATCAACAGCGCGACGGGCAAGAACATGAGCGTGGACGAGGTGGCGTACGGCTTCCTGACGGTGGCCAACGAGAGCATGACGCGGCCGATCCGGTCGATCACCGAGGCCAAGGGCCACGACCCCAGCAAGCACCGGCTGGCGACGTTTGGCGGCGCCGGCGGCCAGCACGCCGTGGCCATTGCGCAGTCGCTGGGCATCCGGCAGATTCTGGTGCACCGCTACTCGTCGGTGCTGTCGGCGTACGGCATGGCGCTGGCCGACGTGGTCGACGAGCAGCAGGAGCCCGAGTCGACGGTGTGGGCAAAGGCGGAGGACCCGGCGGGCGCCGTGGTGGCCGGGCTGCAGGCCAAGATGGCCAAGCTGCGGGCCAAGTCGCAGCAGGCGCTGCGGGCCCAGGGCTTTGCCGACGACGAGATGATCTTTGAGGAGTACCTCAACATGCGGTACCGCGGCACGGAGTCGGCGCTGATGATTGTGCGGCCGACGGAGGCCGAGGCGGCCGCGCACTTTGGCGGCAACACGTGGGCGTACGGCGACGCGTTTGTGCGCCACCACCGCTACGAGTTCGGCTTCACGCTCGACGACCGCGACATCATCGTCGACGACGTGCGCGTGCGCGGCATTGCCCGCAGCTTCCGCTACGACGAGCAGACCGTCGACGACCAGCTGGCGGCGGTGACGCCGGTCGTCGTGGCGAGCGGCGGCGCCGGCGGCTTCGAGCAGAAGCAGCACAGCGTGGCCCAGGTGTACTTTGAGGGCGGGCGGCTGCCGACGCCCATCTTCCAGCTGGCGGACCTGGCCGTGGGCGACCAGGTGGCGGGCCCGGCGATGCTGGCCGACGGCACGCAGACGATTGTGGTGGCGCCGGGCACGACGGCGACGAAGCTGGCCACGCACGTCATTATCGACATTGCGAAGCGGGCAGCAGCGGCGGCCGAGACGGCCGAGACGGCCGAGACGGCCGACGCCGCTGCCCACGACACGAACAGCCCCTATGGCGTCTCGGCGCTGTCTGTCGACCCCATCATGCTGTCCGTCTTTGGCCACCGCTTCATGGCCATTGCCGAGCAGATGGGCCGCGCCCTGCAGAAGACGAGCGTCAGCACCAACGTCAAGGAGCGGCTCGACTTCTCGTGCGCCATCTTCGACGCCGACGGCGCGCTCGTGGCCAACGCGCCGCATCTGCCGGTGCACCTGGGCAGCATGTCGACCTGCGTGCGCCGGCAGGCGGAGCTGTGGCGCGGCCGCCTGCAGCGCGGCGACGTGATCATGTCCAACCACCCGTCGTACGGCGGCACCCACCTGCCCGACGTCACGCTGATCATGCCGGCCTTCAACCGCGCCGGCGACACGATCCTGTTCTACGCGGCCTCGCGCGCGCACCACGCCGACATTGGCGGCATCACGGCCGGCAGCATGCCGCCGCACTCGCGCGAGCTGTACCAGGAGGGCGCCTCGATCACGACGGCCAAGCTGGTGTCGGGCGGGCGCTTCGACGAGGACGTGGTGGTGGACCTGTTCTACAACAAGCCGGCGCGGTTCCCCGGGTGCAGCGGCACGCGCTGCCTGGCGGACAACATCAACGACCTCAAGGCGCAGGTGTCGGCGAACCAGAAGGGCATCTCGCTGATCGAGGGCCTGTTTGAGGAGTACGGCGAGGCGACGGTGGACCGGTACATGCGCGCGATCCAGGACAACGCGGCGCGCTGCGTGCGGCAGCTGCTGAAGCAGGTCAGCCAGCGGTTTGCGGGCCGGGAGCTGGCGGCCGTGGACCACATGGACGACGGCAGCCCGATCCGGCTGAAGGTGACGATCGACGGCGACAAGGGCGAGGCGCTGTTTGACTTTACGGGCACGGGCCCCGAGGTGTACGGCAACATCAACGCGCCCGAGGCGGTGACGTACAGCGCCATCATCTACTGCCTGCGCTGTCTGATCAGCGAGGACATCCCGCTGAACCAGGGCTGCCTGGCGCCGGTCACGGTGCGCATCCCGCCGCAGTCGCTGCTGTCGCCGTCGGACGGCGCCGCGGTGGTGGGCGGCAACGTGCTGACGAGCCAGCGGGTGACGGACGTGATCTTCAAGGCATTCGAGGCGTGCGCGGCCAGCCAGGGCGACTGCAACAACCTGACGTTTGGCTTTGGCGGCAACGAGGCGGGGCGGGACGCGGTCAAGGGGTTCGGGTACTACGAGACGATTGCGGGCGGCAGCGGCGCGGGGCCGACGTGGGACGGCACGAGCGGGGTGCACACGCACATGACGAACACGCGGATCACGGACTCGGAGGTGTTTGAGCGGCGGTATCCGGTGCTGCTGCGGGCCTTTTCGCTGCGGCCGGGCTCGGGCGGCGCGGGCCAGCACCGGGGCGGCGACGGGGTGATCCGGGACATTGAGTTCCGGCGGGCGCTGCAGGTGTCGATTCTGAGCGAGCGGCGGGTGTACCACCCGTACGGCCTGGCGGGCGGCGAGCCGGGCGCGTGCGGGCTGAACCTGTGGGTGCGGCGCGTGGAGAAGGCGAGCTGGGAGACGGCGAAGAGGCGGCTGGACAACAGCGAGCGAAGCGCGGAGACCAAAACTGAGGAAACCGAAGCAGAAGAGACCGAGATCCGGGAGGTGAACATGGGCGCCAAGAACAGCGCGCCGATGAACAAGGGCGACCGGATTATTGTGTGCACGCCCGGCGGCGGAGGCTGGGGCCCGGCGGGCACGGCGAAGGCGGTGGCGACGGAAGCGAAGGATCCGCAGCTGGGCTGGCGCAAGGGGACGCACGGCGCGCGGGAGGACACGGCTTTGCAGGTGTAGGGGGAGGGGGGGGGAGACGTCCTGAAAAGACAGGCTCACCGGCTGGTGGTGCCTGACGCAGCAAATTCGAATGCAAGCATTGGTAGACGCATTGGTGGTGGACTGTTTGATGTTAGAAGGCTTTCGTATCTTGGAATGACACTGTTTTTGCCAAGCACGCCTAGAATGTGATGTGGTGTCTGGCTGTTGATTGTTTGATTGATTGATTGATTGTTTGCTTGTTTTCTTGTTATTGAATTTGCAATCCCAAACCATACTAACCGGATAACTAATTCAAACGGCAATCCGTTCGAGTACTCCTGTTTTTGCCAAAACTGTTTGCCAGAGACCTATATACTCTTCCTGGCGCTTTCACGACTTTCACCATCCCATGTGAACTTTCACTGTACATCCTCTTTGCTCGCACTCGACCCCTGTCGGGATCGCCTTGGATCCCTGAGAGAAACACACCCACGGTGCTGTCATGGGCAGAATGTCATGGGCAGAACTGTCTGCTGACTAAGAAAGATGAGGACGAGCTGGATGGCACTGTCGTCTTGGCTTTGATTGTTGGCGTTGTGTCGAGCGAAGAAAAGAAAGAAAAGCGAGGACCAAAGTAAAGCGAGCGAAGCGAGGACAAAAAAAAAAAAGCGAGCGAAGCGAGGACCGAAAAAAAGCGAGGATCCCCCCAACCCTTTTCAGTGGGCCGAAAAGATGGACTTTTGGGGGTTGCGGCTCTGGAACTGCATGTCGTCGTTGCAGAGCTGGGTGTCGAGGTACGTGTACAGGTCGCCGCGGACGGGGGGCGGGATCTCGGCCCACTCGGTGACGGCGGCCAGCCAGGTGTTGGCGAGGCGGGCCATGGTCTCGAGGTCGGCCCACCACAGCTGCTGGTCGCTGGGCGGGTCGGTGCTGTGGATGCGCTCGCGGCGCATGAGCTCGACGACGGCGAGCATCTGCTGCTGGGCGGCGTCGGGCCAGTCGGCGCAGACGGCGTCGTCGACGTCGACCGGGTGCTGGGCCAAAAAGGAGCCGCCGCGCTGGGCGATCTGCGCCGTCTTCTGGAGGTAGTCGACGACGAACTGGTCGCGGCGGAGCACGTCCAGCGTCTTGTCCGACACGGCGTCGTGGCTGTACATGGAGATGTCCTCGCCTTGTTCGTCGTCGTCCCCGTCGTCCCCGTCGTCCCCGTCGTCCCCGTCGTCCCCGTCGTTTCCGTCGTCCTTGTGCCGGCCAGAGTCGTCCTCGTCGGTCACATAGTCGACGCCGTAGATGCTGTCCACGCTGTCCGCGCTGCTGAGGGGCGAGTCGGCGGGTGCGTCGCCCTCGTCGCCGCCCTCGCCCATGGCCTGGTCTTGGCTTCCTCCTTGATGACCACCACCACCACCACCACCACCTTCGCGCTCGGTTGTGGCCTCACGGCCGCCACCACGGCCATCTTGGCCAGACAGTCCTGCTTCGGCACCAACCCGGGCATCCCGTCCCGGATGGTGTTCCTCGTCGTCCCCGTCGTCGTCCTTTCTCCTGCCCCTCTTGCTGAGACCGCCGTCGTCCTGGTCGCCCTGGGCCTTGGCCTTTCCCTTGGCCTTGGCCTTGCCCTTGCCCTTTTTGTCCTTGCCTTGGCCCGGGCCGTTGCCGTCTTCGTCTTCGTCCGACTCCGGAGAGTCGTTGGTAAATTCGTAGGGCGGGAGTCCGGCCGCCCTGGCTTGGGCGAGGAACAGGTCGCGGGCCCGGTGGCTCGCCTTGATCTTTTCAAAGTCGGGAAAGGCCACCGGTCCCGACGGCGTGCCGGCCGCACTGGCTGTTGCGGCCGACGCCGCCGCGGCCACCTCCTCGGGCATGTCCGCCCTGAACAGGGCCACATCGTCGTCACCGTCTGCTGGGGCAGGCGTGCTTGGTGGCTGTTGCCCCTGTGCTGTCGTCGTGGCCGGAGTCGGCTCATCGATGACGCACTCCATAAACTCGCGCTCCAGCTCCTCGTCGTCAATCGAGTCCACTTCATAGTCCACATGGTCGTCTGCCGCCGCCGCCGCCGCCGCCGCCGCCGCCGATGCTGCACGCTGGTCGGGAGCGGGCGCTGTGGCCAAGATGGTCGACCCCCCCGATGCGGCGGCAATGGAGACCGCCACCTCGGGCGGTATGGCGGCAAAGCCGACGATGCTGTTCTCGTCCACCGCGTTCTCGGCGATGGCTCGCGGTCCCGGCGAAGGGGGCCTCGTCGTTTCGCGGGGAGGGACGGGCGGGATGTTGACCGGTGTCGGCAGGGGGACGCTGAGCCGGCTCTGGCCGCTGCCGCCGGCCGCACGGACCGAAGCCAGCCGGCCGCGCGGCGTGAGCGTCCTCCGCAGAGCCTGCTTTCGCCGCTCCTCCTGCGCTTCAATCTCGGCCGTCAGTCTGGCTGCCTCTGGCGTCCACCGGGCCATCTTGGCCCCTCCCGCCACGTTGATGCTGTCCTGGACGACGTCGTCGTCGTCGTCGTCGTCGTTGTCGTCATCGGCCTTCTTGTCATTGTCCTTTGGCTTGTCTGCAGCCTTTGCGTTTGTCCCGTACTTCGTCCTCGGCTTCGGGCCCTTTGGTTGGGCCGTGTCCTTTGCCTTTGGGTCGGCCTTCTTTTCGGCGTCCGCGTCCGCCTTCTCCTTGCCCTTGCCTTTGTCTTCCTTCTCCTCGGCCCCGGGATGGCTGAAAAAAGGAAGGGGACTTTGGAACACATGAGTCGTGGGTATGGAGAACAGAGCGCTGGAGGGCGTCTGGGGCACGGGAGGAGGAGGAGCGTGAGGAGTGGCAGGAGTGGCAGGAGTGGCAGGAGCAGGAGGAGCAGGAGGAGCAGAAGAAGGAGCGGGAGTGGCAGAAGCAGGAGAAGAAGGCAACGAGAGGTCCAACACGCTCCTGCGGCCCACGCCGGTCACGCTGCGGTTCAAGCTGTAATTTTTGTATCGCGGGGCGGCCGGCAGCGGGCTCGACGTCAGGGGTGGTGCCAGCGCAAACGCCAAGGTGGAAGCGGCTGGCGTGGCCGGCACCCGAAAGGTGGCTGACAGTGGCGTGGCCGGCTGGCTCGGCTGTGCGTTCCGTGGCACGGTTGCGGGCGTCAGCAGAGACCGGCCCGTGGGAGTCGGGGGCGGCAGGGTGTTCTGGACGGGCGGCCGAGGCTCCGGCTGCACGGGCACGTCCTGCCTGTGTCCGCCCATGCCCATCTGCCGGGCCTGCGACACCGGTACCTCGCCCATGGGCGCTTCTGCAGGCTGATACGGATTGGCTGCGGCCGCTGCTGCCGCTGCCGCCGGCCGCGCAAGATCGAGGCCGGGGCCGGCTACGGTGGGCCGTGGCTGGGCCAGCGGCTCGTTGAACTCAAAGTGGGCCTGGTCCGGAGCCATGTCGACAGTCGCCATCTCAGCGTCGGCCGCGGAGCCGGCTTGCTCGCCACCGGCGGCGTCGACATCCATGGCGTCCTTGTCGGGCTGTGTGGCACGCCCGGCGTCTCCGGCGTCGGCATCGGGCAGCGCGAGATCATGGGAAGCTGCTGCCGCGAGCGATGGGGTCTCTTCGGCGATGCTCATGTGGCCCATGATGCCGGCCAGAGCTGCGTCCTGGGCCTTGTCCTTGGGCTGGGCTGGCATGGCCTGGTCGATGTAGGCAATCATGTCCGCCCATACAGACTGCTTGTGAGCCTCCGCCTCCCTTTTCTCTTGTTCCTGTTTCGCCTGATAGGCTTGATGACGAGCAGCTCCCTCCCGAAGAGCAAGTTCCTTTTCGGCCTGTTCTCTCCGCTGTTTCTGGTCTGTGCGCTCTTTTTCGAGACGCTCTTGTTCCAGTCTCTGATACTGGAGGCGTTGCTGCTCAAGCCGCTGTTGTTCAAGATGCTGCTGCTGGGCTATACGCTCTTGTTCCAGTCTCTGCTGCTCCAGTCTCTGCTGTTCCAGTCTCTGCTGTTCCAGTCTCTGCTGTTCCAGTCTCTGCTGTTCCAGTCTCTGCTGTTCCAGTCTCTGCTGNTCCAGTCTCTGCTGTTCCAGTCTCTGCTGTTCCAGTCTCTGCTGTTCCAGTCTCTGCTGTTCCAGTCTCTGCTGTTCCAGTCTCTGCTGCTCCAGGCGCTGCTTCTCGAGACGATCCAGCTCGAGTTTCTCCTGGACCATGCGTTCATGGGCAAGCCGTTCCTGTTCCATACGCGCTTTCTCGAGACGCTGTTGCTCAAGCTCTTTCTCCAGGCGTTCTTTCTCCAGACGTTCTTGTTCGAGTCTCTCCTGCTCGCGTCTCTCCTGCTCGCGTCTCTCCTCCTCGCGTCTCTCCTGCTCACGTCTCTCCTCCTCGAGTTTCTTTTGCTCTTCAAGCTTTTTCTTCTTTTGCAGTTTCTCCTGCTCCAGCTTCTCCTGCTCCAGCTTCTTTTGTTGCTGCGCTTCCTCCTCCAAACTTCTCCGGCTGTCCTCCAACCGTCGATGGGCCTCTTGCCGCTCCATCTCTCTCAGCCTCCGGTATTCTTTCTCTTCCTCGGTCTGCTCCAGCACAGACGCCATCTTGTCTTTGTTCCTCTCCACCAGCTCCGCCAATGCCGTCTTCTTCTGGCTGCCGCGCCGCTCCTGGTTCTGCTGGTGCTGCTGGGTGATCGGACTTGTGATCTGGAAGCCAGGCGACGCTGGTGGCAGGTGTGCTCGGCGTCCGTCGCGGGCGTGGCGAGACGAGCGGTCCGGGCGGGACGTGCGGGCGAGCATGTAGTTGTGGGCCTTGGCGGACTTGGTCGCGAGAGTCAGCGGCAGCAGCGGCGCGGCGGTGTTGGGACGCGGCTGGTCTGGGGCAGCGACACCGCGACGCGGCGAGGGAGTGGGTGGGCGAAGTGGTGCGGGTGTGGGCTCAGGTACTGGAACGGAAAGAGGTGCCCGCGTCTGGCTCTGGGGAGGAGAAGAAGCGTGCGACGAATAGGTGTCCCGTGCGTCTGCCTCGATCGTCTCCGAGGCCTGGGCCGCAAAGGACAGGTAGTAGGCCGTTGCTTCGCGCAAGGAGGGGCCGGGGCAGGTCGCCGGCTGCTCTTGCTGGCCTCGCTCCGTTTGCGGTTCCAGCTCGTCCAGCGGCGACACCACGTCATAGGGTCGGGCCGGAGGCACCGGCGGACGAGCCGGCACGACAGCGGGTGCCTGGGGAGGAGGTCCCACAGGGTTGGTGGGAGACAGGTGAACAGCCACGAGTGCCTGGGCCAGTCGAGAAGCCTGGGCAGCCTGGGCAGCCAACATCGTTTTCTCGTCCTCTTCGGCTCTCGCAGCGTCTGCCTTCTTCTTCTCCTCCTCCTCCTTCCTGGCTTTGGCAGCCGCCGCTCTTCGTTGTTTCACCTCCGGATGCACGACAGGACGCATTCCGCCAGAAAGCAGCTTCTTCATCTTTTGCCGGGCGCTGAGTGGACGTCTTGGCAGCCCTGGTGTCTGGGGTGTGGTCTGGGTCTGCAGGGCCTGCTGTATGTCCTGGGTTCTAATCGGCTCCGGCCTCTGTGTAGGGTGTACCTGATGAGTCTGGTAAGTCTGGTGAGTATGGCGAGTATGGTGGGTCTGATCAGTCTGGCCATCGCGGTCAGTCTGTTTGGTATTCCGAGTCCGGGAAGTCTGCTGAGTCTGCTGTCTGGTAGGCTCGGCCGGCTGGGAAGCCCGAATTGGCCGAGCCTGCTCCGGCTTGGACTTGCGACCATTGTTGTTGGCATCGTCGTTGTCACTGCTGCTGCTGCTGCTGCTGCTGCTGCCGGCTGCCTCGTCAGGGCCAGGAGGTCGGCAAGTGGGGAGGTTCGTGGGCCGCTTGGGAGAAGGCTTCTTCTTCTCGTCTTTCTCTTCCTCCTTGGGAGGCAAAAGATCGAGCAGGTCCAGATAGCCTAGCCGATGAGGCCCAGGGGTCGGGCCAGGACCAGGACCTGGTCCAGAACTGGTACCCGCGCTTGGCTGGGCTTCGGACTCGTCCGCTTCGTCGTTCTGACTCTCTGGCGAGCTGGAGCGGCCAAACACTGTCTCTTCCACGTCCCACCATGGGCGCGCGCGCCGCTGGGTCTTCTTGTTTGCCTGTTCCTGGTGTCGGGCACAGGCCGCTTCCAACTCGTTGATTTTCTCCTTCAGCTCACTGCACTCTCTCTCCAGGTCCATGGCAAAAGACTGTGCGAGGCGCCGCTGCTGCACAGCCGTGTCCTTCTCGTGCTCCAGCTCGTGGATCCGGTCCTCGCAAGAAGCGTCGTCAAACTTGCTACCGTGTTCGTGGTGCATAGCGGAGGCTGTGGGCGCAGCGGTCGTGTCTGGCACAGGGGCAGGAGAGGCAGGAGGAGAGTCCTGGGACGCTGACCGTGCTTCACCCGGTGCCGATGTCGTCTGCGCTGTTGCCGTTGCCTGTGTGCCAGTCGGGTTGGGAGGGTTGTTGGCCGTGCCTAGAGCTGTGGTGAAGGCAGTCGCTGCGGCGGCGGCTGCCGGGCCCGTGGAAGCTGGATCAAAGGAGAAGTGGTGATGGTAATGGTACTCGTTGCTGTGGCTGTTGCCGTTGCCGTTGCTGCTTCTGCTGTTGTGGGTGCCATCGTTGCTGCCGCCTTCATGGGCGATGTTGTTGCGGAAGCTGTTGGTGTTCCGGTTTGTGTTCCTGCTGACGTCACAGTCGCAGCAGCGGCAGCAGCTACAGCTGATTCTCTTGCTGTTGGAGTGGCCGCAGTTGTTCTGATTGCCGTTGCTGCTGTGCTGCGGTGCTGTCGCTGGGTTGTTGTTGTTGTTGTTGTTGTTGTTGTTCGTTGGCCCTGGCGGCCCCTGGGCCCCGGCTGTCGGCGGCGGCGGCGGCGGCGCTGTCCCCGTCTGGCGTGACAGCAAGAACTCCCCAAAGGCCTGGACCTCGCCGCCCACCTTGGGCAGCGAGCCGTCGTTGCGGCGGTCCATGTAGAGCTCGTAGAGGACCAGTGTGTGGACAAAGCGCTCCTCGGACCACGCCGGGTCGCGGCGCCCGAGCGCAAACAGGTCCATCCGGCGGTCTTTGTGGACGTAGCCCTCCGTTGACTCGTGGAGCCCCCGCAGCCGGGCCACCAGGTCGCTGTACTTTTGCTTGTCCTCGTGGAGCGCCTTTTGCGTCGCCACGACCTGGCTGGCCAGCGTGGTGAGGGCCTCGTAGACCGCGGCGGGATCGTGGCCGGCCTCCATGTCGAGGATGCTGGGCGGCGGCAGCAGCTGCTGCTGTGGCCGATCGCCGCTGTTGTGGGTCGCTTGGTCTTGGTCCGCACCGTGGCCTCCCAGCTTGTGTCGCAGCACAAACAGCATCTCGCTCAGGCCGAGATGCACGCAGCGCGGCTCGACGCGCGTGGACACGCCGGCCTTGCGCAGGGCGGCCAGGTTCTTCTCCCGCGTGCGGACCGGCTGCAGGACCAGGAACCACACGTCGTGGGACAGCTTCTTGGCTCGCTGGTAGAGATCGCGCACATCGTCGTCCAGCTCTTCCAGGTTCCGGTTCTGGCGCTCAATGTCGGCCAGGAAGGCGCGGTTCCGGGCTTGCGGGTCCTCGGCTGCTGTTCGGAAGAGCCTGGTGGTCGCCGCCGGGAAGAGCGTCAGCCAAAGCTGTGCCCCTGTGACAAGAATACACAGGACGAGCAGAGCACAAAATACGGCAAGCCCGTTCGCATGGCTCCGCAGACCGCTCACCAACGAGACGAGCAACCCCTTCTCCGCGGCCTTGCACCCGCGGCCGAGGAGCCGAAGCGCTTCCGCCAGCCCGTGGAGCGCAATCACAAAGATCGAGGCGTCCTCTCCTCCACGCAGCACACGCTCCCCCCCGTCTCCGTCCCACAGATCGACAAAAACAACCCTAGCTATCGTTGACGTTAACCAGGTGAAATATCCCATGGGCATCTCGCAGAATCCTTCGTACAAACACAGCATCGTGTTGCCATGGAAGTTGTAGTTTTGGCAATACGTGAACCGGGCCACGCTGACGTAGACGTATCCGGCCACAAACAAGTACACCCAGGACAGCCAGTGCGAGAAGAAGACGGTCCACGTCCGGCGCGGCACGAAGCACCAGGCCATGGCAAGGGGGCCGAAGCTCCCGGACATGGGGAGGTCGTCCACGGCCGTGGCGAGGATGATGTAGCCAAGGATGATGGTCATCCACAGACCAGCGGAGTCTATGGACGGCATTTTCCCGACACGATTCGGAATCGAGATATCGGGTATGTAGTGAAATGAATGTTTCGTGAGAGAAAAGAAAATCGCAAAGAAATCGGAACGCTACACCTTGCAGTGGAAGGGGGAAAAAAGAGTGTTGCAGTCGTTGTTCGTAGTTGCGAGTGTAGACCTGCTACAGACGTTCGACGTTATTATCATCAATCCTGCTTGGTATGATTGTTGTTGTTGTCAGAAGGAAATAAACACGAAGAAGAAAAAGGGGAAGGGAAAAAGCTTTGCAAGATGCACAAAGTGGCGGGCATAAAGCAGTTTTATATGGATCTTGGTACATGCCTTCTTTTCTTCTGCTCGCTGTCATCTCGTAGATATACCAAACAAGAGAGCAGTGCCTGCACATTCAGGAAATGTGGCGTAGCCCTTTGAATAGAAAAGGGGAAAATGATATGTTTCGTAGCCAGGCCTTTCCTTTCATTCTGATTGTCCGTCAATACGTCCGTGGTCTTGTCAATGGATAAGGAGGCCTAGAAGGGCACAGCTGCTGCGCTGCGATTGCGGCTTGTTTGGCATGCATCATAATATTGTTTTTCTGCTCCTTGCACTTTGGCTGGCTTGGTTTCTCACTTTCACTTCACTCCGCCACCTGCAGCCAGAACAGAAGGCTTGACCGCTTGTCAAAGAAAGTCTGTTGTCAGAACACACACAGAATGTAAAAGGAGACAAAGAATAGGCACGGGCCCAAGGCGCAGGACAACCCAAAATTGGAAACAGCGAGAGAACAATGGAAAACAAGCAAACAATGGGAAACTGTGTTTGTGAACAGGATTTTTTTCTTGAGCATGTCGTGAACTGCACGATAAAATGAAACCAAAACCAGAAGCAAACAAAATGAGAAACGTGATACCATGAGAAACAATGCAAACAATAAAGGCTCCTTGTCACTTCCAACCGTGACACACCAAACGCCCTGTGACTGAAATCAAGAAAAACCATGTCATCGTCCAACCATCCCCCCCTCACTTCATTTGCGGCCACGGGCCAGCAGCCTGGCCTTCAACTCCTCCACCGCATCAACCCAGTACTCTGTCTGGCTACCGGCCTTCTTGTCCTTGTTCTGGGCCTCCACGCGGCCGCCAATGCGCGTCGCCAGGAACTCGCCCATCTTGGGAGCATTGAAGGGCTCTCCATAGACCACGCGCGCCTCTGTCGCAATAGAAATCCTGAGCGGGCCGTCGCCATTGTTGCAGCGGAGATGCAGCGTCGCCTCAATCTTGGTTTGCAAAGGCACCAACAGCACAGAAATGGCAATGGCAATCGATGTGTCGGATGTCTTTGTCGTTGTGGTGGGGAACGTGAGGTCCAGCTGCCGGATCTGATTGGCCGCTTCCTGCGCCGCATCCCAAGAGGCACGCACCACCTTCAGCAGTCTGGCCGGCTTCGTCTCTGCCTGTCGCAACCCTCGCACGTGGTCGCGGATGCACTGCATGAAGAACTTCTTTTCGGGCGTAAAGGGCTGCGGATCCCGCACGCGCGTGTGGCCAATGTACCAAATGTCGATCTGCGTATTGGGCTGTCCAGGGCGGAAGGACGCCACATCAAAGACGAGCTCGACCTCCCGACGGTAGGCCAGCGACAGCGTCGTGCCCTGTGCGCCTGTCACGGCCCAGCCGCTCTTCTTCTCCAGTGCATCGACTTGTGCTGTAAGGTAAGGTTAGCAGCGTACAATATATATATATATTATAAAAAGGCATACAAAGATGGGCAGATTGAACAGCATGACGTACCCTTGAGCGTTGAGATTTCTTGCTGGCTCCAGCTTCGGCGCTCCTCTTGGATCCTCTTGGCCTCCTCCAGCTCTTTCAAATACTGTTCTCGCTCTGTCTTCATCGCTGCGACGCGTGCCTTGCTCTCCTTCAGCTCGGCTTCCAGTCTCGTCGTGGCGCTCTTCTTGCTATCCATGGTAGCCTTCAACTGACTCTTCTTCTGCCGAGCAGCGATGAGCTCCTCGCGATCCTCGCCGCCAAGCTGCTGCACGAACTTCTCCAGCTGCGCCCGCTCCTGCTCGAGAGCCTCATACTCAGCGAGCAGAGCGGGGTACACTGCATCCACCCTCTCGCGTCGTTTGCGAATCACTTCCTGGTCTTCCTCCAGATCGTTGAGTGTCTTGAGCATGCCCTCTTGGAGACCCTGGTGCAGCTTCGTCCGCCACTCGTACCACTGCTTCTTGCTCTGCAGCCGCGCGAAGATCTTGATATTCTTGAACTGACTGTCCATCTGTGCGCGCATCTCTGGCGTGGCCGTCATGTATTCATTGAAAATCGGCGGGTTGTCTTCGAATGTCTCGGTTTCGATCTCGCGCATGATCGACCGCCCTTCCTCAATGTAGTTTTTGAGTTCGCGGCACGCGTGCTGGTACATCTCCAGCAGGGGCACCTTGCAAATGGTTGTGACCAGAGCTTCCACCTCGGGATCCTTGTTCTCATCGTCTTCTGAAAGACCATTCTCTTTGAAAGAGCTTGGTAATTCTGTGGGTCTCCGCTTGGTCGTCTCAAGCTCCATGAAGTGGATGTTGGCCATGTCGAGAAAGTCCTGAAGATGGATGTGCTCGTCGTGGCCTTCGGCGTTGACGGAATCCTCTGCGCCACTTGAGCCAGAACCGGCATGCAACTCTACCGCATCGGCTTCCACAGCATTCCGTTTCGGCGTGCCTTGCAGATCGGCCGGCAGTGGTGTGGCCGAAGGGCTTCTCCGCGAGCGCGAAGATCGTCCAATGGTTTCCATCATGGATGGTGGCTGCTGCAGCCGAATGCTCTTAACCGGGCTCGGCTCGTGGGTCTTGAGCCTCTTGATGAATTCTGACCCATCTAGCCCATCATCGTCGTCATCAAGCTCCATGGGGCGCTTACCAAGAAGACCCCTTGCACTGCCGA
Organism: Raffaelea ambrosiae; assembly: GCA_002778195.1. Taxonomy (NCBI): domain Eukaryota; kingdom Fungi; phylum Ascomycota; class Sordariomycetes; order Ophiostomatales; family Ophiostomataceae; genus Raffaelea; species Raffaelea ambrosiae. The sequence continues at coordinate 816,467 of PCDI01000015.1, forward strand.
CGTGCAAGCTCTTCCGGCCCTTCATGGGATTCTTCTTTGGCGACAGTCCTTGGATGAGATCCTTTAGGTTCTGCGTGGCCTCGCGGTCATCTTGTGGTTCGTTGGCTTCTTCGGGTGTGCTCTGGCGAGCTGGCTCTGGTTCCGCAAAGCTGACGGCTGGGCGCTCCTTCTGAGCAGAGCCAGGAACAAAATCGGCGGCCGAATCGACGAGAGACGATCGGCGGTTGAAGATCTCGGTGATCTTTGGCGATGCAGGACCAGCTCCGGTGAAGGCAGACTGCCGCGGCCGTGGCCGACCTTGTGGAGTAAGCACAATGGTTGGTGTCGATACGCCATTTGCTTGGTTCTGAGCAAATGGGGACTTTGGTGTAGGAACGGCCGATTTTGGTGGCGACTTTGGCGTCGTAGACTTCCCAGCGGATGCTGGTCTTTTTGGCGATTTTGCCTTTGAGGCGCTGCCTGTAACCTTTGCTGGAGATGGCCGAGTAGGGGTGGAAGGGGTCTTTGCCTTCTTCGCGGATCCCTGATCCTGCTTAGAAGGGGTCGACTTGGACTGGTCCACAGTGTCTGTTGCGGTACCCCGAGCAGGAGTTCGATGAAGGCCCTTGCCCTTGAAGGCAGACGCTGGGCTGCTCTTGGGGGCTGTTTTGAGGGCTGTCTTGGGGGGTGACAGAGACGCTACGCGGCCAGATGCAGACGTGGCCGCCGCGGCTCGGATGGGGCTCGCCCGACTAGATTTCTGCGCGGACAGACGTGTTGTCCGTGTTGGCGAAGCCGGCTTGATGATACCCCCCAAAGCCGAAGTTATGTCCATGCCCATCGTGACGTCGTCTGCCTCGTCCTCATCCTCGTCGTTTTCACTATTGCTGACAGGCAGAATCTTGCCCACGCCAACAGTCATGTCCATGGTGAAATCATCTTCGTCGTCGTCATCGGGACCGCGAATGGTCTGACGACGGCTCAAACGCCGAGATTTGTTCGGACCAGCCGCAAGGACACCGCCAATCACAGTTGTCAGCTCCATAGACATGTCTTCCAAAGCTTCATTGTCGACCGATTCGGCATCAAAGTCGGCAGCAGGCCGAATGCCACCAATGGCTGTTGTCAAGTCCATTGGCGCATCCTCAACAACCGTGTCTTCGGGCATGATCATAGGGCTGCTGACGACTGAGTCCGTTTCCAGATCGGGCCGCTGAGATATAATCCCGCCATAGACTCTTGTGACGTCCATAGTCATCTCGTCTCCCTGCTGGTTTTGGCCAGACCGAATGATCCCCCCCACAGCACTGGTCATATCCATGTCCATATCCATATCCATATCCATGTCCATGTCCATGTCCATTTCCATTTCCATTTCCGTAGCTGAGTCCTCTGGCTGGTCGTCATCAGGAAGCACAGACTGGTCTTGCTCCTGCTGCACAGTAAGTGTGGACGCTGCACCGGCCTTCTTACCCCAGCCGATGAAGGCCGGAATGACCTCCTCGTCGTCGCCGATAGGTCTCTGGCGCTTGGTTTCGTCGGCATGGGCGCCGGCATGCTGTGTGGCCAGCCGCAGGGCCTCATCTAGGTCACTTGTCGACTCGATCGGCGAGGCTGAGCGCCCCGATATGGCAGACAGCACGGAAGCTGAAGTTTCCTCGCCTCCGACAGTCACCATGGTTGCGCCATCGCCCTCGTCGGAGTCACTGTCGCCAGAGTCCGACTCCACGTCCTCTAGATCGTCGTCCACTTCGACATCGTCGCCATCGGAATCATACACGGTCGACGTGATCGTGTTGTCGTCGCCTGCCACAGAGCCCGGGCTGCGGAAGCCAAGAGCAGACACACCCGTGGAGCTGCGCCGCCGGTTCCTCTGGTGCATGCTCCTCTGATTGGCAGGCGACTCCGTCACCACGTCGTCCTCAACCTGCTCAGGCGGTGTCGAGGGTGGCTCGGACGCGTCCGATCCATAGTGTGGTCCACTCTGGGCCTCGAAACTCTGGCTGGCAGTCGGCTGCTGTGGCAGAGAAGGTACCGGCACTGGCGAGGGCGCAGCAATGGACGATGCGCGACGCGTCGAGTCCGTCGAGGTGGTCGAGTCCTGCATGTACTCAATCTCGTGGAATGTGTGCAAGGTAGCCTCGGCCGCGAACGAGACGCGGCGGTTGGCCAGAGACTTGCGGCGCGCCTCCCTATAGTCGTTGATTTCCTTTTCTCGTGCCGCACGCTCTCGATCCTCGCGCTCTTTGGCAGCCGCCTGCTGCTCTTCTTCGGTGCGCAGGGCCACCTTGGTACCTGCATTGTCGTCTGTAGCTCCACGCCGTGATGGTGAGCCTCTGCCCGCCGTCTTGGCCTTGGTCCGGGGGGGTGGTATGTCTGGAAGAATGGGCATGGTCGGCTTCAGAATAGATCGCGGTAGCGGTCGCGGAGGGACGGCCAGAGACTATATTTTTTTGCTGCATGTTAGCAAAACACCATTCTTCTCTGCTTGACACTAGACACAGGAGACAGTCGAGACGTACTGCTCGTCGGTTGCCGGACGAAGCCTTCAATGCATCCAGCCCGCCAGGCCCCATGCTCTTGCTTCGTGACTTCTTCCTGCTGGACGCGGCCGACGCGACATCGGCCGTCCTGCTGAAATCAATGGTTGCATTTTCCTTGTCCATGGCCTTGGACGGTGAGTGGCCGCTTGTGGACTTGCGTGCACGCCTCGCGTGTGGCATTGTCCTGTCTGCCATGTTGCTTCACAGTTATGGGGGTGTGAAAGAAACTGTGGCAAGGGCAGGCCAGAAAAGTCGCGATGCTTTCTGACGCGATAAAGTGGGAGGGAAACTTTCCTAAAATGTAAAGAGTAAGGCTAGGCCGCCCCGGTTGTGCCTTCCGTCGCGATGGCTTGTGGGGTTTGTTGCTTCATTGCCATGTTTATGGAATACAGCGCTCTCATTGGCTCCTTATGGAACGCCCCCATTATGTATCGATTGTTGGCACGACAACATCGAGTAAAGTGGAGCCCACCGGCCAGACGCAGGAAGCTGTCAAACAATTCCATAGTACGAGTAATACTTGTAGGATTGCAGATCGGAAAGATTGCAGATCAAAGACCGTTCCTTGCTGCTACTTATTGTGCACTTAGACGGTAAAGAGTGTTTAAAAGAAAAAACCTCCTCGCAGCAGAACAGCACGTACACACTTAACAATACACAGGCTCCAACTGACATAGAGACACCTTTGCAAAAAACCAAAAACAATGAGGAGGCTGTCTTCACCCATGAAAAAAAAGAGAAAAAGAAAAAGAAAGAAAGACCAAGTCTGTCTCCTGGCACCCATGCAACCCATAACAAGGCAATTTCAAAGACAATTTCGAGTTCCAATGTAGTATGAAGAGGCTGTCCCCATCAAAAGCCGTAGCGTAACTAGTCGTTCCATTCATCGTTCCGCACGCCGCTAGCTGGGCGGCCTGCCTGGCCAGCCGGTGGCGGAGCTCCGTCATCGTCCTCATCCTCCTCGTCGAGAACGCGAGCCAGTTCGTCTGGATCCTTCATCTTGGCATCCGGGTCAACGCTGGCATCCAGGTTGTGAGCGCCATCCGAGCGTTCTGCCTCAAACAAGCGCTCGTGCTCGATAGTGGTGTCGTCGGCGCTGATGGAAATGCCGCGGGCTCCCCACTTATTGCCCGGGCCGCCTCCTGAAACACCGCCGCTGCGGCCGATGCTGCCTCCTTCGTCCCCACCAAGAGCCGGTGCGCTCTCCTCGTCGTTTTGGCGGTCAAAGTGCTTGCCGAAGACGCGGTTGAGGAGCCAGCCCTGGCGAATGTCGTCGGCGTCAACGATGCCACCGTTGCGGAGCTTGACGCGCTGGCGCGAGTAGTAGACCCATGCAAAGTCGAGGTAGAAGAGGACCTGGATGACGCCACAGATGACGGGCAGCGCATTCGGCTTCCGATCACCGCCGTCAGCCGCCCGCTCGATCCAGTTGAGGAGGTAGAAGCCCTTGTACGAGCCGAGGGCGACCAGGTAAAAAGAGTCGATGACAGTGGGGACGGTGGTCTGGCGGAGGAGGAGCAGCTGGGGCAGGACTGCGAAGGATTCGAGAATCTCGGAGAAGGACCAGAGCCACTAGAGAAGATGTAAACGTCAATAAAAAAAAGATGCGTTACGCAAAGGGGGT